>OZ007500.1:160504420-160934444 GCA_963931805.1 Microdon myrmicae
AAATATTTTGTGATGCAAAAATTAAAGAATTCAAATGTGATTTGGAATACAATTTTTTGATAATCTCCTAATTATGGCAAGAGAATGAAATTAATTTACAAATATAAACAACAATTTCGTAGGAAAAAAAAGTAATGGTCAACAATTCAATCAGTAATGAATTACATAAGTTTTAAATGATTTAATTTTGTTTGAAAAAAAAAAAATCAAATCAAATAATTATGACGATATACAAAAAATCAAAATTTTTTAAAGAAAAAAAAAATTAACTGTTAAGATAATTTAAAATCTGAGATATATTATATATCAGAGAACTGGTAATACCTCATGTTGGTGTCATATATTTTTATAGCGCATACTCGAAGTGTACGCTTTTAATTTAAAAGTGCTTCCATTGTATATGGAAAACGCCGTTGCTGATGTTCTCTTGATGTTGGTCAGTCTAGTATCACAACCTGTGGATCTATTGATCTTGCATTCATAGTTTTGATGTGTATATTCCTCCATGGTTTACGCGCAGCTCTTCGTAAATCAGATACAGATATCACTTTCCTTGCCTTTCTGTTAAGAATGAAAAAGCACATTTTACTACAGCACTTTTAACAATGATGTTATTGCCCTATTTTACTAATAATTAGTTTACATGACGCTTGGTGCTAGATTTCGCAAACAGTTTTTAATTGTTTTTAGCTTCGAATACTCATATAATTCACGAATAAGAAAGGTATTATAAGTACTTTTATTTTTTATAGCACAACTTGCAAATGGGATTTTGTGATATCCTTAAATGTCAAAGCTCAGTGACGACAAAAAAGGAGTTGAGAGTAGGAAAAGGACTAATCATGTACATTGGTTTTGGATACTCGAAGATCGTAATGAGTAAAATCATGCCCTACCTGTTTTTAAGATTGCCTATTATAATTTGAACTTAACAGTTAAAAAAAATTCCTGAAATATAGCTTAGTTAACTTAAACCTCAGCTAACAAACTTGTCCCAATCCGTCATCATGTGTAATATAATGTGACTAGCATTTTAACCTTTTGCCTTTCCACTGTATTCTATTTAAATTTCACATGGTTTGGGTGATTGTCGTTAACTTAAGAAAAAAAAATCAGTAAAGGCGTTTTTAATATACACGGAAATGTAAATTTACAAACTTAATCTAAATAATTTTAATATTTCTTTTTTTTTTTCTTCTAAGATAATAATGATTGGGAAACGCATGGTCGGACAGAGCATCCCACGTTCGTTTAATTCAACTGAAAAATTGTATTTTGTGCTTATCCATATGGCTGAAGTCACAGACGAGGAAAAATATCTTGAATACACGTTTAATAGAATGAAGTATTACTTGTACCTCTTTAGAAACTCTAAGGAACTTGCTGCACATTTTGAACCGTCATATATGCCGCCCCAGTTAAAACTTTTACTTTGACGACGCACGTGCTGCATTGAATTCTACTCTGTTTGACAATCCCCATTGGTATTACTTGTTGATGACGGGATTGATAATGAAGTCCGAAAAGTTCGAACGAGCTTTATCAACCTAGTAAGTGACACTCAATGTGCTGCAATCAACAAAAAAAGTGAATTTGACGATAAGTAATGGACGGGAGGTCATGTATAAAAATGTGGAATAAAGTGGGCGATAGTAGTGATTCCTGGGGAACACCACGATTAATTTGGTGGTATGCACATTAGAGACCACCCACCGCCACTTAGATTGAGCATGCAGAAATATAGTCGCATTTCCACTGAATTTGTGCATTGTTAACTCCTTTGAAAAGCAACTTCGATAACAGAATTAGATGCCAAAGTGTGTCTTTTACTTTCATGGAAGTAGTACATCAAGTGATTCCACTTTTCGGTGAGAAAGGCCATCAGATCGTCGCTCGACCTGTTGCTGCAGAAACCACATTGGTGGATATTAAGGAAAACGAATGTTTGAAGACATTTTAAGAACATCGTATGTTGTAGGGGTTTCTCGAGAAATAAAGGCTAACCAGTAACTCCATAATTTTCGAGAAAATTAAAGTAAGTACTATGGATTGGCAGGAGGAAAGAAAGAATCACACATTTTGGGAACTAGCTCTTCATCCGGATATTTACCAGTTGGATGGGTGAAAATGGACGTCTTACCAAAAGTATAGGAAGAATGCCATCTGTACCTGCGGATTTAAGAATGGTTAATTCAGTTCAGTTCAGTGTGAGTTCCAAAATG
Source organism: Microdon myrmicae (assembly GCA_963931805.1). Classification (NCBI taxonomy): domain Eukaryota; kingdom Metazoa; phylum Arthropoda; class Insecta; order Diptera; family Syrphidae; genus Microdon; species Microdon myrmicae. Next base: position 160,506,643 of record OZ007500.1, read on the forward strand.
AATTTGGTTTATGGAATATCTCTTCCCGTAAAGTTCTGAGTTAGTAGCAACTCAATTTTTTTTTAATACACACACGCGCGTACAAAAGGGATTTTGGAGTACCCTTAAATGTCGGAGCACAGTGCGAGCGGAAGGAGAGAAAATGGATAAGGAAAAAAGGTATCGATGTACATTGGTCTTAAATGCTTGGTTCGGCTAAAGAATGACTCTCTATAATTATTTGTGCGTTTGAAGTTGACTTTCAACGTGAATTGATGCGCATTCCCAGATTGACGGATATCGCGGGAAAATGTCTGAAGAAGCGGAACATATTCAGCAAGTTCAGTTGAGCAACGACCGTGATAATACCTATAGAAAAGAGATAGGCACGATACGTTGCGCCTGTGTTCTAACGACGGAATTGTTCGACTCACAGCTGAGTTCCCAATAAGTTTCACTGCTCGTTTTTGTATCCTATCGATCATGTGTAGTGCAGTTTTGTATGCGCCTGACCAAATATGGGAGTTGAACTCCATTTTTGGACGAATATACGCCTTGTAAATAGTGGCCAGGTTGGATGGAGTGAAGTATTTTTTGCATCTCTTAAGAAACCCCATACATTTGCCCGCACTTTTCGCAGTTTCAAAAATGTGGTCGCTCCAATTTAGTCGAATTAATTCGAGTGCCGAGGGTTGATAGTTCCTTGGTTTCGTCGATGCAAGTGCCGTTCATAGACAGCATATTTACTTTGGGGCTCGCCTTTGACGACAAGAGGCAGCACTGAGTTTTTAGGGCATTGAATTTCATTCGGTTAGATAATCCCCACCGATATATCTTGTTGAGGTCGGAATTCGATGTATTAAGCATAACTTGCTGATATATATACGAAGAGTTTGCTTGGGAATGTTCGTATGTGTATGAGAAACTCAATGTGCTATCATTAGCAAACGAGTGGATTGGGTTGTGGGTAATGGACAAGAGATTATTTATAAAGATGAGGAAGAGAGTGGGTGATAGTACAGAACCTTGGGGAACACCTGCATTAATTTGATGGGAAGCAGATTTGACACCATCAAGAACCACTTGGATTGAACAGCCTGAAAGATTGTCTCTTATCCATTGGATCAGGGAATTGTCCACTCCATATGAATGTAATTTTGATAAAAGGGCTGGATGCCAAACTCTGTCGAGGGCTTTCGAGGTATCTAGTGCGACGACCTTGCTTTCGCCGAAGGAGTGGGTGGAATGGCTCCACTTTCCGGTCAGGTACGCCCCCATCAAATCTCCTGTGGACCTGTTGCTACGAAAGCCATATTGGCGGTCATTGAGGAGGTCATTTGATTCCAGATATTTCGAAAGTTGACGGTTAATCAGTGATTCCATTACCTTCGAAAGAATAGAAGTTAGTGCTATGGGTCGATAAGAAGTGAGGGATGATTTGTCGCCCTTTTTGGGAATTCGCTGACTTCCCCTATTTGGGAAACGGCCAGTAGAATAAAACAAATGGAAGAGTTTCCGCAGTTGGGGGAATGCCATCAGGACCAGCGGATTTGTTTGCGTTTAGCTTCTTGAGTGCCCGAGCAACAGTACGGGTTCAGAAGCGAATATGGGTCATGGTGTGCCGCTTCTGCTCAAGTTGAGGTAGAACTGAGGTGGTATCCGGCAGTGTGGAGTAGGCTGCAAAATGCGCAGCAAGTAGATTCGCTTTCTCTATTGCACTGGTGACTGGTCTGTCATCCACTATTAGCGAAGGAATGGATGAGGAGACTGAGTTTTGGATGTTTTCACAAATACCCAGAAGTTTCTACTACCTGTGGGAGAGTGTAGTATTTTTTGTCTCACTCTCTGGTCATGCAAGAACTTTGCGCGTTAAATATGCGCATTGCAGTCGTTTCTAACTCTCTTAAATCTTTTCCGGTTTCCCTTAGTTTTGTTTGATTTATACAACCGGAAGCTCAACTCATTAGCCTTAATGGCTTCTCTGCACCCGGAATAGAACCGCATATTTCTCTTGGGTTTGATACTCTTTACTCTGTGCGGAATAAAGGTTCGCATGCCAAGAGAATCGTATCTGTCAATGTGTCCGCTATAGAGTCAACATCTATCTGGTACCCGTGTTAGCTCATTGACGAGTTGAGTTAAATTATTTGACTCAGAAAAGTGCTAAACATACTGACCCTCAGGTGTTGTGTGTCAGGAGTGGCGAAATCACCCGCAATAACGAGTTATTGATGTCATGAACTTTTGGGTTCGTATACGCCAATAAGTAGGAGAAGTAGAATACAAATCGCAAACGGTGTCATTTAAATTAACAAGCACTACCACCGCTAGCTGAAATCAATATGGTATATAAACATCAGGAACATTAGTGATAAAACTAATCTATACCCTATATTATCCCACCAGTACTTTAACTGGTTGCAAATGATTTGGGAAAACTTTCAATTCCACCTTTTTACATTACGATATCTTCATCTATTTCATTAACAACTATAGAGACCTCGATTTAAAAGCAATACCTGCAGCTGGTGTAACATTTAATAACCAAGTAAGCAGCAATCTATCTCTCTGTGAAGTTCTATTCAGCCTCGGAACGTCATGCATCTCGCTTCATTAAACTTTTATCCCATTTGCTAAAAACTCTAGACTAATATTACTAGTTTTTGGTTACGTTAAGTATTGTGTGGCTCGATTTCAAAAGCATACAAACGAACAAACTGACTTACTTGCTTGTTTCTGTGGCCTTAAAATACACATCGTCGGGCGCATCCATCCAACTGATTACTTGCTTTCGACCAGATCCTGATCTTGATACGTGGGTTATTTTTGGTTTTCCATTAAACTGTCAAAAGGATATTGAAAAAACACGGTATTATAAGAGTCGTCTATTAATACAATTCGCTATCTCTTACATGATGTCTAGTAAGTGGTTGCCCTGACGCAGCCATCATAGCAGCAAATTGTTCTGCGCTGGGACAATGTGACGGCATTGGATCCTTATTGGGACGTTTAGGTGGTGGGCCTGGCATAATAGATACTACAAGAAAATGTACAATTGTATTATAAGTATACTTAAATCTAAATTTGAAAAAAATTACCATCGGTGCCATTGATTTCTTCATTGTGTCGTTTTCTTAAAGGCGGCGGTGGTATAATTGGTAATTCTTTTTCTATTTCGATAATTTTATTCGGAATTCGATCATAAAGCAATGATCCATCTGGCGCTTTTGGAGGCTTAGGAAATGCCACTAAGTCAGGTTTTGGCAATTTATCTTTGGGCGTTAAAATTAACCAGTCGTGCGGACCACATCCTGGTGATCCTAAATGATTTGCAATCTTCGTCACACTGCCCCTGTCTTTCTTCTTTACTGATAGCATTTTTTTTATTTCTAGAGGAGATTTACCAGTCAAGCGCAAGTTAACTGAAAAAAATAATAAAATGCGTAAAGAAATAAATATAAACAACGGTACGTACGTTTTCTTTCAAGTTACAGCACCGGCAAATAAGATATAACATTATATTATACTTACATTCTTGCCTAACCAGCTGGGTATTAATTGCATATGTAGCCTGACGAGCAGCTTTCTTAGTCTTAATACAATTTCTACAGAGAATTCGAGCTAATCGCGTCATTGGATTTGTATGAAGGTAAAATGAATTTCTGGTTTTCATAATCGGACGTGGTGAACCGGAACTTATTGCTATACCGTGAGCTTGTGCGTAATGGCGAGCAAGGTGCGTCTTTAGTTTAAATTCTTTACCACAGCCCACAATTGAACACCTATTAAAAACAAAATAATTGCAGATGTAATAAAATGTATAAAATATAGTTTGAAATATAAATGTGCAATAAACAACTTTACTTATATTAAAAGTATCCTTCATATATTACCTGTGAAGTTGGCGATTTGACAGATCACTGATTTTGTCTTCATCTATAAGATTACAATCGCCGGTGATCACTGGAGCAGATGGAACGACTCCCGATGGAATTACTGCAGCTAGCTTTTTCTTAACTTCGGCATCATTTCCATCCGACAGTCTTGTTGAATTCTTCAGGCCTCCGTATTTTTTCCAATAGTTCCAACATGTTTGGCACAATCGACACAGCATATGCGACGGACCCCATGAGTACCACTATAAAAAAGTAACATTTTGTTTTATATATCCCCTAAAAGGGAGTTTCGACTGCAATTAACGAAGGTAATTTTTATATTAATACTCGTGCACAAGAGATTTTTGGATCCTTAAATATCAATGCACATGGCGAGTGGAAAAGGGGAGAGGTTTGGGGAGGGGGTGAGTTGACACACAGAGTTAGCTGCGAAAAGGGGAATAAGTGGATGGGTTCTCGACGATGAAATTCTCAGTAAGCATGAACGAAGGAATGAGTTTGATGATCTTCACTATCTAGTGGACTGTGTAACATATGTTGTCTTAATTTTTTAACGTAGAGGAAATTCGCACATTGAATATTTCCATGACCATCATTCCTTGCTTTTTTGAATCGTTTTAAGTTTTCCTTTGAATTGTTTGATTTATACAACTGATAGTTCAAGTTCATTGCCCTAATAGCTCCCATACTTTTCGAATCGAGCCACATATTCGGCTTCGGGTTAATGCTTTTCACTTTTCGATGAAAGTACCTCATAACAAGGCGATTGATATCTTTTATAGTGCCATCCGAACACAGAAATTTCATCACTAAAAAAAATATGACCAGACTTGTCTGTTTTACAGATATTATCACGGGTACTGTTCTTCGGAGATTCTTGATATTGTTCCGCGCAATTCGGTTTATATGCGCTCCACAAGACAATCCGACGGATCGCACCCGTTTGTGGTTCATCTCCCGACGGCGCGAACATCCCTGCATCAGAACTCGTTCCGTTACAGAGCGGGGAAGCTGTGGAACTCCCTTCCCACGCGAGTGTTCCCGGAGCGTTACAACCTGCAACTGTTCAAAAAGAACTGCAACAGCTATTTGATGTCATCTCGGGGCGCCCACTCGGCGCTATAGGTTCGCCTCTCCCGAGAGGTCTAATAAAAATATAAAAAAAAAATAAAAAAATTGGAAAATGATTCGCTATAACATTTAGTGTGAACCGGTGTACTCTAATTGGAAGCTTTGACTAACAACATACAGGAGAGAAATGCAATCGGCTCCTTTGGTTTACAGCGTAAGAGAGAACAGTCAATTGGAGAATTGGTTGATTCATATGTAATTGAGGATGATTATATGGGTACTAGGACAGTGAGGGCAATTGTAAAGTTCATTGTAAATTTCGTGATGAGAATTAAAGTGAGAGTGAAGAAAACCACACGTCCGCTGGCGGGGGGCATTGAATTGCCAAACTAGATAATAACAGTTTGATAACGAGACCGATACACGAAACGACTACATGATGTTAAAATCAGATGTGGCACCGAATAAAATGAAGTCAATTTAAATCTACATTTAAAATAACTGTGACTAATGATTTAACATAAAACAACTCAATAAATATTTAAGAAACTATCATTAGTTTCTGATCACGTGTCAGGACTCTCATAAAAAAAAACACACAGTGATCGAGTAACTGCAGCTCGCCTGAAACAGTTTCCGGAGGGTACATGGGTTCAATAAAAAAAGAGATCAACTGGTGGAATATGTTGTGTGCAACATCATCCGTAAGGAACAAAAAAAAAAATGTGCCGTGGTGACATTAGATGTCAAAAACGCAACCAATTAGGCCAGCAGGTTTCAAACTCTATAAGAGTTCTGCAGTTTCCAAGAGTCGCCTTACCTAGTGCGAATAAAGAGCAAGCTGTCTCCTTGATAGAACATTACTTTTTTACACCGATGAGGGACCACAAAAATATGAAATCTGTGGACGCGCTAAAGCGATCTTTGCTGGGACTGCTGTTATGGAATATTATGTATGACTGCGTGCCACAAATCTATGTGTCAGGAGTAAGAATCATTGTGTATGTAAATGATTTGCCGATAGTGATCGTATCTCAATACCTAGATGATCTTAGAATATTTGTACTTTACTAGACATCGCCGAACTGAAAATAGACGAAAACAAGACGGAGGCAGTTCCAATAAGCAACTGGAGAGAATTGAACACCTTGATATAGAATTAGGCACATCATCACATCTAGTCCCTCTTACAAATATCTTGATATTATCCTGCTTATCCTTCACTTGGCAAAAAAAAGTGAACAAATGGCAAAAATATCAACCTAATAATGAGACTGCTACCAATTATAGGGAGTCAGCACACCCACATCAGAATACTGTAACCTAGCGTCAACACCTCCATTGTAATATAAGCAGCGCACATATGAACGACAGCCAGCCAGAATAAGTGGCATGTGAGGCGAGTCAACTTGACGCATAGGCAGTCATCCTGAACAGCATGCAACGCTTTCTGAAAGGTATCCGAAGATGGCAGAAATATAGAATTAGGCACATCATCACATCTAGTCCCTCCTCTTGCAAATATCTTGATATTATCCTGCTTATCCTTCACTTGGCGAAAAAAAGTGAACAAATGGCAAAAATATCAACCTAATAATGAGACTGCTACCAAATATAGGAAGTCCGCACACCCACATCAGAAAACTGAAAACCAGCGTCAACACCTCCATTGTAATATAAGCAGCGCACATATAAACGACAGCCAGCCAGAATAAGTTACATATGAGGCGAGTCAACCTGACACATAGGCAGTCATTCTTAACAGCATGCAACGCTTTCTGAAAGGTATCCGAAGATGTCAGAAATTTCATAGCCAGAAGAAAACCGCTTGATATCACAATTAAAGAAACCGTTGGTTTGCAAGAGGTTGACGCACTTTTCTCACATGAAGATCGCCTGGGAATGGGATTCCAATTAAATGACCAGCCAAAGAGAATGGCAAGAAAAACGGGATATTTATACAAAAGAAAGATGGCTCTGCATCAAGACACCAGCTATGGGAACATGGGTGAAAAAAAATCATGGCGAGCTGAACTAAAACTTGACTCAACTGACATCAAGATACATGCATCTGAATGGGAGAGGTATCTTTTAAAGATTTCCATTTTCCTCTCGAAGAAGAGAACCGAAGAAACAACGTGTCATTTTGAAATTCCTCCATAACCATGTAATAAGTCTGTAATCTCAATTAACACCAGCTGTAATTGATTAATTATCCTTTTCAAATATTAGGTGAACTAAACACAAACCTGTGGAGATGTGATTATTGTGCACGATTCACAAGGCTTCCCGTTATTGGACATTTCAGTTCCGCCGTTAGTTGCTGTTCCATTAAACACACCGCCCCCTTTTATGGAGTTCATCGTTGGATTGTTTTTCGTATATTGTGGAACGTAAACTTGCTTTAATTTCAGTTCCGCTTCCACTGCTTTCACTCGCTTTTGTTGTACATATCTATCGGTTGTTTTCCACATATAATAATATTCTACGATCTGTTTTAAAGTTTTCCAAGGAAGCTGAATATAAAGACAAATTATAATCGCCATAATATACTTTTTTTAAACAATAAGTATACTCACGAAATCTTGCCGGATATCATTAAAGTCTTTCCCATATTTATCTAGTGCTTCTTCAAATAAATTAGCCTCAGATGCACTCCAATCTTCAATTTCATCTCTACACAGCACTGGCCCCGTGGAAGGAACTAGTGAACACATTGCACCTTCTATACTATAACCGTGTCTATGAAGAATATCCATGGCATGAAACTGTCGAATATTACTTAATTAATTACGTATTCATAAGACTAAATATTATACTACTTACTAGTGTAATATCTCGGCTGGCAGCTGCCGCAGACATATGCAGCGACGGTTGCTTGACAGAACTACTGCAATCCAATGCCCGAGCAAATGTTCCAATAGATCGGGATACAACTAAAAATTGATCTATCTTCCTATCCGATAAAATGTGGTTTGGTGTCCAAACTAAGGTTTCTAAATTTTCCAACTTTCGCTCATCCATTTGTACATTTTTTAATTTACCAGGAATCTCACTCTGATATCGGCTACCTACACGTATTTCACCTTTGTCAGCTAGTAACGTTTTTTGATTCGGGTCAAACACCAAACAATAAAAAAATGTATCCTAAAAAATGGAGTAAAAATGAAAGTAAACAAAACAATAAAAATAAAAATAAATTTTGTCTGTCGTACTCTGGAAGTACTTAAATTCAATTTAGAAGTTAATAGGGTAGGGGACGAAATATTCACGACTCACGTCTTTATTTAAATAACTATGAAGCGATTCGGTTTCATTGAGCAGGGTAACTGAACACCTTCCTCGAATGTGAGTGGCGGGCAATGTTTCAACTTGACGGGATAAAAACAGTTCTCGATGCTTTATTTGATGTCGTTGTTTTGGTGATAAAACTTCAGCACTTTTATCGGATAGCATATTCGTTGCTGAGGTACTAATCGGGCTATTTCGATCTTCATCCAATGATGCTGGAAAGGGAAAAAGTTATGAAGAAAAGAATACATTGCTGGACACATTAAATCGGTTCTCAAACAAAACAGTAATAACAAGTACTATACTCAGTTAGAACGGAGTCAGTAAACAAAAGAATTTGTCATTCCATCAGAAGAGATCTCCCACACCATATTTGCAGGACATGAAAACATAGCCTGCCTTTAGATAATATTTCGTCATTCCAAGGTCACAAACCGAATAATGATAAAAATTTATTGCGATTTATAATGTTTGGGGAATAACAGTAGAAAGATTAAAGATACGGATGAGAATATTTCGGCCTAGGAAAATTATTCTTCGTATTTCATTATTCGTTCAACGGCCCCTCAAATACGACATTTGAGCTTGCTTACTTTATATTAATAATGATCATATAATCGCGCAAAAAAGGCTTTCAAAAGTAAAAAAACATGGCAACGTTTCAACTCACCAGGCGATGTCTCGCCGTACATTTGCTATCGCATTGACCCATGCACCAAAGCATATAATATCAGAGCCCATTGTACATTTTATGATATTATTACCCTCATCATAACTAACCTTACCTCCTCCATTGACGAGATGTGACATTGTACCTGCAACATATCGGACTATCGACGTAACCACCGTCGCAACAACATCACTAACACTCAAGTGGGTCAAAACAGGGCACATCGCTCGATCAATCTACATCATATACTCCTATTTTCAACCTTCCCTCTCTCAAGCTCTTTACCGCCTTGTTGACGCATAGGACTATAAATTCGAATGCGCGGATCCGATTGGAGACTTTATTGTACGGCACGGTTTTAAGTTTACCCTAACGAAATGGTTTCTTAACAGATCCACGCTACCGATGAAAAATAAACTAGAACTATTTGATTGCCTTTTTATATTGTAGTGCACGCGCAGAATATAAGAAATAATTCGATACCCTTTACGTGTGCACAGTGCGGTCGAAAGACGGGGGGAAAATATTGGGAAAGGAAATATCGATACACATTGGTCACGAATGTCTTATGGAAACTGCGAAGAAAAACATAAACCGGCAGAGCGTTCCATGATCATGGAATTCGACTGAAAAACGATTTCCTGTGTTTGTTTGTCCGTCTAAAGTTGACCATTAGTGTGAACTGTTGTGCACGCTCTAATGACAGCTTCGCGGGCGAATTTCTGAGGAGAAGGAACGCAACTTCAGGCTTAAACTAAGTAATATGGGTGGTAATGTCTGTAGAACAGGGAAAGGTAAGGTAACTCCTTTCGTCTGTTTTCTAATGATGGAACTGAATGTGTGACGACACCTGCTGTGCTATTTCTGATGCTCCTGACAAAATATGACAATTGAATTTCAATTTTGGAAGAATATGTTCTTGTAAATTATAGCTAAATCGGATGGGATAAAATATTGTTTACATCTCTCAAGAAATCTTAGCCCTTCGCTGCATTTTTCGCGGCTTCGGAAATATCATCCTTCCAGTTAAGAGTTGCATTAATTCTGGTGGCAAATATGGAGAAGGAAGGTAGAGCTTTGTGTTATGGAGGCATTGAAAACCATTTGTAGGGATCGAAATTCAACGAACTCAGCATGCACTGGTGTTTGAGAGCGAAAACTAATGTTTGGTCGGGCATGCTCGAAGCTAATGATTTGGTCCGACATGCTTGAAGCATTTTTTTTAGTGTTATTATTTTATTACTGGTACTATTTTGTTATTATTATTTTATTATTTTCATTATTACATTATTGTTATTATTTTATTACTGTCCTTTAAATCGTCAAATCTGTAAAAGTGCAATTTCGTCGATCCAATGTTCGTTTAAGATTTTGTTTTTTTATTTAAGAGTCCACAACTCTTAACGGACGAACCGATAACATAAACAACACATTCAACTGGTTTCCTTTCTCTATTTATTAAGGATACCGCTGAACCCGGTGCATTGCTACATTTCGAAAATAAAATTTTTGGACCGCACGTAATTGTTATAGTTTAATTATTGTTATTATTTTATTAATATTAATTTGTTATTGTCATTTCTTCTTACTGTTACTATTTTTATGATTTCTATTTTATTACTATTACAATTTTATTACTCTTATTATTTCATTACTATTATTATTTTATTAATATTATTATTTTATTACTATTACTATCTTATTACTCTTATTATTTCATTATTATTACTATTTTATTACTCTTATTATTTCATTTGGCGCAAGACTAATGACCTTGCCCAGAAAAAATAAATCATTATGGAAAATTTAACAAGCCTCAGGACTTGCTAAATAAGGCCAAGACCGGCTGCCGGTTGTAGTGCCGATGATGATGATGATGATTATTTCATTACTATTATTATTTTATTACTATTATTATTTTATTGCTATTATTATTTTATTACTATTACTATTTTATTACTCTTATTATTTCATTACTATTACTATTTTATTACTATTATTATTTTATTACTATTATTATTTTATTACTATTATTATTTTATTACTATCATTATTTTATTACTATTATTATTTTATTACTATTATTCTCATTATTATTCTACTACTGTTATTACTATATTATTGTTATTATTTTATAACTGTCACTATTTTGTCACTGTTATTATTTTATTATTACTATACTTTCACACTTACTTTCAAGTTGAATATGGGGCAATAAAGTTTATACATTTTAAGTGTCTGACCGATGAAATACTTTTTCATTTTTTCTTTTCTAACGCAATATAGATGCATATGCCGTGATATAGCATAAAATTATAACAGTAAATTGTGAAGCTATTATTATTGCATTTTATACAGAATTTTTCAGTAGACGAAACAAATCCTATATGTATATATTTATATGTATATGTATATATTTATGTGTATATGTATATATTTATGTGTATATGTATATATTTATGTGTATATGTATATATTTGTGTATATGTATATATTTATGTGTATATGTATATATTTATGTGTATATGTATATATTTATGTGTATATGTATATATTTATGTGTATATGTATATATTTATGTGTATATGTATATATTTATGTGTATATGTATATATTTATGTGTATATGTATATATTTATGTGTATATGTATATATTTATGTGTATATGTATATATTTATGTGTATATGTATATATTTATGTGTATATGTATATATTTATGTGTATATGTATATATATGTGTTATACATTAACAATAATAATATTTTGAATTAATTACAACGACGACGATACACATGCGGTTGGATTTGTAAGTAAAAAGATACAAACATGTATTGATGGGAACATAAAAGTAAGTAAATGTGGATAAATAATTATATCGATTAAACGAGAAAATAATGTACATGGTCTACGTGCAAAAGCAATAAACTACGTGCATAACATCGGAATGTTTTATTTGGAATTTTTAATACCTATGGACGGATCTAAAACTGCGTGGACTGTCTGTACTTCTCCAATAGGCGTTCGAAGCCAAATTTTCTTCTGTTTCATCGCCAGCAATGAGTCTTCTACTGTTGCCACTATCATGATGAAAAGTAAATTTAGGTTAAATCTTGTCCTTGAATTTGTTAATTTTTGCTTTTTATTGTGAACAAGTTAATAACATATTAAACTGAATGGCACATAATTTGAATGGAGGAAATGTTTGTCTTATTTGGTCGCAAATTGGGTTTATCACACACCGTTATAAGCTGAATGATACATATCGCATTGTCAAAAAAGTGTTGCGGTTACATTTAGTCCATTGCGGACGACATATTTATATATATGTATATAACTTTCTTAAATAACTCACAGCTATTTCTCTCGAAAATAATAAGGCCTAATAGCTAGAAAAAAGATATTTCAACATATCTTCCTTAAAATTATATTTATACGATTATAGATTGCTTTTTTTATTCCCTTATTCTTAAAAACTAAAATAGATGATGGTTCGAAGATGCAAGATTCACACTATCTTTTGGACAGTTTCAAAGAAATAAAACACCGCTTAAGCAGAAAATATCCTTATTTTTATCCATAGCTACTTTCACTTTTCCACTTCTCATCAATATACAAAGTTCTTCCTTTAAAAACAAGAAGGAAAGCAAGAAAGCAGAGAAAGCGGATCTGTTCGCTAGATATGCACCCCCCGACAACTGGTTGAGACACCCCCTTGATTTCGGCGTTTCTCGATAATTTTGTTCCGTGTGTACTGTAAATATTGCTGTTAGGTAATCATTTCCAATTTCTAAGAAGATTCTAATAACCAAATCGTTTTTTTGCCTTAACTTTCTTGGAATTTGCAATTTGTCCCCAATTACCCGCGACAAGTTGTTGAGACAAGGTATAAATACTTGGGAATTTCAGTTGCGGATTTCATTCAGTCGTATTCGTCGTCAGTTATCGAGTGCTCGTACGTATATAGAATTGAATTCGTCGACGTGAAGTCGTCGTCGATCTATCGCGGTTCACATCGAATCTTGTGAATATGTGTAATTTTTGTGTTAATTGCAACAACAAAAAAATCAAACACGTATAATTTTCGCCGGATGTCGTAGTCAAAATCTGTCTTCACAGATGCCAGGCAACGATCCGGGCACTACGCAGGACTACATATTAGAATGGAAAAGAAGAGCTATCAAAACTCTACAAAACTCAGCGAAGAAGACCACAAACATGGAAAGTCAAGGAAAACACACTGACTACGAAAAAAAATTCCACAAAGCCGTGGAATAAACGTATACATCGAACGACTTACAACACAGGTAAAACAACTCCAGAAAGAAATTCTCTTCCTACTGCAATCCACCAAAAACACTGACGATCCCAGTATGGAAACAACGCGCTCTCAACAACCCAGCTTTAACCATCAAATATCCCCCCAAACAACTATCACCAACCCGTAAGGAATCCACCAAACAAACCAAGCCAGCACCGAGTCCCCTGCCTGCTCAGCACAAAATGGTTAGACCACCACCAATCTACATCAAAAACGTGACCAGTATTAAGGAAATAACCATAATAGTAGAAAATGCCCTACGCCACCGCAAACACTAAAAACTCCTCTGTCTCCATTGCAACAACAACTCTGGTTGATCACGAGAAGACCGTTAGAAAACTTGCGGAACTACGCCACCAATTTTTTACCTTCCAACACCATCAGCTCAAACCAACAACATTCATTATTAGGCACCCAACTTGGACCAACGAAGAACTAGCGTTAGAGATCTTCGGGATTTGCCCTGAGCTGAAAATCCACATACTGGACTATTTTCAAACTCCGTACATGCGAGACAACAACTTAAAGAACCTATGGATTATCCAAATCCCTCCAAATGAAGACAACAAGGAAAACACACTGACTACGAAAAAAAATTCCACAAAGCCGTGGAATAAACGTATACATCGAACGACTTACAACACAGGTAAAACAACTCCAGAAAGAAATTCTCTTCCTACTGCAATCCACCAAAAACACTGACGATCCCAGTATGGAAACAACGCGCTCTCAACAACCCAGCTTTAACCATCAAATATCCCCCCAAACAACTATCACCAACCCGTAAGGAATCCACCAAACAAACCAAGCCAGCACCGAGTCCCCTGCCTGCTCAGCACAAAATGGTTAGACCACCACCAATCTACATCAAAAACGTGACCAGTATTAAGGAAATAACCATAATAGTAGAAAATGCCCTACGCCACCGCAAACACTAAAAACTCCTCTGTCTCCATTGCAACAACAACTCTGGTTGATCACGAGAAGACCGTTAGAAAACTTGCGGAACTACGCCACCAATTTTTTACCTTCCAACACCATCAGCTCAAACCAACAACATTCATTATTAGGCACCCAACTTGGACCAACGAAGAACTAGCGTTAGAGATCTTCGGGATTTGCCCTGAGCTGAAAATCCACATACTGGACTATTTTCAAACTCCGTACATGCGAGACAACAACTTAAAGAACCTATGGATTATCCAAATCCCTCCAAATGAAGACACCAACAAATTCAATCAAAATAAGTAATAAGATCAGTATTGAGGAGCCCCATAAACAAAGCATCCTCCATTTCAAGAGACGCCAAGGCTCGGGTCACTTGGCGGTAGCTTGCCACCTAAATATACGATACGGCAGATGTGCCGATGAACATTAACCAGGAGAATGCAAAGTCAATCCACAGGGTATGGAACCAGGAAAAATCCAAACCACAAACCCTGATGAATCCATTACCACTAAGGAAATCGCAGTGACATGCTGTAACTGCGGAGGTCCACATCCAGCTAATTTCTCCCAGTGCCCTCATAAGTTGAGAATTCTCCAAAGAAGAATAAAACCAACAACCAACAAATTCGAACCAACCAAATCCACACCGCAGAACACATTACCACAACCTACAATGCCAGGAACATCATATGCGGATGTCATTAGGAACAACCCAAACACGCAGACGTCACAAAACCCCAACTCCATTGGTTGGCCTCAACCCGGACATCATGGGCTACATCAAGAGTCTGCAAACTATGCTTCCTACGTTGAAGCATATGTCGGATATCGAAGAAAAGGTCAGATTCTCTCACTCATAACCTCCCATATTCTCTCCCTCAATGACTGAACTATCTATAATCGCTTTCAACACAGAATCCATATAGCCCAACATCCGTAAGCAACACTTACGACTATTTGTTAACACCTTCTTCTCTCAGAAACGTGGCTTAAGTCTAACTGCCGAGTATCCATACCCAATTATATATTCAATTCAAACCCCAGAACTACTGGATCCCATGGAGGTACCGGCATTCTACTACACAAAAAACTACAATTCACCGAAATCAGATACGCCAGTGTTTTCGATATCGAATACACGGCAGTTAAACTTTTTTGTGAAAACAAAAAAGTAATCATATTAACATCCATTTACATCCACCCAACACGAGAACCAGACGTCCCTGACTCTGACATGTCCCAAATAATCAGACAGTTTCTCTTCACACCATTCAGAATCGGTGGAGACTGGAACGCTCGGCATACAGCATTCAACGACATAAAGAATAACAAATACGATTGCCAACTTTTAGACCCATATACATACATCGATAGCCCACTGCAGCCAACTCGTGTCACCAACTCGACGCAGTCAACAATCGACTTTTTCCTCAATTCCGCTGGTGTCTACTCAACGAGCCCCAGGGACCGATCCAAAAGAGTCAATCTGATGATATATATAAGAGCATAAACAGTAAGTTAGTAGCGTTTCTAACAGATACACACAATACACAAGCAAATAGTGAAGAACACCGAACGAAAATCGAATAAGAAAAAGTATCAGCCGTGTACCAAGCAATAACATAGCAATTCCACAGCATTTCTAACAGATACACACGATACACAAGCAAATAGTGAAGAACACCGAACGAAAATCGAATAAGAAAAAGCATCAGCCATGTACCAAGCAATAACATAGCAATTCCACATCAGTTGAGTGTACTTGAGTTTAGAAATCGAATTCGTACACGCGGCAGTGCGCTTTTAGTGATTCTAACTGTCATAGCGTCAGTTCGAATCACACGTTCTTCACTATTGCCGCAAAACCCGATAAGTTCATTGTCCAACCAATAATAGCACAGCATAGTGCCTACGAACGTACGTTCCCATACTGTTCTTTACGTCTATTCGGCGTTTCGTCCGTGGTACTGAACAGATCCTCCGTGGTTCAATGAACGATCTGTGACGGTTTCGCGCATTTGGAATGCATTGTAAGTGGGTACAGAATCCTTCAATGACCTGAGTTGTGGTGAGGTATTTAATCAATCTGAGTGCGAAGCTTCAAGACTACGAACAAAAACATATATGGTAATGTGGCACTGTGGGGGTTTCTCGATTCTACATGAGAACCAACCCACAATCTCAACCAAAATTTCCACCTAATTTCGACCGCTTTCAGCGCGTCATACCTACACATTTCCTTTATATGTATTCCCCTGTAAAACATTTCAAACGGACGTATAGCTAAACTCATTATGCTTTGCAGATAATGCATAATTGAGTTTAGCTACATTCTTGTCATACGGCAATTCCATTCTTGCTAACCACGAGTTTCCCATCGGAAATCTCATAATGTCGGTTAGCAACAACAAGTCTAAACGAACGACGCTGTTGCATCATAGCAAAATAGCTGGGGTTATTTTAGCATCTTAGAGTCTGGTTCTCACGCGGATTATTTCCCAAACATCAGCGGCGTCCTATCGACTTCCCCTCAGATCACCCATTCGCTTGGGATCAATGATCTCTCTTTGCAGGGGAGTAACATCAGCTAGGTTTCCCTCTCATTCGTATTTCTTTCCACGGTTCAATGTGCTCCGACTACACCATAGCCGTACCACTGGGTCACCAGGTCGTTAGTAGCTGCATCTGATACCAACACACACAACCAAAGCTGCCCCGAGATCACAGCATATCATGTTTTCTGTTCTCTCATTCTTCATGTCCGTCAATTACCCTATTAACAAAAGTTACTCACACTTTGACGGGCGTGAGGTTGAGAGAGCAGAGGCGTGGTCTCTTTTGGTTGTCCTGTGTGTAGAATGAAATATGAATTTCAACCCTAATTCACACCAGTCACTATTCAATCATCACCGCGGTCGGCCACGCTGCACCGCGTTAAAGAGTTACATCTTAATCACCAGGGCGAAAGGTCGCGTCGCGTATTCGGCAACAATAAAAAAACTAACGAAATAAAACGAAGAATCATTAATTTAAAACCATTCCTAGAGTGTAAAATTGTATATTGTGTATGTTTTAAGTTCATCTATGTAAATAACGGTGCTTGTAAACCAAATTAAATATTAAAAAAATAAAAATAAAGAACATTATCTATAAAGGAACCTCCAGGGAGTTTCATTTGTTTACTCTTTGTTCGTGGGTTAAAGTGAATCCTGTGCCATACGTTGGCATACAAACTTCAACCCCCCATAGCACTACGTAACATACAGGGTAACAACATTCACATACGTTCACTCTAAAACATTATGCATTTCGTCTTTTCCCAAACATATATACGATACACTTTTCGCGGTTGAATTTTAGATACGTCCGCTCTTGACGGCGATCATATTCCACACCACCACATACCATACGAGATGAAATATCTGTAATGCGGTATGACATATGGTACACGGTATGCGACATACCTATCTTGCAAACTAATGGAACAAAAAGCTAAAACTACAATGTCTCGTTGTTGTTGTTTTAATGTATAAGGCCGTAGTGGCACGCATTATTTATCATATTATTTTCATCACATATCTCCTACTCTCCAATTACTACTGACATTGCGATACTATTATTCAGTAGCCTTAAGATAATTCAAAAAAAAAAAAAAAAAAAAAAAAAAAAAAAAAAAAAAAAAAAAAAAAAAAAAAAAAAAAACAGACGATCAGTCAAAAATCTAAATGACGCTTGTAGAAGTGTTGTGTTCACTAGCTCAAGGAAACGAAACCCTGCATTGTGGAAGGAAATCATTTACTCGTATAATGCGTCAGCTCAACTTTCGCTAACGATTTGCCGATTAGTCGAATTCAAAGCCTCCGGTTTGCAATGCAACCATTCCAACGTTACATCGACTCAGCCCTTCATGGGCTCGACTTTTCCAATGCGTATATGTTATACCATCAAAGAACGTACCCGAAGATTACCTCCCCCTGGAACATGTGTTCGCACGCTTCTGAGATCCCCAAACCCAAACAACTATCACCAACCCGTAAGGAATCCACCAAACAAACCAAGCCAGCACCGAGTCCCCTGCCTGCTCAGCACAAAATGGTTAGACCACCACCAATCTACATCAAAAACGTGACCAGTATTAAGGAAATAACCATAATAGTAGAAAATGCCCTACGCCACCGCAAACACTAAAAACTCCTCTGTCTCCATTGCAACAACAACTCTGGTTGATCACGAGAAGACCGTTAGAAAACTTGCGGAACTACGCCACCAATTTTTTACCTTCCAACACCATCAGCTCAAACCAACAACATTCATTATTAGGCACCCAACTTGGACCAACGAAGAACTAGCGTTAGAGATCTTCGGGATTTGCCCTGAGCTGAAAATCCACATACTGGACTATTTTCAAACTCCGTACATGCGAGACAACAACTTAAAGAACCTATGGATTATCCAAATCCCTCCAAATGAAGACACCAACAAATTCAATCAAAATAAGTAATAAGATCAGTATTGAGGAGCCCCATAAACAAAGCATCCTCCATTTCAAGAGACGCCAAGGCTCGGGTCACTTGGCGGTAGCTTGCCACCTAAATATACGATGCGGCAGATGTGCCGATGAACATTAACCAGGAGAATGCAAAGTCAATCCACAGGGTATGGAACCAGGAAAAATCCAAACCACAAACCCTGATGAATCCATTACCACTAAGGAAATCGCAGTGACATGCTGTAACTGCGGAGGTCCACATCCAGCTAATTTCTCCCAGTGCCCTCATAAGTTGAGAATTCTCCAAAGAAGAATAAAACCAACAACCAACAAATTCGAACCAACCAAATCCACACCGCAGAACACATTACCACAACCTACAATGCCAGGAACATCATATGCGGATGTCATTAGGAACAACCCAAACACGCAGACGTCACAAAACCCCAACTCCATTGGTTGGCCTCAACCCGGACATCATGGGCTACATCAAGAGTCTGCAAACTATGCTTCCTACGTTGAAGCATATGTCGGATATCGAAGAAAAGGTCAGATTCTCTCACTCATAACCTCCCATATTCTCTCCCTCAATGACTGAACTATCTATAATCGCTTTCAACACAGAATCCATATAGCCCAACATCCGTAAGCAACACTTACGACTATTTGTTAACACCTTCTTCTCTCAGAAACGTGGCTTAAGTCTAACTGCCGAGTATCCATACCCAATTATATATTCAATTCAAACCCCAGAACTACTGGATCCCATGGAGGTACCGGCATTCTACTACACAAAAAACTACAATTCACCGAAATCAGATACGCCAGTGTTTTCGATATCGAATACACGGCAGTTAAACTTTTTTGTGAAAACAAAAAAGTAATCATATTAACATCCATTTACATCCACCCAACACGAGAACCAGACGTCCCTGACTCTGACATGTCCCAAATAATCAGACAGTTTCTCTTCACACCATTCAGAATCGGTGGAGACTGGAACGCTCGGCATACAGCATTCAACGACATAAAGAATAACAAATACGATTGCCAACTTTTAGACCCATATACATACATCGATAGCCCACTGCAGCCAACTCGTGTCACCAACTCGACGCAGTCAACAATCGACTTTTTCCTCAATTCCGCTGGTGTCTACTCAACGAGCCCCAGGGACCGATCCAAAAGAGTCAATCTGATGATATATATAAGAGCATAAACAGTAAGTTAGTAGCGTTTCTAACAGATACACACAATACACAAGCAAATAGTGAAGAACACCGAACGAAAATCGAATAAGAAAAAGTATCAGCCGTGTACCAAGCAATAACATAGCAATTCCACAGCATTTCTAACAGATACACACGATACACAAGCAAATAGTGAAGAACACCGAACGAAAATCGAATAAGAAAAAGCATCAGCCATGTACCAAGCAATAACATAGCAATTCCACATCAGTTGAGTGTACTTGAGTTTAGAAATCGAATTCGTACACGCGGCAGTGCGCTTTTAGTGATTCTAACTGTCATAGCGTCAGTTCGAATCACACGTTCTTCACTATTGCCGCAAAACCCGATAAGTTCATTGTCCAACCAATAATAGCACAGCATAGTGCCTACGAACGTACGTTCCCATACTGTTCTTTACGTCTATTCGGCGTTTCGTCCGTGGTACTGAACAGATCCTCCGTGGTTCAATGAACGATCTGTGACGGTTTCGCGCATTTGGAATGCATTGTAAGTGGGTACAGAATCCTTCAATGACCTGAGTTGTGGTGAGGTATTTAATCAATCTGAGTGCGAAGCTTCAAGACTACGAACAAAAACATATATGGTAATGTGGCACTGTGGGGGTTTCTCGATTCTACATGAGAACCAACCCACAATCTCAACCAAAATTTCCACCTAATTTCGACCGCTTTCAGCGCGTCATACCTACACATTTCCTTTATATGTATTCCCCTGTAAAACATTTCAAACGGACGTATAGCTAAACTCATTATGCTTTGCAGATAATGCATAATTGAGTTTAGCTACATTCTTGTCATACGGCAATTCCATTCTTGCTAACCACGAGTTTCCCATCGGAAATCTCATAATGTCGGTTAGCAACAACAAGTCTAAACGAACGACGCTGTTGCATCATAGCAAAATAGCTGGGGTTATTTTAGCATCTTAGAGTCTGGTTCTCACGCGGATTATTTCCCAAACATCAGCGGCGTCCTATCGACTTCCCCTCAGATCACCCATTCGCTTGGGATCAATGATCTCTCTTTGCAGGGGAGTAACATCAGCTAGGTTTCCCTCTCATTCGTATTTCTTTCCACGGTTCAATGTGCTCCGACTACACCATAGCCGTACCACTGGGTCACCAGGTCGTTAGTAGCTGCATCTGATACCAACACACACAACCAAAGCTGCCCCGAGATCACAGCATATCATGTTTTCTGTTCTCTCATTCTTCATGTCCGTCAATTACCCTATTAACAAAAGTTACTCACACTTTGACGGGCGTGAGGTTGAGAGAGCAGAGGCGTGGTCTCTTTTGGTTGTCCTGTGTGTAGAATGAAATATGAATTTCAACCCTAATTCACACCAGTCACTATTCAATCATCACCGCGGTCGGCCACGCTGCACCGCGTTAAAGAGTTACATCTTAATCACCAGGGCGAAAGGTCGCGTCGCGTATTCGGCAACAATAAAAAAACTAACGAAATAAAACGAAGAATCATTAATTTAAAACCATTCCTAGAGTGTAAAATTGTATATTGTGTATGTTTTAAGTTCATCTATGTAAATAACGGTGCTTGTAAACCAAATTAAATATTAAAAAAATAAAAATAAAGAACATTATCTATAAAGGAACCTCCAGGGAGTTTCATTTGTTTACTCTTTGTTCGTGGGTTAAAGTGAATCCTGTGCCATACGTTGGCATACAAACTTCAACCCCCCATAGCACTACGTAACATACAGGGTAACAACATTCACATACGTTCACTCTAAAACATTATGCATTTCGTCTTTTCCCAAACATATATACGATACACTTTTCGCGGTTGAATTTTAGATACGTCCGCTCTTGACGGCGATCATATTCCACACCACCACATACCATACGAGATGAAATATCTGTAATGCGGTATGACATATGGTACACGGTATGCGACATACCTATCTTGCAAACTAATGGAACAAAAAGCTAAAACTACAATGTCTCGTTGTTGTTGTTTTAATGTATAAGGCCGTAGTGGCACGCATTATTTATCATATTATTTTCATCACATATCTCCTACTCTCCAATTACTACTGACATTGCGATACTATTATTCAGTAGCCTTAAGATAATTCAAAAAAAAAAAAAAAAAAAAAAAAAAAAAAAAAAAAAAAAAAAAAAAAAAAAAAAAAAAAACAGACGATCAGTCAAAAATCTAAATGACGCTTGTAGAAGTGTTGTGTTCACTAGCTCAAGGAAACGAAACCCTGCATTGTGGAAGGAAATCATTTACTCGTATAATGCGTCAGCTCAACTTTCGCTAACGATTTGCCGATTAGTCGAATTCAAAGCCTCCGGTTTGCAATGCAACCATTCCAACGTTACATCGACTCAGCCCTTCATGGGCTCGACTTTTCCAATGCGTATATGTTATACCATCAAAGAACGTACCCGAAGATTACCTCCCCCTGGAACATGTGTTCGCACGCTTCTGAGATCTCAGCCTGATAATATGTCATATATAACGTACTAATAATGAAACACAGACAGCACTCTTCGATCACATTCTGGTAGCAAAAGAAGGAGTAGGCTGATCTTAAACTAAACTGTCTGATATTGAAAAATTGAAACACAAGTATTCCAAGGAAGTGCTAAACAGCAGAAAGAGACGAAAATGAGAACGTCAAAATAATAAAGGATGTGCTAAGACAATTAGCAAAATAAAATAAGATTCCGGAATGCGAAGAAAGCCAAGCCGATTTGGTGAAGAACGGGACAGAATGATAAGCGATCTAGAGACATGTGGACGGAGCACAATCAGATTCTTATAACATCGATACCCAAACAGAAACCGAAGTGCATATAAATATGAAATATTCGAACAGGGTGAAAAAATAAAACGGAAAACTTTAATATGGATATCATTCCTCCTCATATATCAAAATACTGTAAAATGTTCTCTTAATTAAATCTTCCCGATTTGGAGATAGAAACATAGGTATTTACAAAATTTCACGGTAAGATAGCTGGTGGAAAGGAAATACGAACTTCATTAAACATATTGCCACCTGTGTATCAACTTTAAGAAGGCATACAATTCGAAAGTTTAATGTGTACCAAATTCCAGTCGGATACCGCGTAAAATTTGGGCGAACTCGATAACAAAAGACTAACTCGTCTCATCTCGGGTAGGAAACTACCATTTAGTATTTGAAACTAGCGATCGAATCAAACAAAGGGATGTGCTGGCATCACTCCTGTTTAATCTGGTGCTTAAAGTAAATGCCATAACAATGTTGCATTTAATAAAAGTACAATCCAACAACATAAAACTGGGAAATATTCAAAAGATATACCGAAGTTTTATTGGAGCCCGAAAAATAAGTCAGCAGAGATAAAACAAAATCGAACTATTATTATGGTTGCAAAACATCTGGTTCCCGCAATTATTGCTAGATAAGGAAACCTATTCTTGTAAGGAACTCATATTTTGTTTAAATACGTTATGCAAATGTTTTTGCAAATCCTCATTCCGGAATCATTATTTATAACAAAAAAGCTATATCCATGAACAACGGATATACCATATATAAAGAAAATAAAAACGAAGAAATTACCCAATAAACACGTATACCATAATGTTCCTATTAAATGTCAAAGGCCGGATATTGTAAAGCTTTTTGGTGAAATGAGATTACGAGATAACTGTACTATATTGGTATTTGAAGTTGGTGGTGACTAACTAGTAACTATTATTAATGTTAAAACAAGAAAAGTGTATCACATAAATAATAAATCGATAGCATGATTCCATTTTATGGAATAATCTGTTTAAAAAGTCTAACCAAGTTTCTCTATTCATTGTAAAAATGGGCAAACATCCTGCTGAGTTAATTACTCTCAGTGAAGTAAATTTACCCAAAAATATCTCTACAATATTCAAATTAATTATCTGGAACCCAACAATATACCTATTCGAATCGTCTTTTGCCGCCTGGCTTATCCTACATAGCGATGAGTGCTTGCATGTTTTCATCGCCTCCTACATTTCCAGGTACGCTATTTGGATAGTACTTCAAAACTCAGGGGAAATCTTCTCCACCTCTGCTTCGTGGCTAGCCATATTGATAGATAGCTTACTTTTATAAGAATGGATGTGATGTTTTAGAAGCAATAAATGGAAAATATCAATTGCTCTCTGAAATGGAATCTCAAGTATTCTTCCCACTCGATGGTATCTGTTGAAATGGGAAATGGGATTGCATTACAAAACTATACCAATTTTACCGCGAAACAAATGTGCTCGGATGGAGTCACTTGGAAAACATGAAGAGGATTGATAACAAGTGCACATCCTTGAAATAAATTTCGACGGGTTGTGCTTAATTTCTTCTTAGGTATAATGGCCACTCAAACTTTTTTCAAATAGGAAACCTCATCACTTGGTGCTCGAGCGTTGCGTAAAAATGTTAATATAATACGTTTTTCATATATAAAGGGCCTGCAGCCTGCTGATAAGATAATTTGCACCACAAACTTTCCAGACGTAATGCGATTCCTCTCAACAAACAAGTTACAAGACGTTACCAGGAACAGAAAAAAACTGACATTGAAAACCACTCAGCTTTAGCTAATACACCTAATAGGCCGTGACTCGTTAAAATAAATGGCAAATTGAATGCAAAGAATAAACATCTAAAATGACGCTATTCGAATACGTCTGTAGTGTTCCCAATCCGTACCGATTACCATACATATAGAGGTACCATAAAATGAATCTTAATGCACACCAGTATAATTATTTCAAAAATACTCGCTAGATTCTGAAACATACATCATCCTTAGAGTTGTTTGCCCATTCTGCAATTGAATCGTATGACCACCAATAATAGAAGATTCTTAGATCCATCCATTAGGGCCTACTGTTGAATATACTTCTCTCGGGAGAGGCGGACCTATAGCGCCGACACAGCTCCCCGAGATGCCATCAAATAACTGTTGTAGTTCTTTTTGAACAGTTGCAGGTTGTAACGCTCCGCGAACACTCGCGCGGGGAGTGAGTTCCACAGCTTTCCCGCTCTGTAACGGAACGAGTTCTGATGCAGGGATGTTCGCGCCGTCGGGAGATGAACCGCAAATTGGTGCGATCCGTCGGATTGTCTTGTGCAGCACATATAGACCGCATTGCGCGGAATAATGCCACGACTCTTGGAAGAACAGTATCCGTGATAATATCTGTAAAACCGATAGAGGTTTACTAAGCGCCTTCGTTGTGATAGCGACTGTAGTCCCGATGTCAGAGCGGTGACCCCGATCAGGCGGATCGCTCATCTCTGCATGCTCTCAAGTAGACCGAGGGTATGTTTAGGAGCAGAGCTCCAAGTTGAGAAGTTGAGCCGGAGTAAAATATTTCTTGGCTCTAAAAAGATAGCTCAGTTATCTTGAGGCTGACCTGGCGATGTTCGACACGTTTTCATGCCACGATACATTCCCACAGACCGTGACGCCGAGCAACTTCACGCTTTCCCCGGATTCGAGGACCTAACCATTCATCATCAGCTGTGGGACCGATGATCCACTTTTCTTTGTGCATGTTGTATACTGTGTCTTCGTTGCATTGAAGTCGACGAGATTGGCCTTTACCCACAGCAGGACTTTATCCAGATCCCGATTCAGAGAGTCGATCTGACTACATCTGAGGCGGCGCTGATGCACTAATTGGTCGATCACCCGAAAAAGAGCAAACAAACGTAATATCATGCGCGAAACTGAACACTTTGTTATCCGTTGATTCCAACAAATAATTTATGTGAAGCAAAAATAAGGTTGGAGCCAAAATAGAACCCTATGGCACCCCGAAATTAACAGGATACAGAGCCGAAGACACAACAACCCGGATCGATCGATTTTCGAGGAAGCTCTTCGTCCAGTACCAAACCTGTTTGGAAAGTCCATATGAACGAAGTTTGCTCAGCAATGCTCCGTGCCAGACGCGGTCAAAAGCCTTGGATATATCCAATGGGACCGCCCTTGACTCACCATGCCGCTCATTCGCAGATGTCCATATATCGGTTATATGGGTCAAAAGGTTTCCCGTGGAGCGCCTGCCACGAAATCAGTATTGACGATCATTCAGAAGTCCGTTGCACTCAAAATACTTAATTAACTCGGCGTTGATGACCTATTCCATCACCTTATATAACATAGACAGTAGTGCTATCGACCGGTAATTTTGTGGGAGACACTTTTTTCCCCTCTTTGGGATTGGTTGAACTCGAGCGATTTTCCAGCAGGTAGGAAAGGTCCCTCGTGGATAAGACAAGCGAAAGAGTCTGCCAAGAACTGGCGACAATTCTGGAGCACAGTTCTTAAGGACAATTGCTAGGATTCCGTCGGGCCAGTTACCTTCCTACAGTCCAGACCACGTAGAATGAGTTAAATAGTACGCGGGCGGAACCTCACATCGCGCATCGAAGACCGCACCGGCGTGATCACAGGAGGCTCCAAAAGACCGGCATCGGGGTTTGAATTCGCGGAAAATAAATTCGCGAACAGATTAGCTTTATCTTTTGAATTTGTGACAAATGTGCCGCTGCCCGTCACTAACGGAGGAAAAGAGGAGGAAGGGAGGTCATTGACTAGAAAAGATGCGAACCTGTTGAGCATTCTAGGAGTTTATTGGTCACTCTGTCGTTGTAAGCCTTCTTCGCGGTATCAATCGCCTGGTTGCACGCGTTTCTGATTCTAACAAAATTATTTCTGTTAACCTCGGTGGGATTGGAGCGCCACTTTTGAAAAGCTCTATTTTTTCCGCTGTAATCTGCTCGCATTTCTTATCAAACCAAGGTTTATCGGATGAACTTCGTTTGATGGAATGCGGAATATACATCTCCATCCCGAGAAGAATAATCTCTGTGACCGACTCCTCGCATGCGTTAACATCGGAGTCTCCAAAGCACACGTCCGACCAAGGAAAGCATGCGAAGAAATCTCGCAAATCGTCTCAGTTAGCAGTACCATATCTCCAAACACGGCAAAGCTGCTTAGGTCGGTTATTCGTTTGAAATGCAAGCGGTTGGGCGACCAATACCAAGCAGTGATCTGAGTTTCCCAGTGGCGCATCAATCTCCATGGTATAACTACTCGGCTCGGATGTCAAAAACAAATCCAGGGTGTTTGCATAATCACCTCAGGCATCCGGCACTCGCGTCAGTTCCTCCACGAGTTGGGTCAAATTGTGGCTAACAGCGAACATCTCCACCAGCCTCCCAGCCTTGTCACCAAGTCCAGCCAGATACTTGCGTACACAGATGACATCGACTTCATCGGTAGATCCGATTCGGCTGTAAAAGACTCTTTCACCCAGATCGAGCGGCGGCACAAAAACTGAGACAACACATTAATGAAAAAATGGAAAACTAAGTACATGGTGGCAACTTCTGCGAAGAGAAGACATAACGTTGGTGAAACTATCAAGGTAGCGGAGCATGCATTTGAAGTAGTGCAATCCTTTAACTATCTTGGGTCAATAGTATCACCCGATAACAATATGGAAGAAGAAATACGCGAACGGCTGATCAAATCCAACAAAGCCTACTATGGTCTATCAAGGCTCTTTAAATCCCGAAATTTATCAAGAACATCCAAGCTGCTACTGTACTGGTCTTACCAGTACTCATGTATGGATCAGAGACCTGGGTGCTCAATAAAAGGCACTCTGAACTCTTAGCCGCGTTCGAGAGGAAGGTCTTAAGGAGAATTGTTGGCTCCGTATGTGAGGGAGGACGATTACGGAGACGGTACAACCATGAGTTGTACGCGATCTACCTTGAAACTAATGTTGTAAGAAAAATCAAGCTCGATAGACTCCGGTAGGTGGGACACCTAGCTTGAATGAGCGAATAGGAGCCTGCCCGGAAAGTCCTTCGTGGCAGGATGTATGGAAGGAAACAGCGCGGCAAACCTTGTCTGCGATGGAAGGATGGCGTAGACCAGGCCAGGACGCCCAGAGTCTGGGAGTGCCAAACTGGATGACATCGGCTCGAAATCGGGACCAATGGAGAGATTTGTTAAATAAGGCTGACTGGATCCCGGTTGTAGTGCCGATGATGATGATGATGATGATGTTATTAGATGGCCGGTTGAAAACCATATTGGCGGTCAAGGAGGTGCTTATGATTCAAGATATTTTGTAAGTTCACGATGTGTTATGATTCTATAACCTTAGATAGAATGAATAATAGTAATGATGTGACCCATGTGGCACGCATCTTTGTTTTAGGGAATCGGTTGAACATTTGAGGCTTTTCGTCTATTTCGATTCCGTTCAGATGATTAGAATAGATAGTAACGCTATCAGATCCATTTAGCGAAGGAGGATACATTTTTAAAACTATGAGTTGTTTTTCCCTTTGGGTATGCGGATTTATGTATAGTATATTCAGCTTTTTGAGGGATCGCTCATCAGTACGAGTTCTAAAGTGAATTGGGTTCATGGAATGCTCCTTGCATTCGGAAAATGTCATATGGCACAACGTTCAGCTGGCAACGAAATGTGCAGCAAGCAATTTACGTTAGTGACGAAATTCCCATTAACTACGAAAGATGATATGGATGTGGAGACTACTTACGGGACAATGTATTATCTTTTATCCGCTTTCTTATCACGTGAGATTTCATTTTCATTTTTGCAACATTTTTTATTTTCTTTTTATATTCTTAGTTTCTAATTTATATCATCATCATCATCATCATCGGCACTACAACCGGGAACCGGTCTTAGCCTTATTTAGCAAGTCCTGAGGCTTGTTAAATTTTCCATAATGATTTGTTTTTTTTTTTTTTGGGCAAGGTCATTAGTCTTGCGACGGAGGCTCCCCGACGGGGAATCGAACCCCGGTCTCCCGCGTGACAGGCGGGTATACTAACCACTATACTATCGAGGAGCCACTTTTATTATTATTATTATTTATTGGCCTGTAGGAACCCGGAAGTTCATGACCTCACCGACTCGGCTTCGCCATCGTTCCCTGTCCTGGGCACTCTCCTTCCACGCTTGACCATTCGATCCGATCTCCTCAAGGTCAAACCTAACATTGTCCTCCCATCTCCGTCGCGGCCGTCCTATCGGTCTCTTTCCCGTTGGTCTATCGTCAAGAATTCTATGCACGGTCCTATCGTTTCCCATTCGCGCCACGTGTCCGGCCCATCTTAATCTTCGCGACTTGATTACTTTCACTATTGTAGGTTTGCGATACAGCTCTTCCAATTCGTGGTTATGGAGTTTCCTCCATTGCCCTGCCTCCTCGTCATATTTACCTCCAAAGATGCCCCTCAAAACTTCATTCTCGAATACGCGGAATTTGTTTTCTTCCCGTTTTGTGAGAGCCCATGTTTCGCATCCATATAGAACAATCGGCATGATTATGGTTCTATAGACACGGAGCTTTATGTTACGTGATAGCAGTCTGGATTTCAGCAGTTTACTGACTGCGTGCCAACTAGCGTTGCCGGAATGCAGTCTCTTGTTAATTTCCTTCGACATTTCGTTACTGGCCGTCAGTATCGTTCCCAGATATTTAAATTCTTTAATTTTTCAAATATCTTGCCTCTGACGTTTCTATGTGTTCCCTGAGGTCCACCTGCTCTCGCCGTAATCATGTATTTTGTTTTGTCTTCATTTATCACCTCTTCTGCCGCTTGCATGATGATTTCACAGTTTTTACTAACAGTGATCCAATGAAATCGAGGACCCACTACATATCAATTTGTTTTTCCAAATCCTATGCTGACAAACTTCGTCAAATTATTTCTACCAATTCGGCCGATTCTAATATGATTAATATTTAAGTAAGTTTTGTAAGATTATCGCCCTTTTAAACCAATCAATTCTTTTATTTCTACTGGATTGATTAAGATCCAATATAATTGTAAATGCAGTGACCTCAATTTCCTCTGCGAATAAATGATCACATTTTCAACTTACTGTACACTTCATTGATTCGCACAATACTGGGAACCTAAACCATTTCAAGGAAATGCAATCAAACGGTATGAACAAAATAACAATATGTATCGCCTCAGCAGTATCTGATTTGCATAACGTTATTTTTCTCTCATATATACAAATAGAATTTTCAATAACTCACAAAATTTATATTTGTTGTTGCTTACATCGCGTACGCCTTCGAAAACCTCATGATAATAAATTTTATTTATCCAACAGATCTTCTATTACATTTGTAAGGACATCTGCTCCTGACGACAAGATTCCACAATATTTCTGGGATGAATATTGAATTTTAAAGTGATGAACTTCAGAAACAGGGAATAAAGAGATAAAAAAAAATCACTGAGGTAATTGTTACAATACCAAATATGCAATACAATACAATTCAACATCTGCGCGAATGTTGCAATGTACGGAATTTCAGGGTTGTTGCACCCAAACGCCCGCCCGTAATCCACCACCATACACAGAATTCACCCACTGTGATTTCTCACGTGCTAATCAATTTTACATTGATCAGCACAAGCAATTAAATGAAATATGAACTCGACTGTTGTTGTAAAATCTCGCCAATATCTCTCGACGGCACAGTATTCCACAAAATCCTACTCCAGGAGTAGAAAGCCTGTAGCTTTCTACGAACGCACAATTCCGCGCAGGTAAGGTCCTACCTTCAAAGAACGTACTTACTTGAGAGCGTTGCACGCGCCCACAGACGCGTGCTCTGAAGTACCACCATAGGGCCTGCAACTCGCAGCCAACGTTGAGACCGACACCAAAAAGCAAGGAACTGAACGTCCCCAAAGCTTTTTGGGCCAAGCTCAACAATTAGAATTCATCATGCCTGAAATAAAGGTATAAACGCCCATGCGTCCTATTCCCAAAAAAGCCGTACATGCGGCCTGCGCCCAGGAACATCTCATTGAACCGGCAATTCCGACATTCGATACAAAGAATTACCAGCATCAAAGAATGAGCCGATCAACGGATGCACGTGCGGGTAATCTGATACAAAGACCACCCAAACCCATCGATACAATAATGTATGTTGGTCATCCGCTACCAGATTCCTGGGAAACGCAAATATCTCAACGAGATAATTCAAATAATGCATGAGGTTTGAAACCTACAAACGATCTATCCCGGTCCCTTCTGAATTTCACACCCTCAGAAGGATCTAATGGATTTCGGTGTGTTTACACCAAAGCAAATAAACCTACGGACTATACGTCCTAACAATCATCTCCGTTCTGCGCGCCAGATGTGCCGCGCAAACAGAAAACCGTAAGATTGAGATGCTATCACCACCACCGAGGGCGATGATGATGTATGTGTGATCTCTTGTAGGCATCCAAATTGCCCCTGGGAACTAATAACATGCTGCTAACAGAGATTCGGAAATTCTGTTAGCAGAAGTAAGGAGAAAAGTTGTCTGCACAGATACAGATGGACAATCTGTATCGGGGTATTTTGTGGGGAGTTAGATTTGAATCGTCAAGGAGAAGACAGAGAGATTTTGATCGTCGACCCGAGGAATAGTACAGGGAGCCTTCTCCCTTCAAGGAAGTTAACGTGTGTTTGTACATGATTCGTCTAATGGGAGTTAACGTGTGTATCGTCTGTGTGGTTCGCCGCGTTTTAATTATTGTTAGTAAATATTGTTCGCTGCGTTTTACTTTATGTTGTTAAATATTGTGAGACACGGATGTCAAACAGAATCCGTTAAGTATAACAATTATTGAAAGAAAATAAAAAAAAGGATTTTTAAATCGACAAATAACCCTCAGTGTTTGGTTTTGGACAATTGTTTTCGCTCCATTGGTGCTCCGGTGTGGATATTACTTCGGACAGTGATTGGCGGAACACTTACAACATACCCGAAACACACCGCCGAACTTTCGCAACATAATACCGCCAAAAGCCTATAAAGAGATTATGGCACTATCAATAATAATAGTTTGCCATGAATATGAAGACTCGCGTAGCAACAATCAAAACAATGTACATACATCCATTGCATCCTGCGTATTCAAAAATGTTTATATTGAAAACTATTCAAAAACACTATGCGAGCTTTTGGATAATCGGGTAATTGGGGCTTTCAGTTCACGACTGAAGATAGATGAATTTTCAAATCGCCAAAACCAAAAGACGATTGTTTTAAATGGGAAACAAACTCAATGCCAGATGTCCCCTCTAGTCCATTCATTGGTAACGATGAGGAGAAATCGTCAAGTAGGACAAAATAAACCGAATATGTTTCTTGAGTTGTAACCATCATCCGCGTCGGACGCGATATTAATAATACATATCAATTTCAAGAGCCTATCGCGTCGTAGTTTAGCCGTCCAAGTAGACAGACAACGTAAAATTGACCGGTATGTGGGAATTCACATTTAGTGATTCCACGTGTGGTGGGAGATTACCCCAGTAAGTGACCGAGTGGACGTTTGCATTTCACAATGTTCCACGCTGAACCGCCCAGCCCAATATGTTTACTTATTGAGGATGCGCATCACATTGAAACCACTTAAATTGAATTCCCTTGTGATGATGTTAAATTGATCCACATATGACCTAGTAATTCTAGAGCAATAAAGCGATTACCAACATTACTTGAAATGCCAAATGATTTTCGGTAATGTATGACATATCTTGCGTTAGATGAGCGGCAAACGAATAAATAATACCAAATGTTGATGCCTAGAAAAAGAAGAAAAATTAATGGGAAGAGATTCGCGATTCAACCACCGACTTGGGAAGTCGTATCTCGAGTACGGGTCGAGTGGTCACCAAACTCATGTGCAGTTGTTTTTTTAAGTCTGTAATACAATGCGCGTAAATTTAGTAGAACCAGAATAAACCATATAAATAAATAAGCCATCGATCCGTTTTCCGTCATTTGACTTAGCTAGTGGAGGAGCCTAGGGGAGTGCCAGATAAGAGCCAATCCCCGACATTATTATTCTTTATATGAAACTTCACATTCCACATTCAATCAAACGAAATTTATTCGATACCCATTGATTTGATAAAAAGTGTGAATAGATTACAGCGGCTAAAAACAGGGATTTTAAATATTGGCCCTGTAATCCCTCGGAGGTTAAAGAACGAATTTTATTAGAATCAGAAACACATGCAACCAGGCGATTGAGACCGCGAAGAAGGTTCGCAAGGTGACCAACAAATTGCTTGAGTGTGCCCTACTCGTTTGTGCCCCTTCTGGTCAATGGCAAAGGCTATTAGCAATAACTTCAGTTTCTCCTATTTTCCTCCACTAGTAACGGGCAGCGGGGCACTAGTCACGAATTTAACAGATAAAGGCATTATTTTCGCGAATTCTACCTTGGTTGCCGGTCTTTCAGAGCCAGCTATGATCGGAATACCAGCAAAAGTCCTTAAAAATTTTGCTCCCGAACTATTGCTGATTCTTAGCATATCGTATGCACACAGAAAACCTTTTCTAACAGCTGGAAAACCGCTGGAATTTAACCAACCCCTTCCTGCCCATGTCGTCCACGCTGATGGAAAAACTCTTAATTACCGAGTTGATTAAATGTCGCATGTAATGAATTCCTAAGTGGTCCCCAATCCAGATTTTGATACACGGGAGAATTTTTGAGCCTTGCTACATCTAGATGTCTGCAATTGATAAACACAATGAGTAAAGGCCTGTTCTACTGCACACATCCTAGGCTTTTAACCACGTCACTAAGTAAGTTTCGTTCATATGGACTATCCCAACAATTTTGCGACTGGAAAATCTATCGATTCTATATAGCATATTTCTGCTTCATATTATTATTTAGCAGTATTGTCGGGAAGGAAGTACTCTGTGCCGGCGTACGGCACGGGTTCACTTCTATCTCCATCATCACTAAAAGGTTCCGCCAGATACTGTTCACAGGAAAAGGAGAAATCGCAACATAATGTTTTACCTGCGACCGGGTAGACACGGCACCGTAAATCAAACACACTGTCTATTGGTATTTTAATTGTTTTATTGTTGGCTTTGGATTTTTACACTATTGTTTTTTATTGTTTTACTTAAAATTGGTTTAACATTTATTAGAATGTAGATGGACAAAGTTAATTTGGAAATACACGAATTCACTTGATACATAATTATGTCAGTAAAAGGGGATCAGGTAATGTACGCGGTACACAATTTTACAACACTTTAACTTTGTTCGCGCGCAGCAGACAACGATTCGAATTCGCTTTTTTCGTGTACACACCATACCGGCGGCGGTACGGCGGATGGTAGACGACCCAACCCCTTGCTGGTTGAATTTTGACTCTCTGTTGCACTCCTCGATGCAGAGCCAACCCGCGATTGAGGTGGGTTTCCACTGGGGTGGTGAGAAGGAAATGAAATTTTCCTTTCGCCTGGCGACCAATGAGAAATAAGTTTGCGGTCTCGCTGGAAAAATTCTCATGGTTGATCGTACAGATCGTGTTGTTTACCCATACACTGGCATGACGGATAAACGAATTTGCATCGGGGATTGGATGCAAAGAAAAGGATCTAACC
Organism: Microdon myrmicae; assembly: GCA_963931805.1. Classification (NCBI taxonomy): domain Eukaryota; kingdom Metazoa; phylum Arthropoda; class Insecta; order Diptera; family Syrphidae; genus Microdon; species Microdon myrmicae. The sequence goes on from OZ007500.1 coordinate 160,541,064, forward strand.
AGGGCAGCTGAGCAAACAAGTGATAACTCAATAGAGACCAAAATGGATTGCTATGTTTATGGTTGAGATTCGTTTATGGGATCTCTGCCGGCGGACCAAATAGGATTCTTCTGTTTGTATGTTATGTATACAGAAGAATTCGATTTTCGGTGACGAACGTGGAAATGATCATTATTTGTCAATTAGGCAAACAGATCATAGGACGTGACCATTGCGATGATTGTTTATCGGTTAGACAACAGATCATGCAAATGGTCTTGCAGCTGTGCAAGCAAGCTACTTGCCATGGCTTGGTCGTTGGACAAAAGAATCGCCAGCCAATGTGTATGTAAGAACATTGTTGTACGCGGTGAGGCTGGGATTTGCCTGGCAACAAGGGTGCCTGTATGATCCTGTATGATGAAAAGAATTCTTTTCAGAAATTTTGAATGTGCGTTGATGCATGAAGGTAAGAATTCTTCTACAGGAACCTTTAGGTTATGCATTAGATAATCTTGGTGCATGTAGCTTTGCAGGTGCTAATGCAATTGCATTAGCGGGAAACAACGGGGTTTTAGGAGCTTCATGACAGGAAGCTTGGGGTAATTGGGAAGGTAGGTAGTGGCGCTTAGTGGAACCGCCACAGTATCATCGGGTAACAAAATATTCAGAATATTTTGCGGAGGATAGTACACGAATTTCTCCATTTTTCAATGATCGGTCGATTAACGCGACAACGTCGCACAAGCTGAGACGCAACCAAATCGACCCCCTGAATCGGGATTAACGGGAGAAATCCAATCTCTTTGACTTCAATGTAACGAAGACACAACACACAACGTTTTAAAAGAAAAAAAAACGGATCGTCGGTCCCTAATTTATGATGAACAACCAGATCATTAAATCTAAGGAAATCATTAATTTGCTCGGTGCCACGGTCAGTGACTATGTATCATGGGTATGAACACGTGTCGAATATCACCGAGTCCGCCTCCAGGAAAGTGGGTTATTTTTTAGAGCCAAAAAATATTGTCATCCGGCCCAACTTCTCCTCAACAAATCCAAAATTAGGCCTGCACTCGAGTTTTGTTCACATGTTTGAAGTTCTGCTCGTAAGCGTACTCTCGCCTAACTTCACAGCTACAATATCAGATCCAAGGCGCGTGGCTGATTTTTGCGTTTTTTTTCAGACATTATCATGGGCTTTGTCCCTTAGAAATATTTTGGTAATATTCCGAGGAAATTAGTTTATTCGCGTCCGACAACACAATATGGCGGATCCAACCATTTTGAGATTTATCTTTCGACGCACGTAACTCTCATATCTGTACCAAACTTGTTTCATTACAGAACGGAAAAACAATGGAATTCCCTCCCGACGTGAATGTTACCGGAACGCTCTAATCTGCGACTGTTCTAGAAAAACTGCAATAATGGCATCTCAGCGTCATGAGATTAGCGATATATATATATATATATATATATATATATATGTATATATATATATGTATATATATATATGTATATATATATATATATATGTATATATATATATATGTATATATATATATATGTATATATATATATGTATATATATATATATGTATATATATATATATATGTATATATATATATATATGTATATATATATATATATGTATATATATATATATGTGTCTATATATATATATGTATATATATATATTTTACAGGTGTATGCATAAGTTTTTTCCAGTTTAACTAAGAGCTAAAAGTACGCAGCGTATTAAATAAACACTACGTCATTTTGTTCGTCTGAGATTTAACTACAAACACACACAAGTTGAGTCCGCCAAAAACTAGCGTCTTTGTTTTATCGTTCAGTGATTATGTCGAATTTTGTGCCTGAACAAGAACATTTGCGACACGCATTGCTTTTCTTATTTAATCAAAAGAAAAAGGCAGTGGAAAAATCATTGTGTGCTGGTAGAAATATATGGTGACACCCTCTATCATGGACATGGTTTCGACAATTGAAAAGTGGTGATTTCAATGTGAAAGATATTATGCTCTGGTAGAGCACAAAAATGTGAAGACGAGCAATTGCAGGAGTTATTGAATGATGACCCAACTCAAACTCAACGGCAATTAGCAGAAGCATTACATGTGTAACAAGAAACAATCAGCAGACGTTTACGAGTAATGGGGAGGATCAATAAACTCGGTAAATGGGCCCCACACGATTTGAATGAACGTCAAATGTAAAATCGCAGTCACTTGTGAAATGCTGTTTCAACGCCACGAAAGGAAATCATTTTTGCATCGAATTGTGACGGGTGACGAAAAATGGATTTATTTTAAAAACCCGAAGAGGAAAAAATCATGGATTTTACCTGGCGAAGCCGGTCCTTCAACACCAAGCCCAATTCGCTTTGGCAAGAAAACCATGCTCTGTGTCTGGTGAGACCAGAGCGGTATTGTGTACTATGAACTCTTGAAGCCCGGCGAAACCGTTAATACATAACCCTATCGTCAACAAATGCTTTATTTAAACCACGCATTAATCGAAAGTCGACCCGAATGGGCCAAAAGACATGGCAAAGTGATTTTGTTACACGACAACGGGCCATCTCACACAGCAAAACTAGTGAAAGACACCTTGAAATCCCTTGGCTGGGACATCCTTCTGCACCCGGCGTAGTCCCGGGACTTGACGCCATCTGACTATCACCTCTTCGCATCAATTGGGCACCCGCTCGCAGAGCAGCACTTCAAGACAAGCAGTTTTTCTGGCATGCTATTCATAAATTACCTGAAAGATGGGCGAAATGTGTAGAAGCCATTGACCAATATTTTGAATAAAAAAAAATTAATTTCCCTCGAAAATTACGTATTTTTTTTACCAAAGATACCGGGAAAAACATGGATTACACCTGGTATTTATTTATTTACATATATGTATATATACGATTCGAGTAGCAAATAATAGCGAAGCATTTAAAACTCATTATTACACGTGAACTTATGGATAAGTTCCGATAGTGAAATAACACCATGTACAATAAGCCCCGAGACTAACTCAGAGATGGCGTCTGTAATGAAGAATCTTTTTGGCTTTTAAGACAAATTTCATGAGAATCGGACCATAACACACTGAATTATAGTGCATATATCTGAGTATATTCTTTGTTCAAGTCCGTTTACTCAGAGGGGACACTAAATTAAGCTCTGATTTTGATATCTTGACTCCGAAAACGTAATTGGAAAATGTTTGACTATGTCTTTCTCGCATACCTAGTCTTGAAATCAATTTAATTGAAGATGACATCACACCCGTAAGTAAATCAAATACAAATGTCTTTAAGAGCCAAATTGTAATCTTGTAATACTCCGACATTTTCAGACGCAACTTGATATCTTAACTACGAAATTCTACATCTAGAGCATGGCATGCTAATCTGACCAAGATAGATCAAACGGTATTTTATTTTATCTGAATACTATACAGTTGTACAATCTAAGGACACCAAATGAACCACGACTTATTCGCGCTTTTATACGGTATAACGCTTTTGATAAACACGACCATCGCGGATAAACTAGAATCCACACTCATTCGATTTGGCGCTGCCCACTCTAGATGTATGAAATTTCACTTAAATTAAAACCAGGGTTTATAATAAAAAAATCAATTTCAATTTTAATTTTCAGACGAACGTTTAAAATCACATCATTACATGTAAAAGAAACGCCACATAATAGCGTATACCTCCAGTTTGGTTAAACAGCTGTTTATGGAACACGCTAACATCAAGGTAATACCTGTTACATTTATGTTTACTTGCAAACACATTTCTTGGTGAATAATATAGGTACTTACATTGGTGTTTATCAGCTAACTGAACCAAGGGATTGGGCAAATCTCTCCGTCTGTAGAAACACATGACTTTTGCTTCCACATTTCCCGATGGATTTTTATTTAATTCTTCTATTCTCCTGATTAAATATGGAGCGGACGAGGACGTTTCGAAGTACACGTAATCTGTAATTGAAACATATGCGTAATTTTATTTTAATCAAAGAACTTTAGTAGAAATAAATTAATATTAAATACTACGCTTACGATTCTCAAACCGCAATGCAATTTTACTATACCTCTTTTTCGACAACACCGTAACTTTACCTTATTTAAAGATATTAAGAAATTCCCTATTTAAAGGCATTAAGAAATTCCTTTCATTTGCGTGCAAAGAAAAAAAAAAGTACTTTAGAAATAAAGCTGTTGCATTGGTGTCACCATAAGCAATCAACATAACAAATTTAACCACTGGAACGTCAAAAAAATCCATGTTACTTCTCTCATAGAAAGGTCTGAAAAGGTGTAGTGTGAAAGTTTCTTTTTTTAAATAATTCTCTCAAGAAGAGTGCTTTCGTAGGAAGTTGAGTGCCTTTTGTTTCTAGTGGATAACTGTTACAGTACTTTTTTCAAGAACTGCAAATTACTGGAGGGGTGGAAAAGACGTTCCACGTAGAGGATGAAGTTTATCTGACCAGGAAGTCGCCAAGAATTATCTGAACGACCTTGGAGAGGTATGCCGCAATCAGAAATGTGATTTCCTCGGGATTTCGATATCTACGACGAGAGAAGAATCAAAAGCGACCCTGAACGATTTATTGAAAGAAACCTTTGGACAGGCTAGCATAAAAGTACAAATCTCACCGATGAAAGAGAATTTATAACAAATACTGCAGAAATTACTCGCAGAATATCACAATTAACCATTTGGAGTATATCAGCGGCCACACAATGAGGCAAAAATATTACTGGCCTACAATAATCACTGACGCTATGGCTTATCATACATTCGTACATGTGCCTCTTGCCTGTTAAACAAAAGTAGAAAGAATTCTAAGAGACTCATGAAAACAGCCACATCGAGTTCTAAACCGTTTGGGAGGGTCCGTCTGGATATGCTGGGACCGCCATGCCAGTCTGATATAACGGAAAAAAAGCGAACACGTGTCGAATATAGCCAAGTCCGCCCCCAGGAAACTTTGTTATCTTTTCAGAGTCCTCAAATATTTTACTCGGGCCCAATTTCATCTCCTCTACAAATCCCAACTTAGACTCCCACTGGTTCACGCATTGAGAGTTCTGCTCTCAAGCATACCCTCGACGTACTTGATGGAATAGAGACAAGCAATCCGCCTAATCGAAAACGCAGCCCTGACATCAAGGCTACATTCGCTATCACATCGTAGGTACGTGGCGTATTTTGCGTGTTTTACAGATATTACAAATAATATGAACCAATGCATGCAGCGACATCCTGAGAAAGGTTGGCACAAGGCTTATAACGTCGCCCGGAAAAACAAATTATTATAGACAATTTAACAAGCCTCAGATATGGACCAGTTACCGGTGGAGAGACTTGCTAAATAAAGCCAAGACCGGATCCCGGTTGTAGTGCCGATGATGATGAGGACAAATAATATCATGGGGATTGTTCTTCGGAGATTTTTGGTATTATTCTCGGGAATTCAGTTTATTTGCGCCCCACAAGGCTATCCAACCGATCCCACCAATTTGCGGATCATCTCCCAATCGTACGAACGTCTCTGTAGCAAAACTTGTTTCGTTACAGAACGGGAAAACTATGAATCACTCTTTAAAATAAGAATAATTGATTTTCTTTATTATATGAAATACAAAATAAAAACTAAAATCAAACCCGTGATTAAGTACACTATAACCCGGAATTCTGAGTGATGATCGCAACGTTTTTGTAAAGAGAAAACCATTCTTTTCGGAACAATATACACATTGACAGTACACCTAGCTATGATAAACGAAGAGAATCCCGCCCGAATAAAGCTTTGCAGGTTTTATAGTTAATGACAGTGGGAAAGACATCACCTTCACTGGTAAGATAGCACTAACCAGGAAGCAAAGAGCATAGGGATATTCCAGTGGATGGCCTAGGCCGGAACTATGGGAAGAGAAGACTACTGGGGCCCTAAACCGGAATCAAGTTCAAAAGGAGGGTAAGGGCTGTGCATACAGTGCTCGGAACAATTATAGACTCAAACGTACATTTTCAGTTTTCTTGAAATGAGCAATAAGCTTTTATGACTAGTTTTGTGAGAAAATATTGTCAACCCAGACCAACTCAGACAAGCCCTCTAATGGCTTAATTGCTTTTTTTACCAGGAATGGTAATTAATTTTCTGAAAAAAAACCAAACTTCGCCAGTGAAAATAGTACAGACCCTTTTTTCGATCTTAGGCTTAGTTGTAATGCATAGCTTGGTACAACAAAATTTCTTAAAAACCAGTGCAGACATTCTGGAGTAATAATAAACAGATTTTTGCTTTACGCAGTGAATTTTTTTAAAGTTTTAAATATGCCACATGGGAAACAATTAACGGACATTGAAAAACAAAGAATAATCGATTTACAAAATAGTGGAATGACGCAAAGAAAAATTGCCAATGAAATAAATCGGTCTCAAGGTATAGTGAAGAATTTTTTACAAGTCGGTATTGAAAATTACACAAGAAATAAGCGACTTCGGAGAGCAACAAAATTTTCGACAACGGTAAAACGAACCGTTCTACGTAAAATGTCCAAAACAGGAGTTTCTTCGTCGCAAATGGTTCGACGTTTCAATTTGGGCTGCGGTCCTAGCCTCATTAGAAAATGGGCAATAGTCTCAAGCAACTTGAAGTATATAAAGTGTTTGTGCAAACCACCATTCAAACAGCAACATATGGAATTTGCTGAAATACACATCCAACACAGTGAAATGTGGTCCCATGTGATCTTCAGTGATAACAAAAATTCAATCTGGACGGCCCCTACGGCTTCAAGTACTATTTGCATGATCTCAGGAAGGAAAGGGAAATCATATCACGCAGTCGTTTAGGGGGAGGAGGAGTTATGGTGTGGGCAGCTTTCATTTGAAATTTGAAAACAGACATTGTTTTTATTTCTGGAAGAATGGATGCCAAAAAGTTTCAAGAAGTGTTGGAAGAGCAACTTCTTTCTTTAATAACCCTAACTGTTGCGGATTCAACTGAATGCCGTCAACGACAACTAATCAACAAATGTCAGCAAACAGTTGTCATAACAACAGAAACAATTCAATTAAAACGAACTGTCGTCAGAAAAACTCCTTCTTCGTTAACTGCTTGGCGACCACAGATCGCCAAGATCAAAGTAATCGTTTGAAATAAAGGCAATATTTAATAACATTGAATCATTATTATTATTGAGATATCAAAGGAACAGGATCGAATTAAGGTAAATCATTTCCTTTTAACCGCATTTTCACATGGCAATTGTTACAGCCAACGGAACCAACATCACTGCACGCCAGGAGACATCATTGTTCCTGACGTCATCCCCCCGGCCCACCAACGAAATACATTTGTTGGTGGACAATTGCAGTACGCAATTTTAAATACTAACAAAATACAATATTTCATATTTCAACAGAACAACGTTCGTATCCATACAGCACGAACAACAACAAGGTGGTTTCAAGAGCATGAACACTTTGACGGTGGCCAGCTTTTAAGGCCAGACGTTAGCCCCATTGAGAACTTGTGGGGGATCCCGGCAAGGGCGGATTACGATCAGGAAAGGCCAGAAATTCAAAACGTGGAACAACTCAAAGAAAGTATTGTTGAAGCATGGAATAATATCCAGGACAACACTTTAAACAATCTTATTTCCAGCCTACCACGAAGATTGTTAACTATTATAAGAAATAACGGACAAAGCATTCCATATTAAATAAATCATTATACAATAAAATGAAAATATAAATGTCTTGAGTTTATACTTTTTCATAGGCGAAAATTGGTTTTTTTTCAGAAAATTAATTACCATTCCTGGTAAAAAAGCAATTAAGCCATTAAAGGTTTTTCCCTGAGTTGATGTCGGTTGACAATATTTTGTCACAAAACTGTCATAAAAGTTTATTACTCATTCCAAGAAAACTGAAAATTTACATTTCATTCCATAATTTTTCACAGCACTGTATATGGACAAGAAAGCTTATTAAATAAGCAAGGCTAATAACCTTGGCCGGAAAATCAAATTATTATGGAAAATTTAACAAGCCTCGGAACTTCCTCAATTAGGCAAAGACCGGATCCCGGTCGTAGTGCCGATGATGATGAACCACATTATAGTGAAGTTTAAAAAAACAATAAGTTATACATGTTGCAATTAGATATCTACGTTACTAAGGCCGCTTAAGCAGTCCGCAACCTTATAAATAACTTGTGGGTAGATTGATTCTTTAACGAAAACAAGTATTAATACTCGCGCAATAGTGCGAGCGAAATCAAATAATGTATCAACTCATGTATGCGATGGTCTTTTGGTGGTTTCTAACGTGTTTACCGACTATCACAATAAATGAAAAACACTTCAACTTTTATTTAAAACAATTGTATTCTTTTACTGCTCGAGGAAGTTTGTGGGTACGATTATACAAGTCAACTGCTCCAGGAGGGAACTATATTCCCGAACGATGACACTCGACTCATCAGACGTTAACGAATCAATTCTTGCTTGCTAATTTCGCACTGACCAAATCGTATCCTATAAGACAAGTCTCAATTCTTCGTTGTAAAAATTGTCTGTTTTGATGCTTTTTTAGCGGCATTGATGTCGCCTGGGTTTTTGGTGGCTGTCTACATCTGACTATGCTAAACTTGGTCACCCGTGCTTACCTGATCCTGGTTACCTTAGGTTAATCTTAGTTAAGATAGTTGTTAAGCTCTTTAGTTTGTAAGTTATATATATTTAAGTTGTAGGTACTTATGTTGCTTGAATTAAGCAGATAAATGGGGTAGTAGCCCCTTTAAACTAAACTCCAGCAAATAAATCGCCAAAAAGATTTAGGTGTTGTGGCCATGTGTGTTGCGATAGCCGTACAGGCATGGGGCACAATGGGAGGAATTTGGCGTACGTGTTTCAAGATAACGCGAGTCGTAAAGCACATGGGTTTATTGCCCCTTTTAGATTGGCGCAAGGTACAGAGCTTTCTCACGCTTTTTGTGGAGATTCGTAGAGTCGCCACAACGTTTCATTACCGACATTTTGCTCAATATAGTATTTCGGTCGGAGAAATACATTTACAATTTAATAATATATAGTACCAACGTTGAACGCAATGCATAAAGAAAACACTCTGGTAGAATGTAATTCCATTAAAGTGAAGTTCATGTGCCCGTCTGAATTCTAATAAGCACATGCCTGATTGATTTTATTATTACTGCGGCGTGGCAATCAATTTTCCCGTTATTCCTAAAAATATAACGATAATGTTTGAATTCCGCAGGCTTTGAAATTATTATTATTATTATTATTTATTGGCCTGTACGAACCCGGAAGTTCATGAGCTCACCGACTCGACTCCGCCATCGTTCCCTGTCCTGTGCACTCTCCTTTCACGCTTGACCATCTGATCCCATCTCCTCAAGGTCAAACCTAACATTGTCCTCCCATCTCCGTCGGGGCCGTCCTGGCGGTCTCTTTCCCGCTGGTCTACCGTCAAGAATTCTACGCACGGTCCTACGTTGCCCATTCGCGGCACATGTCCGGCCCATCTCAATCTTCGAGACTTGATTACTCTCACTATTTTAGGTTTGCGGTATAGCTCTTCCAGTGCGTGGTTGTGGAGTTTCCTCCATTGTCCTGCCTCCTCGTCATATTTACCGCCAAAGATACCCCATAAAACTTTATTCTCGAATACGCGGAATTTGTTTTCTTCCCGTTTTGTGAGAGCCCATGTTTCGCATCCGTATAGAGCAATCGGAAAACACCGACTCGGCAAAAAGAAGACGTAGGGAAAAACGTAAAAAGCGGGATATACGCGTCGGCACGTGGAATGTTCGAACGTTATATAAACCAGGCGCGATACAGACGGTCGTAGAAAACACGAAACAATATAAAATGGACATCGTCGCGCTTGAGGAAGTCCGACTCCCACATCAAGTAATCGAAACCAACGGATTTACACTGGTGTGTGGAGGTACCGATACACATAACCTCGGAACCGGCTTCATCATAAGCAAGAAGATTACGCCCCATGTAAAAGATGTGAAATTTTTTAATGACCGAATGTCTGTGCTAAAAATACAGGGACGATGGTACAATTATGTATTTATAAACGTACACGCCCCAACAGAATCTGCGGACGAAGAAACGAAGGACACGTTCTACGAGACCCTAGAGGATGTATTTCATGGGATCTCATCATTCGATGATAAAATCCTCCTCGGGGACCTCAATGCGAAAATTGGAAATGAAGATATCTTCCAACCAACTATAGGTAAAGAAAGCCTACACGACGTTTCAAATGATAATGGAATTCGAATTATCACGTTCGCAGCGTCAAAAGATCTGTTAGTAAAAAGCACGATGTTCAAGCACAAGGAAATTCATAAAGCCACATGGATATCACCCGACGGCGTAACGCGTAACCAAATAGACCACTTCCTCATAGACAAAAGACACCACTCGAATATCCTTGACGTAAGATCATATAGAGGAGCAGATTGCGACTCCGATCATCTTCTAGTGATTGGCAAAATCAGGAGTCGCCTTGCAGCAATCCCACATGGGCAGTCACGGGAGACAAGCAAAAAGTTCGACACTGATAAACTGAAAGACCTACGCAAAAGGGCTGAATATCAAGACGAACTAACGAATAGATTTAGCATTCTAGAGAATGTGAGCAGTGAGGAAGAGGAAGCTAATAGTGTGAACACTAAATGGACATCGATCAGAGACACAATCAAACTAACAGCCCAAAAGGTATTAGGATTTAAGAAAACAATTAAGTCCAACCCTTGGTTTGACGATGAGTGCAGGGCGAAGATCGAAGAACGTAAACGCCTCAGAGTGATCCACTTAGAAAGATATGATGAAGTCAACGCAGAAAGATACGCGACAATTCGGAGAGAGACAATGAGGCTCTTCAAACGCAAAAAACGCGAATGGGAGAAGACTCGGATCGAAAAAATCCTAGAAAATTCTAGGGCAAAGAACATCAGAGGTATGTATGTCGGCATAAATTCAATTAGAAATGACTACCGAGGAAGAGCCAAAATAATTCGAGACGCAAACGGCTGTCTGGTCACAGAAACAAACAATGTCGTGACAAGATGGAAGCAGTACTTTGAAAATCTGCTCAATGTACGCACTCATCAACCACAGATAAATGCACCAAGCGTACATTCAGCCGAGCCTCAGATCCCAGAGCCCTCTCTCAACGAAGTTGTAGACGCAATAAAGCGATTGAAAAACAACAAGGCTCCCGGAGTCGACTGCATACCGGCAGAGCTTGTGAAGCATGGAGGAGAGGCAACCGCTCGAAAGATCCACCAGCTCATCCAAACAATACGGGATAAGGAAGTCACTCCGGAAGAATGGAAAACCTCAATAGTCATCCCCATTTTCAAAAAATGCGACAGATCTGACTGCGAAAACTACAGAGGAATGTCATTGCTCCCAACCGCATACAAAATATTAACAAATGTCATTCTGGCGAGAATCACACCGTACGCAGAAGAGATACTGGGAGACTACCAATGTGGATTCCGTAGGAACCGGTCAACAAGCGACCAAATGTTCACAATAAGACAACTGCTGGAAAAGAAGTGGGAATACGGAGAGACGGTTCACCAACTGTTCGTTGACTTCAAAAAAGCCTACGACTCAGTCGCAAGGCAGAGACTCTACCATATTCTAGTTGAGCTGGCAGTCCCAAAAAAATATGCCGCCCTCATTCAAATTTGCATGAACGAAAACAAAGGACGAGTTAGAATAGAAAACCACCTCTCAGAACCATTTGAAATCCGGGACGGACTAAAAGAGGGAGATGGTCTATCACCGTGTCTCTTTAACCTTGGGCTCGAGTATGTCATCAGAAAGGTACAAGACGACAACATGGCCGGATCATCCCTGAACGGGGTCACACAAGTGCTCGCATATGCGGATGACATCGCCGTTCTGGGCGATAATCTAGAGACTGTTAGTAAAAACTGTGAAATCATCATGCAAGCGGCAGAAGAGGTGGGCCTAGATATAAATGAAGACAAAACAAAATACATGATTACGGTGAGAGCAGGTGGACCTCAGATAACACATATAAACGTCAGAGGTAAGATATTTGAAAAAGTTGAAGAATTTAAATATCTGGGAACGATACTGACGGCCAGTAATGAAATGTCGAAGAAAATTAACAAGAGACTGCATTCCGGCAACGCGAGTTGACATGCAGTCAGTAAACTTCTGAAATCCAGACTGCTATCACGTAACATAAAGATCCGTGTCTATAGAACCATAATCATGCCGATTGTTCTATATGGATGCGAAACATGGGCTCTCACAAAACGGGAAGAAAACAAATTCCGCGTATTCGAGAATAAAGTTTTGAGGGGCATCTTTGGAGGTAAATATGACGAGGAGGCAGGACAATGGAGGAGACTCCATAACCACGAATTGGAAGATCTATATCGCAAACCTACAATAGTGAGAGTAATCAAGTCGCGAAGATTAAGATGGGCCGGACACGTGGCGCGAATGGGGAACGATAGGACCGTGAATAGAATTCTTGACGGTAGACCAACGGGGAAGAGACCGGTAGGACGGCCGCGACGGAGATGGGAGGACAATGTTAGGTTCGACCTTGAGGAGATCGGATCGAATGTTCAAGCGTGGAAGGAGAGTGCCCAGGACAGGGAACGATGGCGAAGCCGAGTCGGTGAGGTCATGAACTTCCGGGTTCTTACAGGCCAATAAATAATAATAATAATAATAGAGCAATCGGCATGATTATGGTAGGCTTTGAAAATTAGATTAAATAAAATATGTTGTTGGTGTATAAGCATAAATCCGCTGTTTGCCACACTTTTATTTTTTATAAGTTTAACATTTGCCCACAAAAATCAGCGCACGTTGTCAGAAATTGTACACAGGAACATACATTTTCGCTTTGGTAATCATGTCTAGTTTTTTGCCAAGAAAACAACATATGTAGGAAGCCCTGCTTTTTTTGCTTTAGTTTGAAGAAATCGTGAAAACCGACCCAGGAAAATCGAGGACCAACAAATGCATGCCGAGTAATTAGGGGTTACTCAAGTGGCCATCTCTATACGCCTACGTGCGATGGGAAAAGTTCAGAAGATCTGAAAATGAGCGCCGTATAAATTGATTGGCAGTAGAAGCGACATGAAAACACAACATTTTTTGCTTCACCTATCATACTTGCCGGAAATGGCTCTCCAGACTACCTTTATATTCTCGAGGCTGACAGAACAATTAAGAACGACGTTTTGTCACCATCGATGAGATAAAGACAGGATTGTATTTCCTCGATAGTACCCGGAGGCACAGCAAAAACTTTTCTTATTTCACTTATTTTAGCGACCGATATACGACCACAAAAGAATATTGCTCTGGTAATCGTATCATCCAAAATTGGGGCAACTCTTTTTGATGTTCGTCCGGCTTCGCATTCAGCACTGAGATTCTCGTTGAATATGCAAGTCACTAAGGCACCAATAAACAATATCAACAAAAAATCGGATACGAATAAAGTACGGCAATAATGTCAGCTTATTACATCTATTACGGCACAAAAAAAGAACTTTGGAAGCGCTTCACCCTACACTGAAATATTGAAGAGGAAATGAACAGCTTTTAATAGTGTATTCATTTCATTGTCTGGTGATTCTCGACAAACTTCACCAGTTATTCTACGTTCAACACCAGCTGATGAACATAATGCATATCTCAAATCATGAATTGACCAACAACCACAACATAATGCATCCGCTGATATTTTCGCAAAACAATTATTAGATATTGGCAATGGGAAAATGTCAATCGGTGAATCCACACAAAGTATCACAGCGTCAACAAACTTCCGTGAAATCAGCAACAACAACGACTGATAAATTAATTCCCAAATTATCAGTGACGCAGTGCAGGTGCTGTATTAGCAGTTAAAAACAACGATATAAATTTCAGCACTCAAAACGAAATACCAGGCGAAGCCGGAACATATAAATCTCTGCACACCGCAATGCATCAAGAAAGATTCGTCAAGGATACCAATTGAATTCTTAACTTCACTTGATTCGCCAGACCTATCGCGGTACGTTTTAACAATCAAAATTGGCTTGCCTATCGTTCTTCTTCAAAACATCAACCGCCGTGACTTTGTAATACTAACAGGCTTTTAGTAAAAACGATATTGAACAATATCATGAAGGCCACAATTTTAATCTGAGAATTTATTAAAGAAGTTACCATTCGAATTTAAACATTTGCAGTTTCCGGTGCGACTCGCATTTACAAAGGTCATCAACAAAGTACAGAGACAATCGCTACAAGTGTACGGGCTACATTTAGAACTTCCATGCTTTTCACATGGACAGCTGTACGTGATCTGCTCATGCCCCTTTGATTTATTTGTGTCCAGAAGCAAAATCAAAAAATATTGTGAGTCCAGTAGCACTGCAAACTTTCACTCCACGCTTCGCGACCCGATCCGATTTCCTCAAAGTCACATCTGACAATGCGTTAAGTTCTTGCATGACTAGATAGTGAGACAAAAAATACTACACTCTCCCACAGGTAGAAGCTTCTGGGCATTCGTTTAAAAACATCCAAAACTCAGTTTCTTTATCCATTCCATCGTTTATAGTCGATGACAGTCCAGTCACCACTGCAATAGAGAAGGCGAATCTACTTGCTGCATATTTTGCAGCCAACTCAACGCTGCCAGATACCACATCAGTTCCGCCTCAACTTGAGTATAAACAGCAAACCATAAGCCAGATTCGGGCTCCTCGATAGTATAGTGGTTAGTATACCCGCCTGTCACCCGGGAGACCGGGGTTCGATTCCCCGTCGGGGAGCCTCTGGCGCAAGACTAATGACCTTGCCCAGAAAAAATAAATCATTATGGAAAATTTAACAAGCCTCAGGACTTACTAAATAAGGCCAAGACCGGCTCCCGGTTGTAGTGCCGATGATGATGATGATGATAAGCCAGATTCACTTCCGAACGCGTACTGTTGCTCGGGCATTCTAGGAGCTAAACGAAAAACAAATCCGCTGGTCCTGATGGCATTCTCCCAATTCTCTTGAAGAGATGTTCCGCTTCACTCGCTAAACCACTGCGGAAACTCTTCCATTTGTCTTATTCTACTGGTCGTTTTCCAAATAGATGGAAGTCAGCGAATATTCAGCCAATTCCCAAAAAGGGCGACAAATCATCCCTCACTTCTTATCGACCCATAGCACTAACTTCTATTCTCTCCAAGGTAATGGAATCACTGTTACACGCAACGCCTACCCTCCCCTAATACTCACCCTTTTTGGGGGGCTATCCCCCCCCCCCCCCCTGCCGCCACTCCCAATTTTCAAGAAATGTACTGCGAAGCATACCTCATGTGTATCAAAAAAGATCTATTGTGTGTAAACAATGGATGCGTACTTCGGGACACACGATCAATAGAGTGATAAGGGGGTGTCGATGTATGAACGTCGTCCGGTTTGGACATTCAAAAATTAGAGAGTCTGATACCGAACCTCGTCCTAGACGGACGTAATTAAATAAAGTTCGTCGCGTGGTAAATTTTGGATATTTCAAAAGCCTTAGGCAGAGTTTGGCATTCTACCCTTTTGTCAAAATTGCATTCCTATGGAGTGAACAATTCCATGATCCAATGGATAAGAGACTATCTTTCTGGCCGTTCAATTCAAGTGGTTCTTGACGGTGTCAAATCTGTCTCCCATCAAATTAATGCAGGTGTTCCACAGGGTTCGGTACTCTCACCTACTCTCTTCCTCATCTTTATAAATGAGCTCTTATCAATTATACACAAACCCAATTCACTCGTTTGCTGATGTCACATTGAGTTTCTCATACTCATACGAACATTCCCGTCCAAACTCTTCGAACGTCATTACCAACCAGCAGGTTATGCTTGATACATTGATTCTGACCTCAACAAGATTATCTAACCGAGTGGAATTCATTGCCTTAAAAACTCAGTGCTGCCTCTAGTCGTCAAAGGCGAACCCCAAAGTAAATATACTGTCGATGAACGGCACTTACATCGATGAAGCCAAGAAACTATCAATCCTCGGCACTCGAATTAATTCGACTCTTAATTGGAATGACCACATATTTGAAGCTGCGTAAAGTGTAGCCAAATGTATGGGGTTCCTTAAAGAAGCAAAAGATACTTCACTCCGTCCAACCTGGCCACTATTTACAAGGTGTATATTCGTCCAGAAATGGAGTTCAATTCCCATATTTGGGCAGGCGCATCCAAAACTACACTACACGTGCTCGACACGATGCAAAAGAAAACAGTGAAACTTATTGTCGACTCAGCCGTAAGTCGATGAATTCCGTCGTTAGGACACAGGCGCAACGTATCGTGCCTATCTCTTTTCTATAGGTATAATCACGGTCGTTACTCAACTGAACTTGCTGAATGTGTTCCGTCCCTTTAGAAATTTTCCCGCGATACCCGTCAATCTGTGAATGCGCATCAGTTCACGTTGAAAATGGACTTCAGGCGCACAAATAAACATAGTCATTCTTTAGCCGAACCACACAAATGTGGATGTCCAGACATTCAAGAACAATATACATGGACCCTTTCCTTATCCACTTCCTCTCCATCCCACTATGCTCTAACATTTAAGGGTATTTCGAAATAGTGCGTGCGTTAGTGTATTAAAAAAAAAGATAGAAAATCACTGCAATGAAGAGACATTACAACACAATGTTTTCTCTAAGGAGCATCCTCTGTTGGGAAATAGCTGGTTGACTAATATATAAAGATTGATTAAAAAATATTTTTTAAGAAAAAACAAAATTCCCATAATTTGATGACAAGATAATTGTAGTGCCCTTTCTTTTTCGACTTTTCTTAATAACGTATTTTATTTACATTTTTTGTTTGGAATGAAATATTCTTATAAATTATCAATCTATTTATTTGTACGAAAGGAAGCTTTTCTAGAAAAATGTGTCTTTAAACACAGAGTTCCTTCCTTCTACCGGCATATGGGTACAAAGAGCCAAAATATGAATGCGCGTCCGCCCGTTCACTATACATATATATATACGTTACAAACGCCCGAATTAAAGATGCGATTCGACCAAGTATGTAAAAACATTTATATATTTGTTTTAAAACGTTACAATTTTTGTACTGTTGTCACGAGCTGTCTACTTCAAAACTGACTCGCAATACTTTTTCTTCATCGAAGATGACTCTGATTTCGCGACTCTTTGCTCTTTGTTTACATGCACAGAATCAGTGCCGTTGCCCAGTACTTAAACATATTCCACGATCCTTCTTTGATGCGGCAACATTGGACCGATTGTACCCATCGTTATCGTTTATGGGAGAAGGGTTCCATAATAGTACACTTGTGCACACAATGCCCAGGATTCGCCATTGTTTTATGATCTTGTCACAAGCAGAGTGAGGTGATTCATTATTGTTAACATCATAAATAACAATTGGACATACGCCCATACCACGGCACAATTTTGAAAGTGTTTACACTTTCCTCACAACGGACACATTAGAATAGGAAAACAGCGATCTTGGGTAAATAGAGATTACCACGGAAAAGGCTGACTCCCGTAAATGTTGAGATGGGCCATGAAACTTGACAAACACCGACACAATGCTGCTTCTCCGAGCAAATACAATACAACTTAATAAATTTTACAAACATGTTTATAAGTTTATATATAGGGTGGTGCCCTTAAAGCACGTTGATGGGACTTTTGATGAGGTGGTAGGTGTCTATAGTAATTCGCACACAAGAGGAGATAATGTTTTTTCAGTTTTTTAATTCGTAAGGTTCATGGATTATATATAAAACGAACACCAATTAAACAACCAACAACAAAAAATAATCACCTGGATCATTTATCTTATTATCTCAAAGCATGAGGAAGTTTTGTCTACACCACCCGGTATTACACTTTACTACCAAACCTGTTCCAGTTCGGTGCCCACACAAGTCCAAAAATAAAGGAGAGGTTCTTTTTGAAGAGTATATCGATACGTATACATAAAATAGTCTCAAATCTTCCACGTGTCATAAATTAGACTACTACGTTACGTCGGTTAGACTGTTCCATCTCGTTCGACTCTGTACTGGAACAACTGCGATTGTATTTTCACCTTCAGTTCATATTTTCACATTTAATTTCTCTTTATCACCAAATTACCATTAGACAATTGGGGAAGACGGTGATAAAAGAACAAACTAATTATGAAAAACTGTCACATGCATGTTATTTTCCCCACTCTATATTATAATAGGTAAATAGGTAAAGAAGGAAAGCTAGTAAGAAACACAACTAGATGAACCTGTGCACATATTTCCACCTGTATGGTGCTGCGTAGCGAGACACACAAAACATCACATTGGCGGCAGTATATAGGGTCACTGACACCACAGGCTCAATCGATCAAAAATCATCAAGCGACTATTCTGCCTACTCCCTTGTTTGCACCGAGGCCTGTGTGTTTATGGAACATTGCAGCATCCCCATACATCCGTGATAGTAATTTCTGGACATGTGTCCACTTTGCAACCCATGTGAAGAACTTTACGTGAGCATTCGGACCATGCTGGCCCGATGGTTTTATTCAGCACTCTAATTAAGGAGTAATTCGCTCTGGAGTGATCACTTATAAAGCAATAAAATGCACAGACGGAAACAATTTGAAAAAATGCACAATATAGACAAAATGACACAACTTGGAGTGGTGATTTTCTACACAATCATTAATCTAGGATATTGAATTAGGGTAGACAACACCGTGCACTCAATTTGAAGAGGTTGATAGCATCTATGTGTATCTCGTACGCAATCCCCTTAAAGATCGCGAATCCGGAAACAAATTCAATTATTTTGGACGATGAAGATTTTGCCTTGTGAAAACTGTATGCTATATGGGCAATGTTTGCAAATATGTAATTAAATGAAAAGTATTAATTAAATGCTTAAATTAAGGGAACATTTTAGGACTCTGGTTGTTTCGATGGGAGCAATTGGTTTTATGTATGGCATCGAGGGAATCCACCCAACATAATTCGAGGGGTGGGTCAATCAATTATTAACGGATGGGGACTTTTAGTCCTTAGTATAGTATCAACAGAGTGAAATACTGTACCCGTAATAGTTTGATGTATAAAGAAAACATAGGTGACGTCTGTTTGATGTCCTTAGGAATAAAAAGTGATTATAGAGAATATATAATGGCTTGAAAACACACCTTCAATTTCCACGATGCGTACGCCGAATTCAAGGAGCGGGGCAGGA
Source organism: Microdon myrmicae (assembly GCA_963931805.1). Taxonomy (NCBI): domain Eukaryota; kingdom Metazoa; phylum Arthropoda; class Insecta; order Diptera; family Syrphidae; genus Microdon; species Microdon myrmicae. Next base: position 160,560,422 of record OZ007500.1, read on the forward strand.
GGAAGTATTGAGAGAGGGTAAAGCATGGGTAGGAAGGGGGATTGAGGATAGGATAGGATGAAAAGGATAGTGATAATAGAAAGAAATTAGGGAATATAATGGAGAGAAATTGAAGGGGGGAGTGACTGATGACGAAAGGGAGCGCCACACAGAGGAAAGGAACAATAATGACTGTAGCCGGAGAGAGGAAAAAGATAAACAGTAGAGGAAGTGTTACACGATCGTGCATAAATCACCAAACACATACTATTATATAAAACATGTACTATAGACACCTTGGCGCAAGGCTAATAACCTTGCCCGGAAAAACAAATTATTATGGAATGTTTATCAAATTTTACTTGCTAAATAAGGCCAAGACCGGATCCCAGTTGTAGTGCCGATGATGATGATGATAGACACCACATGATGGAGGGATGTAAAACTCCAAATATTCGGTTAATAACACCAAATTAGACCTGTGTCAGGTTATTCGGGCAATCTCGAGTAAGAGCCGCAATCCTTTTGTTGCTTGGTCAAATACCTTTTTCACTATAAACTCCACACTCATATTACGATTGCATGCGAAATACACCACTATCCACATTGTTTATTAATATAAAAACCCTACTCACTTAGAAAGCAATAGGTGAACTTTTGTTTATGACAGGAAAAATGTTATCACTTTTTAAAGATTATTAGTGGTATGTAACAAGTATCTTCTTCGAAAAACGCATGAGATGATTTTTGAAACAAGTTGAGTTGGCAGACTGATATTGATTAAAACTTTTTTACAGGGGGATTTTAATTTTTTTTAAGAACTGCGGATAGAAATCTGGAAAAGGAAGCAATATATTTTATCCAAAGCGTTACTAGAATCTGTTATTGTATTACCAGAATCGAGAGATTTGAGACTGAAATAGACATAGTTTGACCGGTGTAGTGGTACTTTGCACATTTATAACAATTCCATGTTGTTGATGACCAATTTCCTTGTGCAGCATGCTCATAGCGAACGTTATATACTTTAAAAAGGCCCGAAGCAACTTCACCGTGTCGAGGTTAAAAAAATTAAAAAACATGTCATGCAACTTCTTCATGTAGTGGCATATACAAGATAAACGCACAAAAGATTTATTAATACTCTAAACGTCAAAGTGACTTGCGGATGGAAGAAGGCGGAGAGGACATGGGTAGAAAATATGGAATTTCGAAAGTAAGTTAGTCCCTATTCGAATCTTCTAGGGGAATAGCGTGCAGGTTTAATAACAAATCCAATTGTAAACGACTCGTTTCTGCAGTATCGGTCTCCCTCCCATTCAACTAGTTACGGAAATATTAAAGGCCTTGATTTCACGAATGCAAATGTAAATGCCATTCTTCAACATTTACGAATAGCGAAGCCCGATATTTTAGCCCCAACCCAGTAAAATTTGTTGTCATTATCACTCGCCAAACGAAAATCAACTACCGATACTCTCCGCACATCTTTAACACACAGTCGACTGAAAACAAATCAATTAACCAGTTTTTGAGATTGTTATTCTTGGCGACCTTAATGTAAACAACTCCAACTCGTTAGTAATTCTAAGAAACAGAAGAGGCTGGAAGGCTAGCTGAAACGTTCACTATCAGTTGCAATTTGCTAGTGGAAGAGCCTACCCGAGTACTGGATCACAAATGACTAATCAACCTACAACATCGCCAAGTATGAAAATATGGTGAAACCACTTTATTTTTTTGGATAAGGAACTTCATATTCAAATAATGTTCACATGTTTGGAGTTCTGCTCCTAAGCATACCCCCGACCTCCTCAATAGCCATCTAATTGACAACACACCACAAACATTAACGCTACAGTCACTCTCACATCGAAAGCGCGTAGCAGACAGTCATTACCATGGGGATTGTTCCTTGGCAATCCGATAGGTCCCCTCAGTTCGCGTTTTATTTCTAGAGTACGTACACTAAAATCCGTTTTGCTACAGGATGTGAGAACTGTGGAGCTCCCTTCCCATAAGAGCGATGCCGAAACACTACAAATTACACATAGGTTCGCTTTTCCTGAGAGAAGTATGCATATATATAATTTTATAACAAAAGAGAATTGTGTATATTTCACGTTCGATGATAACTCATAATAATTGCCAAAAACAAATGTACCCAAACGAGCCATGAAAAATACCATCATCATATCTCAAAAGAAAAGTGTACCAATGAATACCTACATAGTTACCCTTCATCATAAAAAAATTGATCTGTCGAGAATAGCATACTAGAAGGCATAGTACACATATGCTATGGTACCATATGCCAAATTGTATTTGATTAATAGATGCTTCTCACGGATAAAGCGGGCTTTAATACTTCCTTACTTACATACTGGTGTGTAGGAACCCTAAAGTTCATGGTCTTACTAACTTGGCTACGCCACCGTTCCCTATCCTGTGCATTTTCCCTCCACGCTCCACCACCTGATCAATTTCTTCAAGATCACACTTTACATTATCCTCCCATCTCCGCAATACTACGGGCTACACCCCCTATGAGATAGGTGTTGGTAATGAGGCCAACCGAACTAGCGCTGTGGACCCCATAACGAAAAAAACGGTTTTCGACTATATCGACGAACTTAAAGCCAACCTCTTCGAGGCACGGGAGGATGCTAAAGGAAATGCCCGAGAATGTAGGGAGATATTCAAGTTGAGGTACGATAAGAATATAGGAAGACCAATAGAGTATAGAGTTGGTCAAAGGGTCTTGGTAAAAAATGAAGTAAAAGGTAAACCTTTTACTACCCTCGAAGTTCATCAGAATCATTTGGTGATACCACTCCGAAATAAACAACAAAGATTTAATAGAGCTCCACCACGTGATCAATTTCTTCAACATCACACTTTACATTATCCTCCCATCTCCGCAGTGGCCCCCTCACCAGTCTCTTTCCTGTTGGCCTGCCGTCAATAATTGTGCGGACTTTCGTTGCCCATTCCCGCTACATGCCCGGCCCACATTATTCTTCGTGGCCTGAGTATTCTCACTATTGTCGGGTTGACGTATAATTCTTGCAACTCACGATTATGTAATTTCCTACGATGTCCCGTGTGCTCGTCATATTCGGCGCAAAAATTCTCCTTAGAACTTTATTCTCGAATACTTGGAATGTGTTATCTTCACGTTTTAAACGCCCAGACATCCGTAAAAAACAATTGACATAATTATTGTTTTATAAATGCGGGGCTTTACATTACGTGATAGCAGTTTTGATTTTAGCTAATTGCCAACTACGATACGATTGTCTATTATAATTCGTCCTTTATTTTAGTTCATGCAGACTTGATTGAGAGCAGCTTTTTTTTCTTTGATTCCCAGCTCGACTGTAATATGGTATAATATTTGTCTTGCGACGAGTCTTAAGCTTTTTTGAAGTCAATAGGGAGCTGGTGAACCGTCCCTCCATATTTCCACTTCTTTTTCAACAATTACTTTACTGTGAACATTTGGTCGCTTGTTAATCGGTTCCTGTGGAATCCACACTGGTATTCTCCCAGTATTTCTTCTGCATATAGTGTGATTCTTGCCAGTATGACTTATATGTGGTTGGAAGCAGTGGTATTAATTCAGCTCGCAATCAGATATTGCACCCTTTTTGAAAATAGAGATGACTATCGAGGTTTTCCATTTTTCCAGAGTGGCTTCCTTATCCCTTATTATTTTAATCACCTGGTGGATATTTCCAGTGGTTGCTTTTCCTCCATGCTTCACAAGTTCTGCAGGTATGCAGTCGAATCTAAGATATTTGCTCTGGGAGCCATGTTTCTGTAACCATACAATCATTGGTGTCTCGAATTATTTTGGCTCTTCCTCGGTAGTCGTTTCTAATTAAATTTATGCCGGTGTACATTCCTCTGCTGTTCTTAGCTCTGACATTTTCTAGAATTTTTTCGACTCAATTTCTCTCCCATTCTCGTTTTTGCGTTTGAAACGTCTCGTTGTCACTTTCCGGAGTCAGCTCTAATAATATAATGAATAAACTTATAGACCTCAAAAGATTGTACTTGGTTGACTCCTGCGAAATATTGTATTATATTGGATGAAATTCTAAAACTAAAACTGCCACAGATTCTAAGTTATTGGATTTTACTATGAAAAAACATTACCACGGGGAAATAACACCTTAAATTAAGGTAATTCTAATAACTATTGTAGTAGAAAATGGGTTACCAGATCGGAAACCGTATTATACGAAAGAGGCAATAAATACTCAAGGGTGTCATCGACAACAGGACATACAGCAACTCTAGCCTGCAACTAGTCAAAGAATCTGGTCATTCCAAATCACTTATTTTGAGGAGGTTCATATCGTTACCCACAAATATACGAATCATACATGCCACGGGATCTGGCGCCTAATATCTTGAGGATAGCCTACGTGGTGAAAAAAACATGATATCAATCCAAAATATTAAGGTGTCGATGGCTTACGTCCTTAAAATGGGTAATTGACTCCGATATAGCCGGTCGCCTGTGCTAAACGGACTCCAAAAGAGCCTGACATTACTGGGTTGGAGTTACAAATTGGATTAACTATGCAACAATGTAAAAAAAATTGTCAACTCCGAAACAACTAATAACCTCATACAGCAATGGAATCACCTAAAACCACTACGGAAAATAAATGAAAACTATCATTCGGATTTACAATTAAGACAGAGCTATTTTGGATGCATATTTGTTATAGATCGCAAGATTAAGCGCGAATTACTTGCTTCTTATATGTGAGCGAAAGCCCTATAACAAACGAATCGAAGCTAAGCTAACACCGGCAATTTTAGAAATGACTTCCTCCTAGTGTTTACAATATGGCATTACATACATCTTTGGTTAACGTGCTTGAGTTTCATAAATCATACTATCGGATTTAGCCCGCCCCATTGTTCCTGCATGGAATCCTATGTCAACAAATTGAACAAATTGAGCGCGTGTGAATGCAGCGGAGTGCGGACATTTTTTTTTCCAATGAAAACCCAGACCCATTTTTTCACACTTGTTTGTTCACATTTGTTATATAAACAAATTGTACAGGAAAAAAAGCTGGCGCTTCATCGGGAACAAATGCCACAAAGCTCCATCAAACCAACTTGCACTATTGAGCGGCAACACCAAACATAACACAGAACTAAACAAAGTCCTTCGGACAAGTAATGTGCAGCAACCATTTAGATAATAACTAAAACAATATGAAGTCGTTCCCGTTCAGTGGGCCCCCATTTCATACCACTTACCTACCAGCCGATGCCGTCCTGTTAATATGAACGAGCTGATAATATTCTCATAAAATCCACACACATCCTAATTAAATGCACAGAAGATGTAACAACATTAATAAATGCCATTGTTTTGAAACACATGCACTGAGAACACACATAGGATACGGTGATCCAAGAAATCACTGTGCTCCTCCAAGAGCAGCCAACACTGTACAAGAATAGCGGAAACGGCTAATTTTTACCTCATACAGGTAATGAATTCATTAGAATTGCAATGATTGATTATCCGTGTAGCAAGCACAAGAAAAATTAAATCAAATAAATAAATATGAGTAATTACACGAATATTATTTCGAATAATGGCAACATAAAATGTAAATCAAGAAAAAAAAAACGGAGCACTGTCCACCACGGTTCGTGATGACCTTAACACCAGAATCCCTGATGCATTCCGCGTTTCGTGACCTGGCTGCATGTTTGCACTCCCGGTAGGCCTTGCGCCCGGCGCTTTGATAATCTGTGAGATGACATGTCGACCACAGATGGGACCTGTACATCCACGACCCATGAATAGTGTTTTTAAATATCGTCAAATTCTTGTTTCCATTTATTTCTCCGCACATATCATATTTGGATCAAATTTGTATTGGTTTCATTGATATTTTTTTTATTATTATTGTTATTTATCTGCAATTTGCATTTGTAAATATAAATAATAAAAGCAAATCACACACGGCATATGAAACTCAAACAATCCTGAGGCTGCCCTCCGAATTCAAAATAATTTATGGTTTACCGTCCAGTTAATTGTCCAACAATTACATTAGTGAATTATTACAAAATCCAGTTGAACTGTTTAGACATTTGCTATTTGTTTTTACTCTTAACCGAACCTGCTTAAATAAACACCATCACCGGACTTTATTAATTTATCTTCAATTCAAAATTCGATAAGAATAATAATAATAAGGAAACACATAAAAAATGGTCTATGGTTTTTTTTTATAACAAAAGTTGATTGGATATCTCACCTCCGACTCGGTACATGTTAGTCGCCATAATTGAATAAAATAAAAACACACACAATATTACACGTTCAAGTTATTGTACTCGACTAAAGCGATAGTTTGAAGAAATGTTTTGTGTTTTTTTGTTTCATTAAATTCCCGAGAAATATTGACGTAAAAATAATGTTGACAGAAGACGCGTTTTTTTCGTCGCCATCTTAAAAAAGTTTATTACTTAAAACATTCCGATTTTGGTTGGTGTCGTAAAATATTGGTAATACTGTCCATTTGCATCTCACAGGTTCACAGCAGTGTTGTGAGAAGAATGGCTGGTTGTTTTTTTTTTCTTTTTTTTTTTTTACTCTTCTTGTTTTCTTCGGTTTTGTGTCCTTCTTTCTTTTTTCTATTTTTTCTTTTTGTGTTGGTTTTTATCTAATAACAATGCCAGTATATCGTTGATGTTGGTGAAGATAGTGATGATGATTGCTTTTTGCTCCAGATGGTTTTTCGTTAAGTTTTTAAGTCGATAATGTGAATTGAGAAATGTCAATTGTACTGACGTGGCCAGAGAGTGTAAAGTATTTAGCTCAGGGGGTTGGGATATTTCGCCCGACGTTGTTTCGGGATTTGCTTATATTTTTTGGTGGCGTAGTATTGTTCATATAATTTATTTCTTATAGTGTGACAATATAAGCTGAAAATAAGTAAAGCCGAGTTGAATTGTATTACAATGACAACGTATGAAGAATTTATTCAACTAAATGAGGATCGTGATGGGATAAGGCTAACGTGGAACGTTTGGCCATCAAGCCGAATTGATGCAACTCGTCTCATTTTGCCACTCGCCTGCTTGTACCAACCGATTAAAGAACGTCCAGATTTGCCTCCAATACAATATGAACCAGTTCTGTGCACAAGAAGTAATTGCCGGGCGATCCTTAATCCATTATGTCAAGTGGACTATAGAGCTAAACTATGGGTGTGCAACTTTTGCTTTCAACGAAATCCGGTAAATAAAAAATACAATTCCAACATTTCCAAATTGCATAATGTGAGAACTATATTTTATTATATTTCGTTATGAACCTGAAGCCTTTCGCTGTCGAAATTTTTATGAGAAAAAAAGTTACTACAAAGCAATTTCTCTTAATTTTTAGGTAATTTTTCTTCTGAAGATAGTTCCAAATGTCCTTTGCGCTTTTGAAGTAGTATGTAGATAAAGTGACGAATATATATGCTGATCGGTTGATTTCTTGGCATTCGAATGAGATATTGACTAATTGTTCTTGTAAAATCAAAGGAAGATATTATGGCTCTACATTTGCAATGCTTATTTTATTATTTTCTCTTCGCCACACGCGCAGAGCCATAAAACAAACATGTACATCGATAAGAATGTTATAAATTATTCCCAATATAAACATTGTAATATATGATAATGAATGTGACATTAAACCTGGCTTCCTCAAATCCATGTATTGTGCTATTGGAATTAATGATGTATGTCGACCCATTGCAATTTGTGCAATTGAGTAATTCTAATAGGCATTTGTGATTTGTTTTATTTAACTATTATGTATCACATTCATCAATGTGGCTTAATGGACCAAACTTCAATAGACTTCCTTTCAAGACAGTCCTCTGGACTGTTTGTTTACAGTAGGTTTTTTTCGGGTCCAATCATTTTTTTCTGAATTCTCTGTTTGGATTGCGTATAATAGAACATGTCTTGTGCGAGTCACTCTTATCGACGCAAAATTTTTCGCCAGAATTCTCTCAAAGGCATCCATTGTTTACTCGAAAACCTCTTCGAAATGCTTTCTAATACTTCCACAGGTCTCATAAATGTAACTGCGCTGTCTTATTTCAGAGCATTCGTCATAGTTTGAGAGACTTCCATTAAAGAAATCCACTGCCTTTCCGATGTGAAATTGATAAACCAAACTCATTCGAATTTCGCTTACCTGTACTAGCGCAGTCCTGTGGGCATCATTTTGTGGTTTCTTTCAAGATTCTGTTTAAAGACGCACAGCCTTTTCGAAAGCTTGTTTGAGGATTTAAACTTGTGTATAAAAGGACAACAGCCAGACTTACCTAGATGAAATTTAGGGCATTTTAAAAAAAAAGTGTGAACGTTCAGTCTTCGCTTATGTATAAGAGCACAGATCTTCTGAGCGCTTTATAGATAAAAGGCTTGTTTTCCAACACATATAGCTTTAATCTTTAGTATGATGTATGCTCAGTTTTCTGTTACTATTCGCGTTAACCCTCCGTTCATTCCTAGTCGATATTAAGTAAAATGAGTTCGAAGTTATACAAAATCGGCCGTGCATACAATGAGGTAATCTTCCGAGGTGTCTTTGCCTGATTGGCGTATTATTTCGTGTAAAAAGAAACGAATAGATTAACAGGTCAACATATCCATATTTCTAGGCTATAATTATTTTTGGTGTACATTGATTTATCCTCTATTTCTGTTATTACAGTTTCCCTCGCAATATGCCGCCATATCAGAACAACATCAACCAGCAGAATTGATACCGAGTTTCAGTACAATCGAATATACAATCCTTCGAGCACCATGTATGCCGCCAGTATTTATATTTTTGGTAGATACATGTATGGATGAGGAAGAGCTAGATGCTTTAAAAGATTCCCTGCAAATGTCATTGAGTTTATTGCCACCAAATGCCTTAGTGGGACTGATAACATTTGGTAAAATGATTCAAGTACACGAATTAGGCACCGAGTGCTGTTCAAAGAGTTATGTGTTTCGTGGCACAAAGGATTTGTCGGCTAAACAGATTCAAGAGTTGCTAGGTTTAAACCGGGCTCCAGGTACTGCTACGATGCAGTCAAATATTACGCAAGGACAGCAACGTATGCCAGGTAGTACAGCAGGACCGCAATATAATAGATTTCTACAGCCAATTAATGTTTGTGATATTATTTTGGCTGACCTTCTGAGTGAATTACAAAAGGATCCTTGGCCTGTACCACAGGGTAACCGTTATTTACGCTCCACTGGAACAGCGCTGGCAATAGCTGTAGGTCTCTTAGAATGTACTTATCCGAATACTGGGGCTAGAATTATGACATTCGTTGGTGGCCCATGCTCCCAAGGACCTGGTCAAGTAGTCGACGATGAGCTCAAGCATCCAATTCGTTCACATCATGATATTCAAAAGGACAATGTTAAATACATGAAGAAAGCTATTAAACACTACGATTCTCTTGCTTTAAGAGCTGCATCGAATGGCCATTGTATTGATATTTACTCGTGTGCTCTTGATCAGACGGGCTTAATGGAGATGAAGCAACTTGTGAATTCTACTGGCGGTCATATGGTGATGGGGGATTCATTCAATTCGTCGCTCTTCAAACAAACATTCCAACGGGTATTTGCGCGAGATTCGCGTGGTGACTTGAAAATGGCGTTCAATGGTACACTCGAAGTAAAATGCTCCAAAGAGTTAAAAATATGCGGTGGCATTGGTTCCTGTGTGTCATTAAATGTGAAAAGCCCCTCTGTGTCGGATATGGATATTGGAATGGGTGGAACGTCACAGTGGAAGTTGTGTGCGTTAAATCCTAATACCACGATGTCATTCTTTTTCGAGGTTGTCAACCAACATGCTGCTCCCGTCCCACAAGGGGGCAGAGGATGCATCCAATTTATCACGCAGTACCAACATCCTAATGGACAGCGTAGGATACGGGTTACTACATTAGCCCGAAAGTAAATTCGTATAATATAATTTTTCCTCCTTTAAGTAACGGTTTTTCTTTTTTAGCTGGGCAGATGCGACCACAAACATTCACCATATCAGCGCTGGCTTTGATCAAGAAGCAGCTGCTGCAATTATAGCTAGAATGGTTGTTTATCGGGCAGAAACTGATGATGGCCTCGATATTCTTAGATGGGTGGATAGACAACTAATCCGATTGGTATGTGTTTTATACCGTGTGATCCAACAAGTTTGTTAATTTGTTTGTTTTCAAACTACAGTGCCAAAAATTTGGTGAGTTCTCGAAAGATGATCCCAACAGCTTCCGGTTGTCAGGCACCTTCAGCCTTTTCCCTCAATTTATGTATCACTTAAGGCGTTCACAATTTCTGCAAGTCTTCAATAATTCACCTGATGAGACTACTTATTACAGACACATGTTAATGCGGGAAGACGTCACCCAATCTCTGATAATGATACAGCCAATTCTGTACAGTTATTCATTCAACGGTCGTCCAGAACCCGTTCTTCTAGATACATCGTCCATTCAGCCTGATCGAATTCTACTAATGGACACTTTCTTCCAAATTCTTATTTATCATGGCGAGACAATTGCTCAATGGCGTGCTCTCCGATACCAAGACGTGCCGGAATATGAAAATTTCAAGCAGTTACTACAAGCTCCTGTTGATGATGCACAGGAAATCCTACAAACACGATTCCCAATGCCGCGTTACATTGACACGGAGCACGGTGGATCACAGGCACGTTTTCTACTTTCCAAAGTCAATCCATCGCAGACGCATAACAACATGTATGCTTATGGGCAGGTAAGTGCTGTTTAAATCATGTCCTTTTTTTCAAATACCGTATAAAGACCTGGCACGTTTGAAATGTCCGTAAAAAGACAGGAATTTTACATACTTTTGTAATTGTAAGATGATCAGAAGGAAGAAGTTTAACACTTTCAACCCGGAATGCCGTTATTAACTCTATCGCTGGGACATATGTACCCAACAGGCTCGAAAAGGTTAAATAAATGAATTTGTAGAGTTGGATTTAGCGACTTCTATACAAATTCCAGGTATGGTCGAGCTTTAATTCAGCAGCATCCTTTTGGAATAAGCTTATTAAAAGTCCCATGGCATTTGGTGTCTCAATAAATTCATATCACCGTTCGATAACTGTCTTACCGTTAAAGCACTACCACTGATCTGAAACGAAAAAAGGGATATTTAGGGTTTCTGGCAGTATATAGCCACCGTTAATCCATCATTTACAATAATTAAAGATCATTGTAATTCAAATGGACTGAAAGTAACCGATCCTTTTTTTGCATAGTTGTTTTTTGTTTTTTGTTTTTTTTGGCTTCATTACCTTATGAGCAACGAATGAAAAAAAATTATACGCGCGCAAAGGCAAATGCGTATAAGTTTTTAAAAAACAAAAGACAGTATTATGTTTTGGAATCATTGAATTCTCTATTCGATTAAATAATACCCATGAGTATATCCGTTTGTGATCAGAGCAACGACTCCTATCGCACATTGTCCCAAACACTTCAATAATGATGCTGTGATTGTAGTATAGCAATTGTGGTGCGACAACTACCTTGTATGATGTGTAGAATACATTGTGGGGTCATGTCGTGTGTGTGTTAATTCAATATATGATACCGAATGACGTTCCCCACTGGTCTCAATAAACACAGAAATAAAAATGTATACATTCCCTCCTTACTGAAGGAGTGAACAAGTGGTATGAAATGATTGATCCAATTAGGAGTCGCCCAATTCCTTAGGGAATTAAAGTCCTAATCTCCCACGCGCATTAAAAATGGCATCATAGTTCACGTAGGTTCAAAACCACCTGAATATAATTTTTGTTTCCATAATTTAACATGAAGACTGTAATAAATTTATTGTCCAACCGCTACAATAACACAAATTCATTACATGCACCTGCATGCGCACAGTAGTGGGAATGAAACAAATTGTTTACAATCATGGTCACTAAGTTGGGGTACTCTAATAACATTTGCAACGATATTGCGAGAAAAAAATGATCACTCATTTGTATATTGCTGGGCGTAGCGGGCTTGAGCCTTTTGGTTGTGACCGTGTATCTCTTAAAATGTCGTAGTGGTTAAGTGATTAACATTTTCGTTGTGCCATTCTTCAATTGGTGATTGGGTACATTTGAGGCGGTTAATCCTTAAATACTTTTACTATTTATACCTCTAAATTTGTGGCAAGCTGCAACGGCCAAAAAGATTGAAAAAAAGATTTGCATCTACTTGGCTGTCTTGTGTGATAATTAGTGGGACTGAATGCATTTTTTTTACAATACTGATTACAATGTGCTATCGTAGAAAGTAATCAGTACCAAAGTATGTTGATATTCACTCTTTCATTATTATAAACTTTCCCATTTTTACTACCTATGTATTTTGATGTGAGCAAATTAAAAATAGTTATTTAAATTCTTACTTTCGGACATTTTAAATTCGCCAGCCTTTATTTGTTCTTTTAAAAAACATATTCTCTATTTTTTTATTTTATTGATATACTTCATCTTAATTTCATTTTACTCCAACTACGTTGAATTCTTCCTATCGTCTTTCTTTACGGCCTGTAGCCTGCAATTGGCACGACAACGGTATTTATCAATTGTTTTATGTTAAGATATATATACACTTTTTGTGTTATAAATTAGTCTGTAAACGCTTACGGGTGTATGGTTGCTTCCTTCGAAATTATTACGGCTTAAGGAACTTGTAAAACTATCATTCCTTATTGAATGTTCTGCGTTATCATGGTTCCAGAGGGCACATTTTTTTAGCTTCATGGATATGGGAGAACGCCTTTATTACGATGTTAGGAATACGAATGCTTTGGACGATTTTCTGTAGTGAGCGTAAGTTCTAAAGAGAAATTATTGTACTAGTGCAGTGTAAGAAATATCTATAACGCATTATGTTTTTTAATTTCCTTTATTGGAAACTCAATTTTTCCTCCTTCAACGTGTCGGTGAGATCTTTCCAATTATTAACTGATGAAAGTCTCATGAATTTCCAGCGGTTTTCGTTCAATTCAGAAGAAAACATATCTTGTGTGCTTTTTTTTTTTTGTTTTCGCTTTCTTTACATATTGGTAACTGAAATTTAAGATATCCTAGCACCATATCAGTGAAAAAGAGTTGAGTTTTTGCTACTTGAGAAGGTTGCAATAATGACATACAAAAACAGAAAATCAGTCCATAAGTCATTTTCGTGCCTTGGAGCATTATAAACCTGAGAAACTTCCATTTATGTTAGTGTTAACAATTTGGGTTGCCGTAGATAAATTTTGACTCTACTACTACGATTGCGTTATTGCCGATCGATCCATCTGAGTTAATTCATCCCAGATGCTTTTCTCTAACACTTAATTTAATTGTAAATGTTTGACAAAAAGGGAAAACATATAAAGTAGCTTAAACTGTATTAATAAATCGATTTTGGGAAAGCTTTAATTGAATTAAACTCAAGATAACATTTTACTTACATCCACCCCTGTTCCTTGGTTTCCCTTGCGGATTACGCATCTAAGTGTAATTTATTTTAAAATATAATCAAATGTTATCCACTACTTCCTCCACACTATTGTATAAAATGTAAATATAATAATAGATGTTATACCAGATGTGAAGTGTAATGCACTTCTTGTAACGTGGCTATATTGTTTATTTACCATTTATTGAAAAAATTTTTATTTAAATGTTGCAGGATGGCGGAGCACCTGTTCTTACCGATGACGTATCCTTGCAACTTTTCATGGAACATTTAAAGAAATTGGCTGTATCGTCGACTACGTAAACGCGTTAATATGTATGCATTAAATTGTCTTAAATCTTGTTATATTATATTCAATATTTTTTAACTGTATCACCACTTTGATAGGTTATTTTCGTCATTATTAGATCAAATTCAACGCCAATAATGAACGTACTTAGTATTCAAATGTACTATTTGCGAGTAAAATTTCTTTTTTAATTCCATGTTACAATTTATATTCAAGAAGTAATAATAATAAATTATACATGTGTATACAGTAGCAAATGACGTGCTGTTTTCTTTCAATTTAAAACGATTTTAATTGCAATTAGAGAACAGTGTGAACATCCAGAGAATTATATTTATTACTATTTATTGGCCTGTAGGAACCAGGAAGTTCATGAGCTCACCGACTCGACTCCGCCATCGTCCCCTTTCCTGTGCACTCCCCTTCCACGCTTGACCATCCGATCCGATCTCCTTGAGGTCAAACGTAACATTGTCCTCCCATCTCCGTCGGGGCCGTCCTGGGGGTCTCTTTCCCGCTGGTCTACTGTGAAGAATTCTACGCACGGTCCTATCGTTGCCCATTCGTGGCACGTGTCCGGCCCATCTTAATCTTCGCAACCTGATTACTCTCACTATTGTAGGTTTGCGGTATAGCTCTTCCAATTCGTGGTTGTGGAGTTTCCTCCATTGTCCTGCCTTCTCGTCATATTTACCTCCAAAGATACCCCTTAAAACTTTATTCTCGAATTCGCGGAATTTGTTTTCTTCCCGTTTTGTGAGAGCCTAGCGTTGTCGGAATGCAATTTTTGTTAATTTCCTTCGACATTTCGTTACTGGCCGTCAATATTGTTCCCAGATATTTAAATTCTTTAACTAGATCAAATATCTTGTCTCTGACGTTTATATGTGTTCCCTGGGGTCCACCTGCTCTCGCCGAAATCATGTATTTTGTTTTGTCTTTATTTATTTCTAGGTTCACCTCGTCTGCAGCTTGCATGATGATTTCACAGTTTTTACTTACAGTTTCTAGATTATCGCCCAGAATGGCGATGTCATCCGCATGTGCGAGCACTTGTGTAACTCCGTTCAGGGATGATCCGGCCATGTTGTCGTCTTGTACTTTTCTGATGACATACTCGAGCACAAGGTTAAAAAGACGTGGTGAGAGGCCATCCCCCTGTTTTAGTCCGTTCCGGATTTCAAATGGTGCTGAGAGGTGGTTGTCTTTTCTAACTCGCCCTTTGATTTCGTTCATACAAATTTGAATGAGGACGGCATATTTTTTCGAGATTCCCAGCTCAACTACTGTTGCGGATTCGCCCTTGACACAACCGGCGAATTCGCAATTAAATGCTACCTGTGGCACCGTCCTAAACAATGTCAGCAATCAGCTGACATTTTAAAGTTAAGTCTGTTGGTTGTCAAAATGACAACCATTTGTTTTGTTTTTGCCTGTTCATTTATCTTCTTCGTTAGCTTCTCATGGACACCACTTGCCATTATTATAATCAGTAGAAATCAAAATCATCAGAATTGATAAAACAAATTGGTAACACCAAACAAACATCTATCGAGTTATTATTGGAATCTTCAGTGTTATTCCTGGGCAAAGAGGTATTCATTTCACATTTAACAACTATTTCAATCCCTTGCTTATAGATAACAGCACACAACGCTCCACGCCAGGAGAATATTTCCTGACGTAATTTAATCACAATATCCGTTGTTCGTGGAAGTTGCGTACAAAATAATAATCAATTATACAATAAGGCCGCAATAGTTACTCACAGAGTTAGTCCCATGAGGAGCTCCATATATCCGCTGCAGATGTAGTGCTGGATCCCACCGCTGCCACCAGCAAATTATGTTATGTTTCAGTACAGCTATACACTGAGCACCACTGAGTCCACAGGCCAGATATTGTTCGTGGGAAGAACCTCCGGTATTTCCGTCAGATCAGGAGAGCCTGAAGCGAAGGGAAGAAAGCCATGCACGGCCGTGGGTTTTTTTTTTATATATACAATTTATTTTAATTTTAATTAATACAACTTACAACAACTTACAGTTTATGTTTTTATTGTAACTAATACAATTTACAATTAATGTTAATTTTAATTAATAGAGCTTACAACAACTTACAGTTTATATTTTTATTGTGACTAATACACTTTACAATTAATGTTAATTCTAATTAATACAATTTACAACTATTTCTATTTTAGTAACTTACAATTTGTTTCCATACAATTTTACAATTTTTAAAAATTGTACTTTAGTTCGAGCTCACTTATGTTAAAATTTCACACACACACAAAAACATGATTTACTAATGTACTGTAAAATTCGATTTACATTTTTTCTGTTTCAAAATTCGACTTTGTTCGAGCCCACTTTTAAAATTTCACTTTCATTCACACTGGAGGTTCCACCGAGACTGGAGACGATCCATTCTACTTCTGATTGCCCATCAAAATTCCTACCCACTCTACACCTCGCTTGCTTTGCTGGCTGCCCGTGGTCGCGTTATCTTTTTTTTTTTGTCAACTATGCAAAACGCCATTAGTGACCCCCATGGGGTTTGAATTTCAGAATACGTTACTTTGTGAATTAAGCAAAATATTTGTTAGTGATTCTTACGGGGTTTGGATTTTAAAATAGGTTATTTTGTGATGGATTCACAGCATCCATAACAATATATATATATATAATGGGTGCGCCATCTTTTATGTCGGTATGTAAACATTTATCAACTGATTTACCTGAGTAGACATGTTTTTGAAACGCCAATTCAGTACAAATTTAACCATGAATGCTTCACACCGAAACAATTCTCCGAAATAGTGACGCTATACATTGAAAACTAAACGTGCTCATATGCGCTTCTCATATATGAGGAAAAAAGTATTAGAATTGAATTAAGTACTTTGTAATTCTACACAAATACAAATAATAAGCTCTGTTCCAATGTTTTATTCGCATTTTTACTCTGCAATCAAGTAAACATTTTATTATTTTAAGCCATATAAAACTAAGCAATAACAAATTTAATAATAACAGCACAAAATTTACTGATTTTGAATGAAGTTCCTTTAAAACCCAGAAATATTAATAAAAAAAAGAATACTGTGATCATGGGTTCTAGTTAAGAAACCTAATCGACATTTTCTGCTCCACATCGGTTCTTTCCAAGGCCCGGCAAAAATCTTCGAATGATATTTTACCTTGGCAACCCATGTCTGCTTCCAAAATTGTGCGTTCAGCTATGCTTATTAGTTGGTCTTGACTAATATTGGCGCCGACCATCATATGAAGAATATTTAGGAGTTCATCGCGACTTATAACGCCATCATCATCCAAATCATACATTTTAAATGCAACTAAAAAAGAAAATTAAACGTACAGTTGAAATTTAAATCATCATACAATTATTATACGAATTAAATTAAATCCACTTACACTTGAGCTTTTCTTCGCGGTTATTTAATTTATTCTCCTTTTTTGGGTTGATCGGTCGGAAATGGGCCATGACCTGCATGAATTGCCTGAAATTTACTCGATCATCAGTACAATCAGCGAAAAATGCGTGTACAATACGATCACATAGGGGATTTATAGCCAGTTCTGGAATACGGAGGAAATCATCTCGGGAGAGGGTACCACAATCACCACGGTCCAAGGAAGTAAAGCGTGAGTATAAACGCTCTATTTGCTTCGGTGTAACTGCAAGAATAAAATTATATATTCATATAAATCGTAATATAAACAATTAGTGTTTGTTGTGGGTTCTGTCCATATACTATTTTAGGAACGTATCGTATATTCAAAAAAAAAACCTGACGCTTGCAAAATATGTGAACCCAGGAATGGACAGCACTTCGAATCCATTACTTATGCAGGTCCTATTGTTCTCTTGAGTTACAAAATCCACGACTATTAAGGAGTTTAATTAATGTAATTTTAGGGGGGTTATATATTTTCTAAAAAAAACGGAGGACAAAATTGACGTGAGAAGGTTGGTTTGAAAATCAAAGTATGTATTTATAATAGTAATTTGTTTGTAGTGTTTATTATTATATCTGTTACTTTTATTGTGTTTTACACTTATTTTTTACTATTGCTAATGTTCATTAATTACGACCCCCAATCAACTACTGTTAAGTACCCAATCCCACACACTCTCTCTCCTGAAACATAACTATAAAAAAGTAGGCGGCAAAACTACTGAGAGTAAATTAAAAAGTAGGCGCCGAAAAACTTAAATTGAAAAAAAAGAGCAGATAAAAACTTTAAAGAGGAAAGAAACAAAAGAAACTACAAAAAGATTCAGCAGTAAAAAAAATTGACCGGATGGTTTCTCCTGTTAATATTGACCCTTCTCTCTCATGTAAAGTGAAAATAATTTATTTTTATTATTTTAATTACCTTTTTAAAGCCTAACCAGCAGCAAAGCTAGTTGGTGTAGGTACTCTTGAGCCTCAGGGCTCTACCCACACTGGACCTGTACCTCCGAGAAATAATATATTCTCGAATTTAAGGAGCTCTTCACTCCAATACAGCCCTCAGTTTGTGGTTACCGGCTGCGCCAATTTTGTTGCATCAATTTGCACATTTTATGTGATCGTGCGCTTGTGGTGGTTTGTTGAGAAACTGCTTTTAGGTAGCTGGGGGTGTTGTCACGTACGTCGGCCACCACCATCATTTGATAATTTGTATTTAATATAATTTGGTTTTAAGATAGTGTGATGGTAAGGTGGTGGAGGAATTGCACTATCCAGACGTGAGTTTTTGAACACGCCCCGATTCGGGAGTGGATCGTGCAGTTCTTCGAGTTCGAATTTGTTTTTCGAAGTGGACGTGAATGGAGAGCGAGAGAGACGGAGGGTTAATGTTTTTCTCAAAAAAAAAAAAAAAAAAGAAAAGAAAAAACGTGTTTTGTGCGCAGTTAAGAAGAGGAAAAAAGGGCAGGAGGTTGTCCCCGTTATTGATCGGTGTTGTTAAAATTTTGTAAAATTTGAATGTAAAAGAAAAAGAAAAACAAAAGTAAAAAACGAAAGTAATAAAGAAAAAACGAACTAGAATAACCTCCGAAGTAGTGAAATTTGCATTGTCTATCTAAAAAGCTTCTGATACAATCCTAGTCCTCGAACATTGGTTGTGAACCCGAGTGAGACGTCGATAATTATCAATCATATTGTTCTTGATATGCAACCGAATCTTAAATAATTAATTTGGTGGAATCGAACCACTTCGACGTTAGCCGACTACAAGTTTGAAGCTTGCACACCGGACCACCGATGATCTGAATTAATTTGGTCAGTAACTATTTGCGGTACTCAGCGGAATCTCGTGTGGTTAATTGGACACATAAGGATACCGCAACAACATTAAGCCACGGAAGCTGTCCTCCCCCAGAATTAGGTAATCAATCTAATCCTTTCCCACTATACCTCCACAGCGGAAGTGCGGGGCACGCACTTAATAATTAGTTGCCACAACATCAGCATCATAACATTCGTAACAAAAATATTACAGTGTTGAGTTCTTGAACCCCCAGTTAATTGGTGTATTTTTAATGTCTTGGATCGCGGCCACACTAAATTTTACTTATTGTTTGGGTTGTTTGAATCGCGACTAACTTTTAATTATTCTTATACTTTTATATACTTTTTTGATAGTTATGTTCCAGGAGAGAGAGTGTGGGATTGGGTACTTAACACTACAAAACAAATCATGTGCGGCACACATGATCTAAATATGTTAATACGAGGGTTGCCTTTTATATTTCGGGATTAGAGAACAAAAACAAATATTGATCATCGAAAATCACTTTATTGTTTTTCAAAATATTCCCCATGAAGATCTATACAATTTTGCATGCGTTTGAACCAATTGTGGAAGCACTTTTGCCACTCTGATTGAGGTATCTCCAACACATGCATTCTGAATGCAGCAACCGCATCTTCAGGTGTCGGAAAACGTTGACCTCTCAGTTTGTTTTTTACGTACGGGAATAAAAAGAAGTCATTCGGTGCCAAGTCAGGACTATACGGCGGATGACCCATCAAATCGATGTTTTGGGTGCTCAAAAATGCAGTTGTCGCAGCCGATGTGTGAGAGCTCGCATTGTCGTGGTGAAGAGTGATCCGTCTTCGGCGGTTGGTTTTCCTGATTTCTTGGAAGACAACTGGCAAACAAATGGTTGTGTACCACTGAGAATTGACTGTTCTGCGTTGTTCTAGTGGTACGGTTGCGACATGTCCAGTTTTTCCGAAAAAACAGGCGACCATTTGCTTGGAAGTGCTTCGTGCGCGAACAACTTTTGTTGGATTTGGCTCATCTTGAAACACCCAGACAGTCGACTGCTGTTTACTTTCGGGCTCATACGCGTAAATCCACGATTCATCACCTGTCACGATGTCATAGACGTGTTTCGAAGCACCGCGACCGTATTTTTTGAGCATTTCTTTCGACCAATTGACACGAGCCTTTTTTTGGGCGATTGACAAATTGTGTGGGATCCAACGCGAACAAATTTTTTTGACAGTCAAATGTTTATGCAATATTGAATGTATGCTGGTCCGACTAACGCCTAAGCTTGTCTCAATCTCACGATAGGTCACATGACGATCTTCCAATATCAGTTCGCGCACAGCATCAATGGCTTTCGGAACAACAACTGATTTTGGACGACCTTCACGAAATTCATCTTGGAGTGAACTACGACCACGATTGAATTCACCATACCATCGATAAACACTGGTCCTTGATGGAGCTTCATCGCCAAAAATTGAATTAAGTTCATCCATGCACTGTTGCTGAGTTAATCCACGCCGAAAGTTGTAAAAAATAATCGCCCGAAAATGTTGACGATTTAATTCCATTTTTGGGCCGAGATGAATCTTTTAAGTTACTGTAAACAACACAAATAGCGCTCGTATGTCAAAACGTTCTGAGTGCGTATAACCTCAAAAATGTCCAACTTTACGACAGAGCTGTCAATTGCCGGATTGCAACGCTAGGGTTGCCAAATCCCGAAACATAAGAGGCAACCCTCGTATCATAGATCATCTGAAAGACCGCAGTCCTAGTTTTAATTTGAACATCATTAATAAGTTTTGTCATGATTTCAAGTTAAACAGGGAAAAGCTTCATTTTCGCTATATTATCCATTTTTATCGGACTTTAGCGATCGGTTACGCCTGTCCATGCACCTGCTTCCAAGTCCACTTGCACTGAGCATTGCTGTATAGGTTCCACTTTTCCATCGGCAGTCACCACGCGATCCAAAAATGGCTCTTTTCCAAAAGCTCAACCAAAGACACAATTGCAGCATGGTAATCGAATCGAGCTCCAAAGTGTAATCCATCATCACCAGGGGTCGGAAAGTTCTGTTGACGTTAAGTTCTGACGCAACCCCTTCCATCGAAATTCATGCTGTTTTCAATCGAGCATCGCTATCTTTCTGTACACCCTTGTCAGTTAATACTTAATGGCCTTAATAATATATATATATATATATATATATATATATATATATATATATATATATATATATATATATATATATATATATATATATATATATATACATATAATATATATATATATATATATATATATATATATATATATATATATATATATACATATAAAAACGAAAGTAATAAAGAAAAAACGAACTAGAATAACCTCCGAAGTAGTGAAATTTGCATTGTCTATCTAAAAAGCTTCTGATACAATCCTAGTCCTCGAACATTGGTTGTGAACCCGAGTGAGACGTCGATAATTATCAATCATATTGTTCTTGATATGCAACCGAATCTTAAATAATTAATTTGGTGGAATCGAACCACTTCGACGTTAGCCGACTACAAGTTTGAAGCTTGCACACCGGACCACCGATGATCTGAATTAATTTGGTCAGTAACTATTTGCGGTACTCAGCGGAATCTCGTGTGGTTAATTGGACACATAAGGATACCGCAACAACATTAAGCCACGGAAGCTGTCCTCCCCCAGAATTAGGTAATCAATCTAATCCTTTCCCACTATACCTCCACAGCGGAAGTGCGGGGCACGCACTTAATAATTAGTTGCCACAACATCAGCATCATAACATTCGTAACAAAAATATTACAGTGTTGAGTTCTTGAACCCCCAGTTAATTGGTGTATTTTTAATGTCTTGGATCGCGGCCACACTAAATTTTACTTATTGTTTGGGTTGTTTGAATCGCGACTAACTTTTAATTATTCTTATACTTTTATATACTTTTTTGATAGTTATGTTCCAGGAGAGAGAGTGTGGGATTGGGTACTTAACACTACAAAACAAATCATGTGCGGCACACATGATCTAAATATGTTAATACGAGGGTTGCCTTTTATATTTCGGGATTAGAGAACAAAAACAAATATTGATCATCGAAAATCACTTTATTGTTTTTCAAAATATTCCCCATGAAGATCTATACAATTTTGCATGCGTTTGAACCAATTGTGGAAGCACTTTTGCCACTCTGATTGAGGTATCTCCAACACATGCATTCTGAATGCAGCAACCGCATCTTCAGGTGTCGGAAAACGTTGACCTCTCAGTTTGTTTTTTACGTACGGGAATAAAAAGAAGTCATTCGGTGCCAAGTCAGGACTATACGGCGGATGACCCATCAAATCGATGTTTTGGGTGCTCAAAAATGCAGTTGTCGCAGCCGATGTGTGAGAGCTCGCATTGTCGTGGTGAAGAGTGATCCGTCTTCGGCGGTTGGTTTTCCTGATTTCTTGGAAGACAACTGGCAAACAAATGGTTGTGTACCACTGAGAATTGACTGTTCTGCGTTGTTCTAGTGGTACGGTTGCGACATGTCCAGTTTTTCCGAAAAAACAGGCGACCATTTGCTTGGAAGTGCTTCGTGCGCGAACAACTTTTGTTGGATTTGGCTCATCTTGAAACACCCAGACAGTCGACTGCTGTTTACTTTCGGGCTCATACGCGTAAATCCACGATTCATCACCTGTCACGATGTCATAGACGTGTTTCGAAGCACCGCGACCGTATTTTTTGAGCATTTCTTTCGACCAATTGACACGAGCCTTTTTTTGGGCGATTGACAAATTGTGTGGGATCCTACGCGAACAAATTTTTTTGACAGTCAAATGTTTATGCAATATTGAATGTATGCTGGTCCGACTAACGCCTAAGCTTGTCTCAATCTCACGATAGGTCACATGACGATCTTCCAATATCAGTTCGCGCACAGCATCAATGGCTTTCGGAACAACAACTGATTTTGGACGACCTTCACGAAATTCATCTTGGAGTGAACTACGACCACGATTGAATTCACCATACCATCGATAAACACTGGTCCTTGATGGAGCTTCATCGCCAAAAATTGAATTAAGTTCATCCATGCACTGTTGCTGAGTTAATCCACGCCGAAAGTTGTAAAAAATAATCGCCCGAAAATGTTGACGATTTAATTCCATTTTTGGGCCGAGATGAATCTTTTAAGTTACTGTAAACAACACAAATAGCGCTCGTATGTCAAAACGTTCTGAGTGCGTATAACCTCAAAAATGTCCAACTTTACGACAGAGCTGTCAATTGCCGGATTGCAACGCTAGGGTTGCCAAATCCCGAAACATAAGAGGCAACCCTCGTATCATAGATCATCTGAAAGACCGCAGTCCTAGTTTTAATTTGAACATCATTAATAAGTTTTGTCATGATTTCAAGTTAAACAGGGAAAAGCTTCATTTTCGCTATATTATCCATTTTTATCGGACTTTAGCGATCGGTTACGCCTGTCCATGCACCTGCTTCCAAGTCCACTTGCACTGAGCATTGCTGTATAGGTTCCACTTTTCCATCGGCAGTCACCACGCGATCCAAAAATGGCTCTTTTCCAAAAGCTCAACCAAAGACACAATTGCAGCATGGTAATCGAATCGAGCTCCAAAGTGTAATCCATCATCACCAGGGGTCGGAAAGTTCTGTTGACGTTAAGTTCTGACGCAACCCCTTCCATCGAAATTCATGCTGTTTTCAATCGAGCATCGCTATCTTTCTGTACACCCTTGTCAGTTAATACTTAATGGCCTTAATAATATATATATATATATATATATATATATATATATATATATATATATATACATATAATATATATATATATATATATATATATATATATACATATATATATATATATATATATATATATATATATATATATATATACATATATATATATATATATATATATATATATATATATATATATATATATATATCTATATATATATATATATATATATATATATATATATATATATATATATATATATATATATATATATATATATACTAGTTGACCCGGGGAACTTCGTTTTGCCATATACATTATTTCTAGGGATTGTTTAGGTAGAAAAAAATGACTAACTTATTGAAAGTGTATGAGGATTCGGTATATGAGTGGAAAAGGCATGGAGCGCTGTCGATGATAACGGAATATAAAAAAAACAAACCACTAAACATTTATTTTTTTAATTTATTAAATGTATGTAGATATCACTAATTATGACAATATTACTAAAAAACAATATCAGTCTCTTAATGCAACAGAGTGTATAATATTTTTTGTTTTCCCATCTTTAGCTAACACAAACAAACTGGATGGTTTGCCCACTCGAGAGCACGCTACGTATAATTGTCCGTGTGAAAAACATGATGTGCTCAAATCTAAACCACAGACAGACATCGTTTGGCCATGAGACTTATTGATAGTCATTGCAAATGCCAATCTAATTGGAAATTGAATGCGTTTAAATTGAATTGGTACATCTGTGGGTATAATAGGGATTCGCGGTAGTAATATATTTTCACCTCGGAATTTGCCATTTAAAATGATGGCTTCAATAACATTTTTCATTAATTTTTTAATAACTAATCGCGTGCCGTTGCACAACTGTAGTGGGTTCAAATTACGAAGCAAAATAACCGGAGATCCAACCTTCAGTTGTAAATTATATGGTGGCATGCCTGGTAAATCCAATGAGTTTAAAAACTCTGTTGGATAATTCACAGCTTCGGTGGTATCGCAAACTGTATCAATAGATTTGTGACACCAAGTCTCCTGGCAATAAATCTTGTATCTTAAGATTCAATTCGTTGACGTCCACATTTTTTGCTGCTAAAATTGCTCTTTCTGCCAGCCACTCATGATTTGTGTATTGTCTGTGAACATCGTGAAATATTTGGACAATGAGAGCATCTTGCGAATCAATGATTGTGCAGAAATCGGTCGGTAATTTTATGCATCCAGTTTCATCTGTAGTAACTTTTCCATCGCCGATATCTAATAGTTGTTTTGAGAATGTTTCAGCAGATGGATCTTGAAGCATTTGAACGCGCATATTTATTTTCAGTTGTACTTTTTCAACATTACGCCACGGTGGTGATGATTTTAAGCACGCGTTGATCTCATCAGCGTATGTTGAACGTGGAATGACAGGAAGTGTTTGTCTGAAATCACCTGAAAGGAGTAACAAAGTTCCGCCAAATAGTTTGTCGTTATTTTTTATATCTTTCAATGTCCTGTTCAACGCCTCAAGCGAATGTTTGTGCGCCATAGTACATTCATCCCAGATGATAATTTTACTGTTTCAGTACTGTGGCCATGGAAGATTGTTTTTTTATGTTGCACACTGCGTCTGGGTTATTTTGAATATTTAGTGGCAGCTTAAATACTGAATGTTCTGCCTCCATCCAATAAAGTTGCCGCAATGCCAGATGATGCAACAGCCAATGCGATGCCATTATTTGATCGTATTTCGGCGAGAATTAACGAAATAAGGAATGTTTTGCCAGTTCCACCTGGTGCATCCAAGAAAAAGAAACCACCTTGTCCTGCCGCAACTGCGAGCATGATACGGTCGTAAATGGCTCTTTGTTCGTCATTCATTAGTGGGACATTGCGAGCAACAATCGCTGCCATTTCCGTAGTATTGTATTGTAGTTCACGATTCAATTCAGTGTTAATTATATCAGATGCATTTCGATTTGGGGAATGCATACCGAAATGACGGAGAGGTAAGTTGGCAATAATAATGCAAAGATCCTCAATAGCAATCAATGCTTCATTGTACATAGTGTCGCTGAATGCTATCGTTAGATCATTGCATCGTGTACGATGTTGATGCAATATATCATCAGTCATTGAATCTTTGTGATTATCCCATAATGTCTCTGCTCTGACCGGAAAACATGTAGTCAACACTATAGCGAACAGTAGACGAATTTGTCTTGCTGTACAGTTCCATCCTGCTTCAGCAAGCATACATTCCCACTGGTTGTCATCTTCCAGTAAACCGAGTGCAAGGCATGCATTTTTATATGTTGGATACTGTTGCTCATTCACTTTACGTATATCTTGAAATGACAATGGGCCGGTGACATTAACCAACAACAGCCGGAGATAAAAGCACTCAGTCTGCCTTGGATTAACTGTAAATACTCGTCCCAAGGTGTTTGATTTGAATAAACCGGGACATGCATCAATTGGTGTGCCTTGCTTACGGGGCATCCATTTTTTTGTTGGTGCCCATGTGAAATAACGTGGTACTTCTGAATAGAGTAATGTTCGTGCAAAAGCACCAAAAGCATCCGTACGATTACACAATTCAAAAAATTCGGTGAGTGTAGTTTTTTGTAGATTTATCGCACGATCAATTGCTGTCTCGCTCGTGAAATATACGCGCTGGCCGTTTTCAAGATGGACGGCTAAATGAATGACTGCAGGATCTCGTTCATGAATTGGGAAACCAAAGATACGCCAAACAGCTTCATTGGAACTGACATACCGGCCAATTTGGTAAAGCGTTATTTCATCGTTGTTATTCACCGGAGGAACATTCACATTGGTATTTTCAACGCGAAATACAGCCATATCACTGCCTTTATTTACATACTTGCAAATGTATTTGATGCTCTTCACTGAACTGCAGAACTCGACATTAATATGAGCATTGAATGTTTTGCTCAGCAAAGGCGAATATGGGACCACCCAACGGTTATCAATGTCAATGTCTATGTTATTGATCTTTTTAACAAAAGATTGTCATCCATTATCGGGATTTCTTCGACGATATATTGGATATCCATCAACATTTGTGATCGTATCGTCAGTGAATTTTGTTGGAAAACTTTTAGTACATTTCCCGTCTGCCATGCAAGGCGATGAACGATTCATATTGCCACATGGGCCATGAATCATATTTGCAGTAACAATATCAAACAGCATGTGATCAGTAGACGGATCTGGAATTTCCGCAGAAATTATACTGTCGATTTCTTCAAGACATATTTTATCGATTAACCATACCAAATCCGCGCTTTTGCCATTTAACGGAATACATCCAGCAACGTGTGGGACCAAATACATGTAACTTTGTAATGAAATCTATTAGAGACTTCAATTTTTGTCTGAAAACACGTGCTGTAATGTCATGACGGTGTATTGCGCTTTGGCCAGGCAATAGTAAGGATGTGATCTCCGGCCATTTTCGATTACATGTGAAGGTGATGAATAAACACGGCCGTCCATATTCTCGCACGTAAGTCAAGGCGTCTTGTATATATTCTTGCATATGACGTGGACTGCCTATGTACGATGATGGTAGAATGACAGAATTACCAATTTGGACGGCATCGGCGTTGTTGACAATAGCGTCTCGCAGCTGAATGTACTCTTCCGCACGTAGCTTTTGTTGATTAAATCGCAAGTATCGTAGTCGTTCGCTCTCTATCTTTACATACATGTCGACCATGAATTGTTGACAAAGCTCACGGCATCGTAGAATAACGTTGTCCTGATCACGTCTGATCATCAACCGATACGCATAATAATCCTTCGAACTAACATTCTTGTTTGTTTCAGTTCCTGTTGCGGGATCTCGTTGTTTAATATTTACGCAATACCCGTCTTGACCTTTCCAGAACATCAGCGGATATTGGAGAGCGTCATATGAGCGGTGTGTATCAGCAATGAACTGTAGATTATTATTTCTTCTACGAATCACGATTTCCCGCGTAGCTGTACGATCGCCGACCATGATTCCAGCAACATCATCAAGAACAGGTGCATTAAATCTACGAATGTGCTCTCCAGCAGGTGTTTTATCAGGATTGATTACAATGGCGTGATTATCACTTTGTAATTTGTGCATGTGTGATTTGAATATATTTAACAATTCATTGTGCTCATTCAATAGAGCATGCAGGTCGCCGATGATACGCCTGGCAAAAAGTGAATTACGGTGATTATAGCCACAACGTGCATCCACACCACCCATGAAGTAAATTTGTAAAAATTTAGGTGATTCGTTTGGCATTGGCAGCAATGAACCCACTTTGTGATAAATTTGGCCTTTGATTTTGAATGTTGAATTGAATTGTTGACCATTGATAGCATTATTTTTAACTATTTCTGTTAGTCCGAACGATGTCATTTGGAAACATGAATTAAATGTTCGAATTGACTTTAGGAACAGATTAGAATCTGGATCCGTACCGATAAGTAAACCATTTAATGGTTCAGGTGGTGTCTCAATTGCTGGTAATTGCACCTTTCCTGACGAACAACACATTCCGGCTGGCTCGTTTTTAAACTTAAGAGCATAACAATGAGGACATTCCTTATCCATAGCATACCACTTTCGAAAGAGCATAATATTCGGTATCGGGCTCATACGCGAATGCTAGACGCAGGAATGAATTAGATGTAAATGATCGATGGACCTGTTGGCGTTGTTGATCATTTGCTCTGCGTCTGCTGATTGCAAAACGGCGCGCTTGTGTCTGTTCTAATCTTCTTTCTTCATTTCGTTCAGTTCGCGCATCTGCTGATTCATATCGATGCAATCGCGCCATGTTCACACGCACATTAGTATTATCTTGCTGGATTTGGTCTTCTGTTCTTTGGGCTCTAGCGGTTCGCTTGCGTGCAGCTCCACGTGTTTGACGGCCTAAAGAAGTTCATCTACGTGTAGCTGGCATTGTACAAATTAGTTTAACACAATAGTTGTTTTTGACGGGAGCTCATGATATGTGTTAAGTATTTTTTAGGTTATACTAAAAGAATAAACGTGAGAACTACGTTCAGAAATAATAATTTCACTTACTTTTCAATAAGACAGGAAAAAATTCACTTGAAGATTACACTGAAATGGTAAAATTACATAATGTTATAATATCAGCTGGTGGGGATAACTAATTAATTATCACTTACACAGTTATCGACCGAGGTTGATACTCGAATGTTGCACACTGCGTCTGGGTTATTTTGAATATTTAGTGGCAGCTTAAATACTGAATGAGCTGTTCTACCTCCATCCAATAACACCCCCACCCAAAACGGTTATAACAGTAGCCTATGCACCAACACCCAGCCGACACACCCACCCCAAACGGTTATAATAATGACATAGACACCAGCCCCAAAACTTACACAGTTATCGACCGAGGTTGAAAATTAATAAATTATTAATATTTATTAAACAATTGCACTTATGAGCATAAAAAATAGATAGAAACCTATTCTCAGACCCACCGAATATATATACAAAACTTCATTAAAATCGGTTGAGCCGTTTTGGAGGAGTTCGAGGACAAAAACTGTGACAAGAGAATTTTATATATATAGAAGAAGAAGAAGATATATATATATATATATATATATATAAATATATATATATATATATATATATATATATATATATATATATATATATATATATATATATATATATAATCATCATCATCATCATCGGCACTACAACCGGAATCCGGTCTTGGCCTTATTTAACAAATCTCTCCACCACGCAACCCCATCCATCGAAATTCATGTTGTTTTCAATCGAGCATCGCTATCTTTCTGTACACCCTTGTCAGTTAATACTTAATGGCCTTAATAATATATATAATATATATATATATATATATATATATAAAAGCATCATCATCATCATCATTTTACACACAGGACAACCAAAAGAGACCACGCCTCTGCTCTCTCATTGTCACGCTCGCCGAAGTGTGGTAACTTCATCATCATCATCGGCACTACAACCGGAATCCGGTCTTGGCCTTATTTAACAAATCTCTCCACCGGTCCCGATTTCGAGCCGATGTCACCCAGTTTGGCACTCCCAGGCTCTGAGCGTCCTGGTCTACGCCATTCCTCCATCACAGACAAGGTCTGCAGCGCTATCTCCTGCCATACATCCTGCCACAAAGGACTTTCCGGCCAGGCTCCTCTTCGCTCATTCGAGCTAGGTGTCCCGCCCACCGGAGTCTACCGAGCTTGATTTTTCTTACATTAGCTTCAAGGTAGACTGCGTACAACTCATGGTTATAGCGTCTCCGGGATCGTCCTCCCTCACATAAGGGGCCAACAATTCTCCTTAAGACCTTCCTCTCGAACGCGGCCTTCAGAGTGCCTTTTATTGAGCACACAGGTCTTGGATCAATACATGAGCACTGGTAAGACCATGGTCTTGTACAGTAGTAGCTTGGATGTTCTGGACAAATTTCGGGATTTAAAGAGCCTTGATAGACCATAGTAGGCTTTGTTGGATTTGATCAGCCGTTCGCGTATTTCTTCTTCCATGTAGTTATCGGCTGATACTATTGATCCAAGGTAGTTAAAGGATTGTACTGCTTCAAATTCGTGCTCCACTACCCTGATAGTTTGACCAACGTTAGGTCTTTTTTTCGCAGAAGTTGCCACCATGTACTTAGTTTTTCCCTCATTAATGTGCAGTCCCAGTTTTTGTGCCGCCTGTTCGATCTGGGTGAAGGATTCCTGTACAGCCGATTCGGTTCTACCGATGATGTCGATATAATCTGCGTAGGCAAGTATCTGGTTGGACTTGGTGATACTAGTCCCTCTAGTTGTAACGTCAGTCACGGATTATTTTCTCCAACGCCAGGTTGAAGAGGAGGCAGGCCAGCCGCCCCCTTGTCGGAGTCCATTAAAGATGTTTATTGGTTTGGACAGCAAGCCCGCAAGCACTTGACTAGTTACGTTGGTCATCGTCAACCTACAAAGTCGTATCAATTTGTTTGGAATGCCGAACTGTCTCATGGCATTATATAGTTCTATCCTGGCTATGTTGTCGTAGGCGGCCATAAAGTCAATTTACAATAGGTTTATGCGGGAATTTAAATGAGAAATTCCGGGTAGAGATTTGACAGAATGTATATAACTAGCATATTTGGATCGTGTTTGCGACACTGTAGGGTGGCAAAAGCCAACTATTGAAAATACGCAAGAATTTTTGCAATTATCTAATAATACAGACAATGTAACATTTGACATTTTAAAAACACAAAGTATACATTACAATTGGTATAAACAAATAAAAAACAAAAAATAGCTGATGCACACACCTGCATAAGCTAAATTCGGCAATGACAAATTTATTTATTGGGAATCTTTCGATGTGGACTCTCAACTAAGACGACATAAGCGAAGCTTTATGAAGAAATCTACAGTGGAGTCCTGTTTGTTTCGGATCGAGGACAACGAAGAGATTCAGAGTTAGCAACCGACGAGCTAGATACTTGACCGAAGGTGGATACTGATCCGACAGCAGACCCAGGAATACTGAGGACCACGATACGGACGACTGTGAGTACCCCTTTTCCTACTGTAAAGATTGGTTGTGCAGAATATATATAAAAGTGAAGAATAGTTAAAAAGAGGTGTCATAGTTGGATCCTCGAAGTCACGCTGTGCTGTAACAGATAAATAACCGCGCCTTCAGAAATTCGTCATCGCGTAATCGGGTTCGTTCTCGAGGCTCTGCCGACGTTCGACTGATAACGCCATTTTGTAACACCAGGGGCATCGGTTTCGCCAACACGAATGTAAACACCGTCCACCAATATTTGCAAACAGCGAAAGCTGATATCCTTGCCCTAACTGAGATCCAGGTCAACTTGTCAACTGATTCGACATATTTTCGTTGCTCAGGATACGACTTACATTCGAGATTCCGTTTAAAGGCTGGAGTCTGCGTCTTCACGCGGTCCGACCTGGCTTGCCAAAGGATAGAGGTGTTAGAGCCCAATAACTTGGACATCATGTGATTGAGAGTCGTGCTGAAGAATTCTGTTAAATTTCTTTGTTGTCTTCACCGCTCCCCGAATGACGATTGACCGGCGACACTTTTCGAATTTCTTTCACGTACCGTCGACTGGATCGATATCAACCACACGGCTTCTGAAATTGTCGTCTTTGGCAATTTTAATGTACACAACTCCGGTTGGTTAGTATATTCTAACAAAACGACGAGGCTAGGAGGCTGGCTGAGATGTTCGGTGTTAGTCACAATTTGACTCAACTCGTGGAGGAAACTAAGTGAGTGTCCGATACGCGAGGTGATTAAGCGAACATCCTGGATTTGTTTTTGACATCCGAGCTGAGCATTTATACGGATTATACGAATATCCGATACGGCTGCACCATGTATGGAGGTGCGGGGCTGCTAACTGGGACAATTTGTGGGATTTCTTCGCGTCCTTTCCGCGATCGGAGGTGTACTTTGGAGACTCTGATGTTAACACATGCGCGGAGTCGGTCACAGAGATTATTCTTCTCAGGATGGAGATCTACATTTCGCATTCCATGAAAAGAAATTCATCTAATAAGTCTTGGTTTGATAAAAAATGCGAGCAGATTATAGCGGCTAAAAATAGAGCTTTTAAACAATGGTGCTCCAATCTCACCGATGTTAACAGAACGAATTTTGTTAGAATCAGAAACGCGGGTAACCGGGCGATTGATACCACGAAGAAGGTTTACAACGACAAAGTCACCAATAAACTCCTTGAGTCCTTATAGTCAATGGAACTGTCAGCAATAACTTCCTCCTCTTATCCCCCGTTAGTGACGGACAGCGGGACACTAGTCACAAATCCAAAAGATGGAGCCAATGTTTTCGCGAATTTATTTTCCGCGAATTGAAACCACGATGCCGATTTCTTGGAGCCACCTGTGGGTTCTCGGCAGGCTCTTCCGCTTATCTTACGCATGAAGGCATTTCCTACCTGCTGGAAGGTAGTTCGAGTTCAGCCAATCCCAAAGAAGGTGAAAAAGTGTCTACCATTAAATTACCGACCGATAGCATTACTCCTTGTCATCTAAGGTGATGAAAAAGGTCATCAATGCCGAGTTTATTAGGTATTTGCAGTGCAACGGACTTCTGAATAATCGTCAGTACGGATTCTGTGGCAGGCGGCCCACGTGAGACCTTTTGACCCTTATAAGCGATATATGGACATCTGCGATTGAGGCGCATCGTGAATCAAGTTCTGTCGCATTGGATTTGTGGGGGTTCTCTATATCACATGGAGAACCTGTTATAGTGTTATGAACAATTTATTATATTTTAAAGTAAGTGAATGGGACTTACTTGGGATTGACCGTTGACGGTCTCTGAGCGGCGGTAGATTTGCTGCCGCTGGAACTGCTGCTGTTGAATGCTGCGACTGGGTGCAGGGGGCGTTCAGTGCCTGCTCCCCTGTTCAGCTTCAGTTGTGCTCTTCCAACGGTTCATACATCCAGTCAATTTCCTTCAAATAGTTAATTTCCTTACGCAGATTTTGTAAGCGCTTCAGGTGATTTTCGGTAGTTGCATTCAGTGATAAAAAGGTATTTGTATGGTGCAAATGTTTTCTCACTGGGTATTTCGTATGTGCGTCCCTTCGCAGTTTATCGTCGAATGTCATATTTTTGTTTTTTGCCGTTGACGTTTTATTTTATTATTCGACGCCAAGGCCGGTTTTTATTATTTTCTCTGCCAAGTAGAATTTGCATAAAGTAGTTTATGCAAATTAACTACTTGGCGAGTTGTTCTGCGTTTAGAGGTAAAGAGGGGAAACTAACGAAAGGGGATTAGTGGATGTTGGGGGGACCTGGACTCAAGGTCGGTCCGTAACAATACCTTCCCCCCTTAAATAGTGATAGCTTCATTCTTAGAAGAGGAATGAAGCTTGGCTACAAAAGTATCAAACTGTAGCGTTGATCCCTACACCGTCTGTGGCGTGTTATCTTCCCTTGTTTATCGTGGTCTTGTCTGCTTTTGGCTTCCTCTATTCGTAGTAGGGTTTCAGCCTATTATTGTGCACCACCACATTTCTTCTCCCTACCTTAACGACGCTATTTACCGGACTATTTATTTGCACTACCTTATAGAGACCCCTCCATATGGGCGCTAGTTTTCCTTGCTTTTGTGCGTTCCATATTAAAACTTTGTCGCCCACATGGAACGTGAATGGGCGTGTCTTACGGTCGTAGTACTCTTTCGACTTCTTCTTGGAAGTTAACAGGTTACGCCTTGCTATTTGGTACGTATGGTGAAGTTTGTACTTCAATAGCTTATGGTAACTGTCATGGTTGTATACCGGGTCCGGAGGTTTCTTTATGCTCGTCGGTACCTCCGGGGTGAACCCAAATAGACAGTCCATTGGCGTAAGTTTAGTACCTTCGTGTACATTGGTGTTGTATACGAATGTTGCCGTCCTCGGGTACTGGTCCCATGATTGGGAATTTCCATCCACAATGCTTCGCAGGTAATCTACGAGTGGGCGATGGGCTCTTTCTAAGGCTCCATTCGATTGTGGATGGTACGCTGAGGTTTGTAATTTTTTAATGCGAAGCAGTTTGCACACGCTTTTCAACAAACTGCTTAGGAAATTGCTTCCTTGATCGGTGACCAATTGCTTCGGAACACCCTACCGAGCAATTATTTGGTCGAAAAAGACTGTGGCCACCGTTTCTGCCTCCGCATCTGGGAGAGCATAGCAATCTATATACTTCGACAAGTTGTCTTGGAAGTATCTATTGATTGTCGGTTGGAGTGCAGTCAAGAGGACCTACTATATCTAAGTATACTTTGTCGAAAGGCCTCTTTGCAATGTCGATTATTACCATGGGCATGCGTATGTTCGGTGAAGATTTCATGGTTTGACATGTTTTACATACTTAGTTGTACTGTTTAATGTCGCGCATCATGTTCTTCCACCAAAAATTTCTACGTATTTTGTGATACGTTTTACTCACTCCTTGGTGTCCACCCAAAGGAGGATCATGGTATTCCCGGAGTAGGAACAGAATGCCTTCAGGATTGGTTATTTCCATTCCTTTTTCCGAGCAGGCCGGAATGGGATCCTCGTTAAGAGAGGACTTATCGTCATTTGGACTATCCTGAGTTCCTTCGCTTGCCCTTAACTTTTTAGCTTGGGCGCGTGTTAGTACATTGCACCTTGGTAGTGTGGGAGTCTCACCACAAATTTGCGGGATACGACTCAAGGTATCCGCATTAGTGTTGTATTTACCGGGTTTATACTCGATTTGGTAGTCGAACTCCAGTAGTTTGCGATGGAACCTTAGTAAACGTGACGTGGGGTCTTTCACGTTGAATACTCCCTTTAACGGTTTGTGGTCCGTGTATATATTAAATTTTCTCCCTTGTAAATAACAACGGAAATTCTTAGCCGCCCAAACAATGGCTAGTAACTCTTTCTCGATTGTAGAGTAGTTCTTTTCCGCCTTATTTAAGGTTCTACTGGCATATGCGACTGGCTGGTCCTTACCGATTTCGCCTTGCGACAGTACGGCAGCCAGTGCTTCGTTGCTCGCATCCGTGGTCAGATTAAAGGGTTTGGTGAAATCTGGATAGATTAACAGTGGCGGCGAGACCAATAACTCCTTTATGTTATCAAATGCTTGTTGGCATTTGTCTGACCAGGTGAATTTGACGTCCATCCTTAACAAATTTGATAGTAGTTCGCCAAGCCTAGAAACGATTGGACGTGCTTTACCGTTTTGGGAATGGGGAAGTCCCTGACACTAGCTGTCGTGTCTCGATTTGGCATTGCCCCCTTCTCGTAACAAACATGTCCCAGGTATACTACTTCCTTCTGGAGGAACTTGCATTTCTCCGGTTGCAACTTGAGGTTGTGGTATCTAATTTGATCGAATACTTTCCGGAGTTTGTCATTATGGTGTTCTAGGTTTTTCACATATATGACCACGTCATCCAAATAAACAAAGCATTCGATTCCTTGCAACCCGGTTAGGACATGATTCATGAGTCTCTGAAACGTAGCTGGTGCTCCCTTCAGACCAAATGGCATACGTTTGAACTCATAGTGCCCGTAGTTTGTGCTGAACGCTGTCTTACTTCGATTCTTCGGATCTACTAAGACTTGGTGGTAGCCGCTGGCTAAATCGAGCGTGGAAAAATGGCGTGAGTGACCGAGCTGGTCTAAAATGTCCTCTATTGGAGGGAGAGGGTACGCATCACCGATGGTTTTGTCGTTCAGTTTTCTGAAATCGACCACAACTTTCCATCGGGGCCCGCTTTCTTAGGAACTACCAAGAGTGGTGAGTTCCCCGGATTTTTGCTTGGTTGAATGATATCATTCTCCAGCATATCCCGTACTTGCTCGTTGATCACCTCTTTCTTGCACTCAGGCAGATGGTACATTCTTTGATTTATCGGTGCTTGATCCTGTATCACCGGTATCTCATGCGTTATTGCACTAGTATATGTTAGGACATATTTCCACTATGGATTGACACTCTTGAGGACTTAGGTTTTTACCTAAGTGGAGTTCCTCGTGTAATTGTGTCAACCTTGGATCTTTTGGTAATTCCTCCTCTGAGAATAAATGTCGGATATACTGGTGGTTTTCTCCCTCCGAAGGTTTTTTATCCGCATTGTATTCCGTAGAACGGTTGTCCTCATTTTCCAGCGGAAAGGTGGAAAATTCCTTCATTGGATCTAACTCCATCATGATTCGGTCTATGGTTTGGAGGTAGTTTGCGATATTGAGTACCTCTACTTGGGCACTCTTCGCTTTCCCTACCATACAATTGGATATGAAAATCCCTGATTGCATTGGTTTAGGTACTAGAATTACCTCTTCCCGAATTTCTATGGGAAGTTTCAGCATTTTTCGTGAACGTGCCGGTATTATTGCCGGTTTGTTCAGAAAAATTTCTACCTCCGAAGCGTTTGGCAGTGAGTGTTCCACCACTGTTACTTCTTTGTTAGCTTTCTTTGGTTTGTCAGCTATTAAAGTGGGGTTGGGATGTTTGGAGCCTGACAAATTTTCGCCCCCTTTCCCCTGTTTGGGTAGGGTATCCGGTGTACTTCCGGCCGCGATCTGGACCTCTATGGATCCCCTTGGCACGGGTTCCCGACTGGTTGCCTTATGTCTTGGCGTCCGCTTCCTATCTTTTGTAAATTCAACGGAAAAACTTACCAGATTTACATTGGTTTGGGAGAATTCCAAACAATTCCCGGGTCCGTCGATTTTACAATTCCTAGCTAGGAAGTCGTTTCCTAACAACCCATCTTCTGACAATCCCGGTAGGGAGTCCATTACCTGAAAGTTACAGGAGATTGGTTGGGGCAGTTTAAATATTCCCTTACAAAAGCCCCTAGACTTTCTCTTTCCAAAAAACGTTTGGAGAGCAGTGGCCTTTTTGATATCCAATGCTATTCCATTTTGGAGTGCCTTCAGCTTAAGAAGGCTGATCTCCGCACCTGTGTCCACTATTAGACATGTAGTGTTTTTACATCCAATGTCTAATGGGAGCTGGACTATTGGAACTTTTGTTGGCGATTGAGGACAGTTTTCTTTATTTGGTGGCTTTAATTCAGTCGGGTTGGGGAATTCCGGCCCGACCTCTGGGAGTTTTCCGACGTCTCCCATTTTGATTTTTGTCGACACACTGTCGCCATGTGGTTGTGTCGCTTACAAAATGTGCACCATTCTCCGTTCTTCTGTCGCCTATGCCCCTTTTTTGGAGTCTCTGACGCGTCCGTACCGGTTGAATTCGACTGGCTACGGTTCGATTCGGGTCGATGGCGTTGTAATCGGTGTTGTTTTATTTTTCGAGCCTCCGAGTGTTCAGTACTGCTCGTACTAGTACTACTCTTGGCTCGAGTCTGTTTACCGCAGTTGTCGCGTGACTGTTTGTTGTCCTTTGAATTTTTTCTTTTTTGGACTGTTTGCCATTCTGTATTGACCGTGCAGGTCGGTGGGGTGTGGTCGCTAAGTACAGACTTAACCACATTGGGTGTGTCTGTTGACTTTTGTGGTTTTATCCACTTTGCCTTGATACGAGACTCGTTCCCCGTGTGACCCTTTCGGCCACAAAACTCACAACATCGAATGCTGTACACTCTACGATTCGATGCCATGGCTTGTTTCGATGTGGATGGTCGTTCCTGCCCTTGATTTGCGGTATTCACAGGTGACTTCCTTTGGTTCTGCGACCTCATTGGTGTAGGTTCAGGATTATCCGCCTTCCTTTGTGTACTAAGTGTACGACAATCCTGGACATCGTGCCCATATCGATCACACTTTGTACACTTTGGAGTGTTTCGGCGTCGAAGGCATTCGTCGTATACATGCCCTTTCCTATTGCAGAAGCTGCAAGTCATGCGTGTAACCCATGAGTTTGATGTACGCTTGTCCCTACCTTGACTAGAGGAGTCACTAAGATAGTCACCTCCGCCTCTTTGAAGGTGTCGTGGTACCTCGGGCTTCTTTGGTTTAGACCCTGTTGGTCTTCTACTAGAAGTGTGTGGTGGTGTATCCGACCTAAACGGGTTTTTCCCAGATTGTGGGCGTGTAACGGGGTGAGATCGTTCTGGGAATCTAGTGTTTGAGTTCCTATTCTGTGTCTCTACTACCCGAGAGGCATCGTATTTAGGCCTATTCTGCCTTTGCCTCGATTCCTGGGGGTTTGGTCGAGTATCCCCGTAGGTCCTATCTAAAACCCTATTTGTTTGCTCTGGGGATCTTGTTCATCCTCCCAATTGTAGAGTGGATTATTCCTTAGCATTGGTTGCCTATTTGATGAGGTGGGGGCATGGTATTCGTCGTTCCTCTCCGGTGAAGGTGACTGGTCATGATACCTCGTTGGTATTTTCTACCATCCCTAGCAATAATCCTCTCCAAAGGGTCCTTTTCTGATTGTACTATCAGATGCCTCAGTTGGTCGTTTCTGATTCCTACCATCAGAACCGATTTAGCTAATCTCTCGGTCTGGAAGGTGAACCCTATGATATTCGTAGTCCCATACTTACGTGTTGCCGCTTCATTGCAGTCCTTTACTGCTTGCGTTATGCGGTGGGTGAATTCGGCGACATCCTCTTCGCGGGATTATCGCATACGAGAGAGTTTCGAGTGTAACTCTTCGTATGACACGTGTGGTAGTATTGTGTTTCGGAGTCGCTGTTCAAACTCCTTGAAAGTCGTTCTTTGAACATGCGGCGAGCTTTCCCAGTTAGTTTCATGGGCAACCACCGCGGGAAAATTTCTTCCTCCTCCTCCGATAAGCAGTCCAGTGTCCTGTCACAGCTTTCGAGGAAACTATGTAGTTCCCTCGCTGCATTAGGCCCTTTCTGGCCACTATAGACTTCCGCATTACCTTGGAGTAGGTCCACAATTTTCTCCGCACCCAACATAGCGGCGATGGGTTCTACCGTTATTATTTCCGCGGATAGATTCCTTGTGTGGCTCCTTGTCTGCATCAACGTTAATGCTTACGCGCGTTTAATTATTTGCGTATTTATGCAAATTAACTACTTGGCGTGTTGTTCTCCGTTTAGAGGTAAAGAGGGAAAACTAACGAAAGGGGATTAGTGCATGTTGGGGGGACCTGGACTCAAGGTCGGTCCGTAACAAACCAACCCACAGTTCCAACCAACTTTGACCGCAAACAGCGCGCCACCATAATCCACATTCACAAACATGCAAAGAACACACTTCCCAATATGCAACAGCATCCGTTCCCAAATCTGCAATCGCATACATCCCCAAACTTACAAAGAATCCATTTCCCAATCTGTAAAAAAAGCATTTCTCAAAACTTACAACAGAATATTGATCATTTCTCTCATCTGCATCAAACTGCATACATTTTCCCCAAAAACCACTTCGGTTAATTTCTTACTTAAACTATATTCCTCGCTTGCAACCAAGCAGCATTAATTTCCCCCGAAAGTCATTCCGGCTCACTTCCTGCTTAAACTATTGCCCTCGCTTGTAACCAAGCAACATTTAGTTTCCCCGAAAACCATTTCGGCTCCCGTCCTACCTATACCATCTGGAATAATACCAGTTCTCCTTACTGGTAAGCCACCAGCACGATGCGTTGCATTTCCACGAAACAACCATCGTAACGACCGAGACCCATTTCCCTTTGTCTAACCAACAATTCATGCCCATACTTGGTTATGTCCCCGAAACCGATTTCTCCGTATGCATAACGACAGAGGAATCCAATTCAGCCTGTACGGCAGTAATTTTCCGGAACTAATCCTCTATGCACGCATAGCAACCCTTTTCAAGTTCTTTGTAAGTCGCAGTGAGTTTTACTTGGCGATGCCCCCACTGCCACGGCACCATGAATGGTGTCTTGCCCATTTTAGCCAGTCGAAGTTCATTAACCGCTGGGGACCGTCACGCTGCGTCACGAGTCGAGTAATAACCACCAGTGCGGGCAGACGCGTCTCAACCACGAGTGTGCGTCCGGGAGTCCTCAATACAAGTTAGTAGCGCTTTGTCGGCGTCCTCCGCGTCCTAATAGTTTGGCATTTTAGTTTGACGCTTTGTGTTGATGTCTTATCAAAAGCTCTCTGGTTTACAGATTAATTCGATAAAGCGTATCCCCAAACGGAACGATGACCTGTATGGTGTTTTCTTTTCTACTTACCGAAGCATTGTGTCGCGAGTTATTCGCGTGTTTATAACATTACCACTATTAATTTTCGACACAACATACGCAAATTAAAGACATAGTAAATTACCATAAAATAACTTTTCAATGTAATGTGTTTGCGAACATAATAATTTTACAGATGAAGTGCAAATAGTTCATTTTGAAATATTTTGTTAAAATTATCCAAACGAAGGAACGAAATGCAATGAAAGAAACGAATGTGAACAATAAAAAGGAAGAGCTAAAATAAATAAAAACGAATTACAAACAATATCTGAGTATTTTTTTCTGTTGTGTCCGCCCCACATTTTGATCAACTGCCGTACCATCCTCTCTGGGTGTAAACAATAACACGCGGTGGGAAATTAGTGAACCCGTTACCGTTCCCGTTCCCGTGCCGGCACACCACCGCTAAAAACCCTCACAGATTCTCCAAAGTTTTTGGCGGCATCTGGCACGGAACATTGCTGAGCAAACTTCGTTCATATGGACTTTCCCAGCAGTTTAGCGACTAGGCGAAGAGCTTCCTCGAAAATCGATCAGTCCAGGCTGTTGTAGATAAGTCTTCGGATCTGTATCCTGTTAATTTCGGGGTGCCTCAAGTTTCTATTTTGGCTCCAACCCTGTTTTTGCTTCAGATGAATGATCTTTCGGAGTCAACGGATAACAAAGTGTACCGTTTTGCGGATGATAGCACGTTTGTTTCATCTTTTTCGAGTGATCGGCCGATTATTGCACCAACGTCCCATCAGCTGAGATGTAGCCAGATCGACTCTCTGGATCTGGATAAGGTTCTGCAGTGGGGAATGGTCGATCTCATAGATTTTAATGCAACAAAGACACAATATACAACATTCACAAGGAAAAGTGGATCATCGGTCCCACAGCTGATGATGAATGGCCAGGTCCTCGAATCTGGGGAAAGCTTGAATGTATAGGTCAGCCTCAGGAAAACTGAGCTATCTTTAGAGAGGCAAGAAATATTTTACTCCAGCCCAACTTCCTCTCCTGTATAAATCCCAAATAAGATCCGCGCTCGAATACTGCTCTCATGTTTGGAGCTCGGCTCCTAAGCATACCCTCGACCTACTTGAGAGCATACAGAGACGAGCGATCCGTCTGATCGGGGACTTGGCGCTGACGTCGGGATTGCAGTCGCTATCACATCGAAGGGACATAGCTGACCTCTGTTTGTTTTACAGATATTATCACTGGTACTGTCCTTCGGAGATTCGTGGTATTGTTCCGCGTAATTCGGTTTCTATGCGCTCGACGCAGCAATCCGACGGATCGCACCAGTTCGCGGTTCATCTCCCAACGGCGCGAACATTCTTGTATCAGAACTCGTTGCGGTACAGAGCAGGGAAGCTGCGGAATTCACTCCGCGCGCGAGTGTTTCGGGAGCAGTATAACCTGCAACTGTTCAAAAAGAACTGCAAAAGTTATTTGGTGGCATCTCGGGTGCCATGTCGGTGCTATAGGATCGCCTCTCCCGAGAGAAGTGTAATAAAAAAAAATTAAAAACTGCGTAGGCAAGTATCTGGCTGGACTTGGTGATAATAGTCCCTCTAGTTGTAACCCCAGAGTCACGGATTGCTTTTTCCAACGCCAGGTTGAAGAGGAGGCAGGCCAGACCGTCCCCTTGTCGGAGTCCGTTAAAGATGTCTATTGTTTTGGACAGCAATCCCGCTATT
Organism: Microdon myrmicae; assembly: GCA_963931805.1. Lineage (NCBI taxonomy): Eukaryota > Metazoa > Arthropoda > Insecta > Diptera > Syrphidae > Microdon > Microdon myrmicae. The sequence continues at coordinate 160,602,733 of OZ007500.1, forward strand.
TTTACTTGACTAGTTACGTTGGTCATGGTCAACCTAGAAAGTCGTATCAATTTGTTTGGAATGCCGAACTCTCTCATGGCATTATATAGTTCTACCATGTCTATGCTGTCGTAGGCGGTCTTAAATTCTATAAATTGATGATATAATGGAATCTTAAATTCCAGACATTTTTCCATCGCCTGCCTAAGGGTGAAATATATAAAATAATAATTAATAATATTTGATGTTCCTCAAAATTCCGTGCTGTGTTGTCAACGGAGTACTGTCCACCAACCAAGCTTCCATTCATTTTTTCACTGATAACAGCACGTTAGTTTTCTCTTACGGCTTCCTGCATGGTTGAACAAGTGTTAAGGCTCCGCAGTCAATGACCACAGTATGCGAAAATCGTTGTGAAATATTGTCTCAACAAGATACCACTGTAGATAATCTACCTGAGTGGAATTCTATACCTCCATAATAAAACTAAAAATGTTCTATATTTCGCACTAGAATTTATTCACTTCTTAACGATACTTAGTACATATTCAAAGCCTGGCAGACTCCAAACATTTCCCAAGAAATGTTTCACTCTGTTGTATCTAGCAACAATCTATAAAGCATATATATAGGGTTTTCCAATAAGGACTTGACAACTTTTTTACGGTAGTAAATTTTTATAATTTGCAGACGTTGTTCGTTCATGTACTTAACCATGATGAAAATGTTGAGTTTACTGAATAAATTGATAGTGACAATTTGATGATTAGTGAAAGGGTGCGTTAACAAATTAAATTCAAAGTTGTCAAGTCCCTATTGGAAAACCCGATACATCCGAAGCTGGAATTAAATTATTGCAATTTTTCGATGTATAGAAATTCAAGCAGTGAAACTCATAGAAGACCGGGGTGGAACACCTTCAATCTCATTATTAGAACACAGGAACAACATATTACTGAAAAGTTGCACAATCATTTATCCATAAAAGCCATGAATCAGAGTGTGTACTTTGTCTCACACTACAGGTCAATTTTAAACGGATGTGTAAACCCAGTAAATCGTTCTTCAGCGAACTACAAGAGTTTGGAATGTTGTGCCAGTCATATGTGCCCACGCGGTTGTAATCTACGCAGGCAAAAATGGAGTTTCATTCTTCGAAGAGGAATAAAACTCACTGAATCTCGTACGTGTGTGTCGGCAGTGTTTTACAATTTGTACATATTTTTGTTTAATTTTATCTTAACTATTTTTATATATTTTAACTAACATTTAATTAGTATTTTACAATACTTCCTTTTGTTTTTGACTATTCTTATTTATAGTTTCGAGATCTGGATAAGATCCTGCAGTGGGAAAAATGCCAATCTCTTCGAATTCAATGCAACGAAGACAAAATATACAACATTCACAAGGAAAAGTGGATCATCGGTTCCACAGCTGATGATGAATGGTCAGGCCCTCGAATCTGGGGAAAGCTTAAGATTGCTCGGCGTCACGGTCTGTGGGAATGTATCCTGGGATAAAACGTGTCGAGCATGGCCAGATCCGCCTCAGGAAAACTGTGCTATCTTTTTAGAGACAAGAAACATTTTTCCCCGTCCCAACTTTTTCTCTTGTATAAATCCCAAATTAGACCCGCGCTCGAATATTGCTCTCATGTTTGGAGCTCGAATCTCGAAAAAAAACTACACGAATCCCCGCAGCGCGCTATTCAAGATACCAATAACATATTATGATTATTTTAGAAATGAACTGAAAACGTCTCTTTATCTTAATCCTTTGAAGTTCATCACAACAATTTAGATAGATTTACTGCTTTTAGAAAAGCGCAGTGGATAGTGAATTTGTGTCTACTGCCCTATGATGCTCTGGGCATGCCTCGGGTGGCATCTAAACTCATTATCTACGCTATTGGTACTTAATGAAAAATCAAAAATGCCCTGAATCACTGATATCAGACTTTGTAAAATGTTGCTAAGAATCAAAGTCACGTGACATCAGAGAATGCACTACATTGAAATATTTTTATTTATTTATTGACTGTTGCTAGCTAAACAGTATTAACATCCCGAACATCAGAGCTAAGCTACTACATCACTAACATATTTCTGTATGCAGTAATGAAATAACAATGCAAATACCTTCCTACCGAAACCAAGAAAAAGATATAATAGATTCGTGATAGTTATAACTATCGGCTAAGATATTTGACAAAGCAATGCATTTCGAAGTAATCAGGCTTATATGAAGCTTCAATAAATGCACAAATAAATGCAGTCATCAGAGATTTACATTTTTGTCAAAATACATGTGACAATATTTCCCTTGTTTTAAGATCTTCTAGCTAGTAGTTGACATGATCCAAGCGCATGAGCAGTGATAACATTTTAAGGATGGGCGATTTATCCTAAATTGTTATCGTGTGCACCAAGGAGTTTTAATATACACAAATACATGAAAACAAAAAATTAAATTTTAGAACACCATACCAAAAATCACATTCCATTACGTATTACGCAATAGTTTAGGCCACAACATTCAACATCCTGCACTCTGATTCTTTTGTATATTTTATATAAAAGTATGAACAAAATTTATACAACTTACACCCTGTCTCATCTTGAATCTGTGCGATTTCTTCAGATCGTAGTAATAGTGACGACTTATTTCCCATAGTAATTTAATATATAAAATTCAACAAATTTGCGAATACTGGGTTCCGGCGTACAAATCTGCAGAAAATAAAGATCGCCACTGTGACACCGCTAGTGACATTTTCCCAGCCCTAACACGCTTATTGTCAAGCGAAATGTTCTTTCTTATGTTTATACACATTGATATAATTGTACAAAGGTACGTGGTTAATTTCGTTGTAAAATTTTACCCACTATGTAGGTAATACAGTTCAGTTGGTAATATTGTTAGGAAAAAGTATAGCTTTTAAACGCAGTGATAGTAAAGTATTTTCAAAGGCCGCAAATTTACTTTCGTTAAATTGTTTCAAATATCATTAAACATTATTTTCAATAGCGTTATCAAAGACCCAAATCCTAACAAGCGGATTAAAAAAGGGCAATAATCACAACAGCCCGATTTCCTATGTAATACCTTATTTAATTACGTTAGTACTATGTAAGGCATTAATACTGCAGGCCAAAATTAACATTATTTTGTATGTTTACCCTGTCAGTAAATTAGAATAAGCAAAAAGTTCAATATTATTTATTAAGCAACAAAATTAAAAAATATAAATCAGATACTTTAATGCAATTTTAATAGAAAAATAAAATTAAAAAAATATAAATAAATAAGGAAAAGAAACACGAAGAAAACTCAAAATATATTACGGTAGAGAAAAACCAACAAATAAAGAAAAGAAAGTATAATTGTAATAAAATAAGTTTTTTTTAAATAAAAATAAAAATAGTAAATTAAATAAAAAATACAATAAAATAAATAGTAAATAAATACTTCATTTATTTATCTATAACACCACACAATTACCTCATTATATGTACTGACATCGTCTACTACGCGTCGTCGACGTCTTCATCCTCGATTCCAAATTGTAAACACGAAGGACGCAATAATTCAAATCCTGAAATTTACACCTCATAGAATTCAGTGCATGCATGGAGGGTGGGTAGGGTCCCAGTGCACAGCCGCCCGATGAAGCACCACCCTATTAAGTTATAAATTCCATGAAAGTATTGGAACAAATCTCTGGCCATCTTTCGGAGTTTGTATAATCTGAAGTCGAAAAACATAAATGACACAATAAAACAATAAAAATACAATGTAATCCAAATCCCGAAACTCACACCTCGATTACAGGGAATTCAGTGCATATCTGAGTGTTAGGTTGGGTCGCAATGCGTAGCTGCCATTTCATTAAGTTATAAGCTCCGTGAAATGGTTGGGATAAACCCTTGACTATTCTTCGGAGTATGATTGATGGACCCGATCGAGAAAATATAGCATCCCAACGCCAACTGAGAGTTATTGAACTGACAAAAGAAAAGGAAAAAAAAAATGATTAGAGGCATCAGGCAAGTCTCTTAACGAATCATTCAGTGCATATCTGAGTGTTAGGTTGGGTCGCAATGCGTAGCTGCCATTTCATTAAGTTATAAGCTCCGTGAAATGGTTGGGATAAACCCTTGACTATTCTTCGGAGTATGATTGATGGACCCGATCGAGAAAATATAGCATCCCAACGCCAACTGAGAGTTATTGAACTGACAAAAGAAAAGGAAAAAAAAAATGATTAGAGGCATCAGGCAAGTCTCTTAACGAATCATCCGAAAAAGATCTTTTGTGTTGCGTTGCGATTCCAAAAACTAAAAAAAAAAAAATTAAATATCTATTAAAACACGGTTCATAAATTAGGATTTATAGACTTGAGTGTTGTGTTGTACTGAGTTCCAAAATTGATGAGCATCCACTTCACTGATATTTTGAAGAAATCTAGTCGGCAACCTATTTGCAGTGAAATTTGTAATAATAAAACGGCTCATACAAAATAGACGACAGGTAGTTTATATATGTCCTTACTTGCAACAACCAAACACTTGCTTCTTCTCAATTCTATCACTTGTCGATCGTTATCAATGATCTTTTCATGCAAAGTGTGTGAGCCAACGTAAGCAGACTCCCAAATTATATCTGCAATCAAATTCCGCAGCTCAATTTTTATAACATACATGGGCAAGCAGTAAATCCCCGTTCGACTAACTCCAATTCTTTTTTATCGTTTTCTGGAGATTCTTCTTATGGTTCATGAACGTTTATGATGCTGGCTTTTTTATACTTGCCTCGCACGTAAAAGAACATTGGTTTGAAGCCGATGGTATAATGGTTATGAGCAGATGGTGTCTTGGGTGAGAGGTGAAGCACATGTCGTCTTATATAAGACACCTTATGTTGCGGCTATGTCGGTATTATAAGCGGACTGGGCTGGATATTGTTATATATAGAACTTGAGCTCTTTACAGAATGCATATAAAGTCCTTTTTACTCATTGGCATCGTTATCATAATGTTTCCGAGGCCATCTGATCACATAATAATGCATTTTTAGGACAAAGTGATTAGCCTGAAGTCCATCTTGAGAAGAAACGAGGTCTGTAAGGGCTACTATGCTAATGTTTCCATCCTTGGCTCGTACGCTAATAGTACATAACCTTTCATTAATTAGTTTGAACCAAATAACAGAGTATTTAATTCTTTTATAAATTATAAACAGATAGTGCCTTGGACGGCAGCTCTAATACATATGACACCATTTCGTGTACATAGAATGTCTCTTCTAACTGTTAAGTTGGCGTTAATCATGAACATGTCATCAGCCAGTAGCCCCAATGAATGCACACATTTCACGAGAAAATCATTAAGCCTTTTTCGTTTCCATGGTTATAGTATAGTTTCCTGATTGCCTGATAATGCATTTTTGTAGGTGGAATAATTAACCTAAGACCAATATCAAACATAAGCTAACACCTCGTTCAATAAGTCCAAGACTAACTCAGATATGGCACCTGCAATGTAAAATCTTCATGACTTTTAGGAAGTACTAACCTTCAGACGATGTATGCCAAACAGATAGTGCCTTGGACGGCAGCTCTAATACATATGACACCATTTCGTGTACATAGAATGTCTCTTCTAACTGTTAAGTTGGCGTTAATCATGAACATGTCATCAGCCAGTAGCCCCAATGAATGCACACATTTCACGAGAAAATCATTAAGCCTTTTTCGTTTCCATGGTTATAGTATAGTTTCCTGATTGCCTGATAATGCATTTTTGTAGGTGGAATAATTAACCTAAGACCAATATCAAACATAAGCTAACACCTCGTTCAATAAGTCCAAGACTAACTCAGATATGGCACCTGCAATGTAAAATCTTCATGACTTTTAGGAAGTACTAACCTTCAGACGATGTATGCCAAAATTTCATGACAATCGGACCATAACGTATTTAGTTATAGTAATTTAAGTGACACTATTTTTACAATATTTGAAACAATGGACGGACGCTTCGGGCGGCTTTTACTGGCTGCTCTCTACTTAGCTGACTGCCGATTTCATTCCGGAGTGAATGGTGAATACATGATTCATCCATTGTAACATGCCGACGCAAAAAATCCTTTTTATTCCAAGTAAACGATGCCAAACCGCTCTCTGAATCATCGATGCGATGTTCCATTGTGAACACACTGTTGTAAAAATAGCGTCACTTCAACGCATATCGTTCGAAGGTTAGTACTTCTTAAAAGTTATGAAGATCTTACATTACAGGTGCCATCTCTGAGTTACTCTCGGGACTTATTGAATGATGGGTTAATTAATTTGCAGTATTGATTGTTTTTTGTTACAGTCAACCACAAAAGCTCAAATGCTTGACTTGGACTGTGGTTGGAATAGTTTTACCTACTTTGAAGCTCTTATGTTACATTCCAATCAAAGAGCAAATGAAGGGAAGAACTTGTTTGGTATGCGGGCCAACTAATTTTGTAGTCAACAATGTGCGTTTGAAAAATTATTCAAGATTTTACTTTGTGTTGTTGAATCATGATTTTGTATATTTTGATACTTTCTTTGCTTTCTTTGCTACATGGCCTGTGTTCCCATGTTATTATTAATCCATTTAGCTTGCGTATATTATAGCGTATATAAAAAAAACTCTCATGACTATTTCTAAAAGTGCTTGCACGATTAACAGACAATATTCTTTACATTAACATGAAATTTTAGCTATATGCTTATATTAATAATATTTACAACAATAAAATTAATTATTTGGAAAATTATTAAATCAAATATTTTTCATCTATTTTTTGTATTTGTTTTAATAAGCTGCATCATATATTAAAAATGGTTTAAGTGATTTGATTTATTTTCTTTAGCTATTTAATAACAATTATTAAATTATGTATATTTTACATATTTGGTGTATTCGTTTTAATATACTGTCTCATATATTAGAAATGGTATAAGTGATTCGATTTTTTTTCCCTAAACCTTGTTTTATAATAACAATTTCCCGACTAAATCTTCTCAAGAGTTTGTTTGATTCAAATTTTGAAAACTGACCACATTAATATATCCTTCCTTAAAGGACCAAGATGATTTTTTTTTAATAATTTCATTCCTCCCCATGGTGAAAACAATGTCTGTGTACATACACGCCAATTTTCACCGTTGAATGCGCTTAGTCTAATGAAAACCGGTCGGTGGAATATGACAGTGGAGCAGTATAACTGCTGTCAAAATAATTCTAATATTTGTTTAGGAAATGCTGAGGAGCGTCGTCGGCATACAGGAAATGAATTGTACGTGGAAGAAATGGAGAAGCTAACTGCAACTCTTCAAGCTGTAAAGACCTTACGAACCAGCGTTGGGCACTGTTTCCAGCATTTGTCTGACGGCGTGCAAGCAAATCATGGCGACGAAGCCCCGGATAAATACGTTCGAGAATTCCAAGAATATTTTAATAATGTTAACATTAATTTACGGTATATCTTGTCATATGCTATTGTTAGTAGTTAATACAAAAAGTGATATTTTCTAGGGAAGTGGAGACTTTAATTACTAATTTACCAACACCTCCGGCCCCATATTATTTGGGAAATACAACATTCTTGGCACAGGAGACGATGCAAGACCGACAGGTTCTTTATTCGCAGTTGGTGAATAGCTATAAATGGATAGATAAAGTATTAATTAATACACTTTTCGCGTACTTTATGTTATGTATTGCACATGTTTTCCTAGGTTCATGATCACAGTGTTTTAGCAAATAATCTATTGAATGTGAACAATCTCCGGCGTTCGTATACATCCGCGTGCTCAAACAAACGTGCTCGCCTGCCATTAACATCCTGCAACAGCATTGATCCTGAATACATGTGAGTACAGTAGTAGGTTGTGTTATCTTTTATTGCACCTCAGTCAGTTTAACGTAGGTTCTGCTATTCTTTTCGTAGCAACGGCATTGATCCTGAATACATATGGGAATGGTAGTCGGTTATGGGTTATCTTTTATTGCAACTCAACCAGCTTAATGTAGGTTCTTCTACTCTTTACATATCTTAATAAATAAATTCTATGCTGATAAGGACTTTAAGCACACAACTAATGTCTGTGTAGACTTAGGGGTTCAAGACTAGACATAGTTCTGGACAGATCATGCCTTACATTATCCTCCCATCACCGTCGCGTCCTTCCTATCGGCCTCTTTCCCGCTGCTCTTCCGTCACGAATTCTACATACGGTTCTGTCGTTGCCAGACATGCTCGGCCCATCTTACTCTCCGCGACCTGATTATTCTTCCTATTGTAGATTTGGGGTATAGCTTTTCAAAATCGCGGTTGTGGAGTTCCCGTCATTTTCCTGCATCCTCATCATATTTAACGCCAAACATACTCCTTAAAACTTTATTCTCGAATACACGGAACCTGTTCTCATCTCGTTTTGTGAGCGCCCATGTCTCACATTCGTATAGAACGATCGGCATAATCATAGTTCTATAAATACGGAGGTTTATATTACATGAGAGCAGTTTCGATTTCAGTAATTTGCTAACTGCATACCAAATAGCTTTGTCGGAATGCTGTTTTTTGTTGATTTCCCTTGATATTTCGTTGCTGTCCATCAGTATTGTTTCAAGATATTTAAACCATAACGTACTCGAATATCTGTCCTCTAACGTTTATGTGCGTTCCCTGAGATCCACCTGCATATCATTGATTTCTAGATATGTCTTCTCCCGCTTGGATGATAATTTCACTGCTGTTGCTTGCAGTTTCTAGATTATCGCCCAGAACGGCTATGTCATCTGCGTATGCCCGCACTTGCGTGACTCCTTTCAGGAATAATCCAGCCATGTTGCAGTCTTGTACCTTTCGGATGACATACTCGGGGACAAGCTTAAGAAGACATGATCAGAGGCCATTCCTCTGTTTTAATTTGTTGGGTTCTGAGAGGTGATTTTCTATTCTAACTCGTCCTTTATTTTCGTCCATACAGATTTGAACGAGCGCGGCATATATATATATATATACATATTTTTTTTTTTTTTGGATTCCCAGCTCAACTACAATATGATAAAGACGTATTCCTGCTTCTTTTCCATTTATTTGAGATTCCATATCGGTTTAAATTACGTATATACTTTTTATAGTATATCTTGTTGAGATCAGATATACTTTTTATAGTATATCTTGTTGAGATCAGAGTTCAATAAGCTCAGCATACACTGTTGCTTGTGTGCGAAGTTGAAAAATCTGGGTCGAGTATGATTGAAGTCATAAGAGAATATCAACATATTCTCACCAGCACACGAACAAATTGAGTTTTATTCGGTGATCAACAAGAGATCGTGAGTAAAAATAAAATATAGGTTGGGTAACAGTATGTATATGGCGCAAGGCTAATAGCCTTGTCCGTAAAAATAAATTATTATGGAAAATGTAACAAGCCTCGAGACTTGCTAAATAATGCCAAGCCGGATCCCGGTTGTGGTGCCGATGATGATGATGATGAACAGTATGTATGTCTTTCACCTATCTGGGAATTCCACAATTAATCCGAGCATATAAAAAACCTTTCAGGAGGGTTTAGTGACCAAAGAAGAACATTACGTTAGACATTACCTCCATAAACCAGGCACTGTAGACATTCCTTATCCTTTTTTTATGGACTCCGGTTTTCTTCAGTATTATGAGATTTTTGCAATTCGAAGTTGTTTCTTTGCCCTTGAAATCGAATGTTCGCCTTGGGTTTGATGCCTTTCATTCTGTGTGGAATTAAGTGTATCACACCAAGATTAATTGTGTTTCTTATTGGGTCAAATGAAGCGTTTATTGAGCAAAAATAAAGACCAACTTCTAAAAAAGCCGTTCAGACTGTGTCAGTTGACTTTCACGTAAACCCATACTGTTCATTTTGGAGTTTCTTTGTTAACTTTATTGTTTGTCAACGTAAATGTGGTTCACACAACACAATGATTTGATAAGTCCAACGGCAAAGAGATTGTATAATTATTAGGGTTAAAGATGAGGAATATTTCCAGTGTGTTGGTAAAATGATTACCAACTGTTTAAATCCCTCTTGGCTGATTTTTTGATCATCCTGTGCGGTCTGGGTTAAGTTATTTAACTCGGCGAAGAGATGTACTGTTCTAGGGTAGTGCGAATTAAAACATCCTCAAAAACGATTCCAGTGTGTGGGCATCGGATTAAGATTCTGCCATTAGAGTCGGATACAGTTTCATATTAATGTATTACCATCCAGGTTCGAATTTCCGTAAAGAAAACAAAAGCGAATTATATATTTGCGAACGTATAATTTTAGCCACAAAATTTTACATTTGAAACAAACAAATAGTGTATCAGAAGCTGATGTCTTAAATACGTGGTAGTTCCAAATAGAAGAATACGGGCACTAAGTCGTACCTCGGCTTAAAATCGGAAATATCGGTACCAGTATATAAAGAGTTTCATTTAGTGAGAAAATAGATGGTCCGTATTCGGCCAGTTATGAAGTGTAATGAGGTGTACATTGTATGAACGGGTGTGAATGTTATAGGTTATATGATCGTATTGCAATTGTTCTACTGTACTCTTTGAAGAATCGCAATCCACAACCTATCCGTAGCGGATATCACGCCACTCTCACACCATAAATCGTGTATGGTTATCTTATTTTGTTATAGTATTTTTAAACTGGCATTTTACGTGACCTGAAAACGTAACTACGACTTACTTTCGTAATTTTGGACACAGGTAATAAAAGGCAGATATTAATAATAGTATTTTCTTTAGTGGCAAGGTAAAATTACACTCACCATAAAATTGAACATTTTTAATTTTTCTGATATTGTTCAGATGTGCAAATTCGCTTTAATATTGCAGATGATGGTTTTAAATATGTGTAAAACGGTTGGTAATCTTTTTGAATACCAATCTAATAATTAACACAGTCTTAAGTACGGAAACCTGTAATCGAGTTTTCTCGGAGGTCCACAACTGGTCCATCAAAAAAATATATATATATATATACCAGGTGTACCGGTGTGAAGTGAGCGTCAAGATACAAATGTATCGATAGGGAACGTTTGTTGTGAACGAGCCCATATATTTTTTTTATTTGGTTGCTATGACATCTGTCAAACATATTTAGTATGCATCAAGCTATTGTACAAACAACGTCATTTTTTTAATCCTGTTAAAAATGTCGAATTTTGTACCATTAAATGATGATTTGCGGAAAGCATTAATTTTTTGTTTTCATTTGTCGAGGCTTATGGTGATCATGCTCTATCGGAAGCAACATGCAAAAGATGATTTAAGCGGTTCAGAGATAATGATTTTGATGTGCGAAATGAAGAACGTGGAAGACCACCAAAAAAGTTTGAAGACGCCGAATTGCAAGCAATATTGGATCAAGATGACACTTTAAGTCAAAAACAAATGGCACAAATGTTAAATGTTGCACAACAAACAATTTCTGGCCGTTTAAAAGCTATGGGAAAGATCCAAAAGTCTGGAAACTGGCTGCCACATGAATTGAATGACAGGCAGATGGAAAAGCGAAACACCGCATGTGAAACGTTGCTTCTACGACACGAAAGGAAGTCAGTATTGCATCGAATTGTGACTGGTGAATAAAAATGGATTTATTTTAAAAATCCTAAACGCAAAAAATCATGGGTACATCCAGGAGAAGCGTCAACATCGACTGCAAAGCCTGATCGGTTCGGAAAAAAGACAATGCTCTGTGTTTGGTGGGACCAGAAGGGGGTGGTGTATCATAAACTTCTAAAAACTGGCGAAACTGTTGATGCGCAACGCTACCGACAACAAATGATCAATTTGAACCATGTATTGATCGAAAAACGACCAGAATGGGCCACAAGACTCGGAAAGGTAATTTTGTTGCATGATAATGCTCCGAGTCATATAGCAAAACCCGTCAAAGAAACAATAAAATCTCTCGGCTGGGAAGTGTTACCCCACCCTCCGTATTCACCAGACTTGGCTCCTTCCGACTACCATTTGTTTTCATCGATGGGATGGCAACTGGCTGAGCAGCATTTCAATCCCTACGAAGAGGTCGAAAATCGGGTCTCCGAATGGTTTGCCTCAAAAGACGACCGGTTATTTTGGCGTGGTATCCACAAATTGCCAGAAAGGTGGTCAAAATGTGTAGAAAGCAATGGCCAATACTTCGAATAAAATGTTTTTTTACTTATATAAAAAAAAAAAAAAAAAAAAAAAAAAAATGCCCATTTCATACCGGTACACCTGGTATATACACGCGTTGGACTGACGCACTTGAACCAGGAAGACATAAATATATTTCAATTGCAATCTTAAAGTTGTTGCATTGAAAATGTTTGAATACTTCTAATATTCCGTAGAAAAAATGTTTCCATGTGGCAATTTTCTGTGATGGTACTTAGTTACTTATCGATTACGTCCTTATCTTCATTACATTCGCCATGTTCTTTGCAATCAACATATCTAATACTTTTTGTTACTTTTGTACTTGTTAAACTTGCCCAATAAATATTTTTTTTAACTCTTCCATAAAACCAGTCCACTTCTCCAAATGTTCTCGACTAGTGTTATAAAATTTGGTGGCCTTAGTTTTCACTATGGTGTCGTCAGTATATATATGTTGCCGCGTTCCCTCATTTTATCAATAAACCACAGGGTATATGAAAAAAGAAACTGCGTTGTCTCTTTCTGCAACAAAGTGTCTTTTAGTTTATTGATTTCCCTTGCCTCCGTCCTTAACACATCATCATCATCATCATCATCGGCACTACAACCGGGAACTGGTCTTGGCCTTATTTAGCAAGTCCTGAGGCTTGTTAAATTTTCCATAATGATATGTTTTTTTCCGGGTAAGGTCATTAGTCTTGCGCCAGAGGCTCCCCGACGGGGAATCGAACCCCGGTCTCCCGCGTGACAGGCGGGTATACTAACCACTATACTATCGAGGAGTATATGAAAAAAGAAACAGTTGTCTCTTTCTGAAACAAATTGGCTTTTAGTTTATTGATTTCCCTTGCCTTCGTCCTTAACACAGCTTGAGGAAAACTCGAAGACCGGGCTTTTCAAAAAAGTTGTTCAAAGTAATCGGGCTTTCGATACCCAAGAAATAATCCCTCAGTGGCTGATACATTTTTAGTACTCTTTTAACTGCTGGCATCAACGTACGGCATCTGGTTTCTCTATAGTTACATTCTCTGTTATTAAGAATTAATTAATACAAATAAAGGATTTCTTTTTACTACCTCTGATATAAGTTTACAGGTAAACAAATTGCATCTCCGCATCCAACACTTTTTGGAGATATTCATTTAATTTTGCCTAGCTGAATCCCCAAAGTTATAGTTAGGCTTTTCGCTTTATTTATCTTACTTAGGCAATTTTTAAGCCGTCTTTCGGCGTATGTACACTAATACATTCACCAGCATACCTTCGTTTTTCGTATGCTCGAAACTGAATTACCGTTCGAAACAAGACTGTGTTAATTTCGATGCACAATCGTTTGATCAAAAACAAAAATGGTTTTCCTATTTTGTATGGGAAAACCCGCACGCCTAACGCTGCGGGCGCTCCCTGATCCTTATACATTGGCGTGCCAGATTTTATGGAAAAAATTAGCATTGAAGGACTCGGGCAGGGGCTCAATCAATAAATTTTAAGGTAATTTTTTAGCAGAAATCAACTACCCCTACTTGAAATTTTTCGAAAACGGGAGCCTTGTGTCCCAAAAATCTTCTGGGAGGACAGACTAACTAAAAACGAAACTATACCATTGAAAACGGGACGTATAGTCACTTATTGAGAATACATTTCGTAAACAGCGGATTGCGACTTAAAGTATAGCGATGAAAGTATACTTGAATTTCACTTCTTCCTTATAAGTAATTTATGATTTATGTATTTCATATTGATGGGTAATCTGAATCAACGCAAGATTTTTTTTTTATTTTTCTCAAAATGACTGCACGTCATCGCCTTCTGCAAGTACTGACTGAAACAAGAACACAGCACTCCAATGATCTTTCGGCTTACATTTTAACAATATGTTGTTTAACTGTTACGTATTTCGGATTCCATAAAGACTCCACGTTCCATTAAAAGATTCTTATGATGACAGAGAAGAATTTAAGGGATATCACCACTGCATGATTTTCGAAAATCAATTTTTTTTATTATAACTTAAAAGATATCTTGAACCTTCTTCTATAAAAAGAGGAAAACAATTTTATACTTGTATAATTTTATTTTGGGTGAAATTCCGGGATGTTTTCAAGTTCGTTGCAATGTTCCAAAACGTCTACTCCAAACTTAACATGCGTTCTTCTCGAAGCATGATGTTCGACACACAACATAAATCAAATAATTTTCATTCAATTGATTTAAAATTACGTCGTTAAAATTATAGTCCACACGGAAATAGGTATGGGATATTCGATTAGTTGAATTTTTGATTTTGTGTTACCGAATGATTGCTCGTGTTTTTATTGTTAAAAATTGAAAAACTAATACTTTCAAGATTTTTTACGCAGTTGTAGATTTTCTCATGTAATATGTACCACAGAGTGCCTCAATGCGATCACATTATAAGTACGAAAACAACCGTCGACGAGAGAGCACGTGCGCTTCTGTTTCGAAATCCGTACCATCGGATTCTAATCTTTCTCGCTTCGTGCGAATAATTTTCTGTGGGATCCGAAGTAAACAAACGGACCTTCACATATGCGTCCGAGTGCACTGAAAAGTGCGAAAATATAGACGCGAGTGATGAACAGTGCGAGAAAATTTCCTAGCGTCTGTTTTTCCTCTTTTTCACTCGTCTGTTGCGTCCTTAAGACATCGATATTCTCGAACGATTTCTGATCCTTGGTTTTTAAGGGCTGTAACATTTATCATGGAAAGAATGTGACATGGACTTCGGCTCGGACTAGGGGGCAACTACTATAAGGGGATAATATCTGTAATGATTGCTTTCTGTCACCCATTGCCGATTCCGACTTGCATCCTTTTCTGAGGCGGTATTGGTTTTCTGTGCTGGACTATGTCAATTACATGGTTATAACTTAGTGCTCTTGTTCTTTCTACATAGTGGCCTACCCATACGAAGTGATAGTGCTTATCAGCTTCTGCCACATTATGGACTCTGCTCTAATCCAGAATTTAACTTGTGGCTACAACCTCACGTTCGTAAGCATTATTATTATTTTTTGGCCTGTAGGAACCCGGAAGTTCATGACCTCACTGACTCGACTCCGCCATCGTTCCCTGTCCTGTGCACTCTCCTTCCATGCCCGACCATCTTCTCCGATCTCCTCAAGGTCAAACCTAACATTGTCCTCCCATCTCCGTCGCGGCCGTCCTGTCGGTCTCTTTCCCGTTGGTCTACCGTCAAACATTCTATGCACGGTCCTATCGTTGCCCACTCGCGCCACGTGTCCCGTCCATCTTAATCTTCGCGACTTGATTACTCTCACTATTGTAGGTCTGCGGTATAGCTCTTCCAATTCGTGGTTATGGAGTCTCCTCCATTGTCCTGCCTCCTCGTCATATTTACCTCCAAAGATACGCCTCAAAACTTCATTCTCGAATACGCGGAATTTGTTTTCTTCCCGTTTTGTGAGACCCCATATTTCGCATCCGTATAGAACAATCGGCATGATTATGGTTTTATAGACACGGAGCTTTATGTTACGTGATAGCAGTTTGGATTTTAACAGTTTACTGACTGCGTGCCAACTAGCGTTGCCGGAATGCAGTCTTTTGTTAATTTCCTTCGACATTTCGTTACTGGCCGTCAATATTGTTCCCAGATATTTAAATTCTTTAACTTTATCAAATATCTTGTCTCTGACGGTTATATGTGCTCCCTGGGGTCCACCTGCTCTCGCCGTAATCATGTATGTTGTTTTGTCTTCATTTATTTCTAGGCCCACCTCTTCTGCCGCTTGCATGATGATTTCACAGTTTTTACTTACAGTTTCTAGATTATCGTCCAGAACGGCGATGTCATCCGCATATGCGAGCACTTGTGTGACCCCGTTCAGGGATGATCCGGTCGTGTTGTCGTCTTGTACCTTTCTGATGACATACTCGAGCACAAGGTTAAAAAGACACGGTGATAGACCATCTCCCTGTTTTAGTCCGTCCCGGATTTCAAATGGTGCTGAGAGGTGGTTTTCTATTCTAACTCGCCCTTTGTTTCGTTCATGCAAATTTGAATGAGGGCGGCATATTTTTTTTGGGATTCTCGGCTCAACTACAATATGGTAGAGTCTTTGCCTTGCGACTGAGTCGTAGGCTTTTTTGAAGTCAACGAACAGTTGGCGAACCGTCTCTCCGTATTCCCACTTCTTTTCGAGCAGTTGCCTTATTGTGAACATTTGGTCGCTTGTTGACCGGTTCCTACGGAATCCGCATTGGTAGTCTCCCAATATTTCTTTTGCGTACGGTGTGATTCTCGCCAGAATGACATTTGTTAATATTTTGTATGCGGTATGGGAGCAATGATATTCCTCTGTAGTCTTCGCAGTCAGATCTGTCGCCTTTTTCGAAAATAGGGACGACTATTGAGGTTTTCCATTCTTCCGGAGTGACTTCCTTATCCCATATTGTTTTGATGAGCTGGTGGATCTTTCGAGCGGTTGCCTCTCCTCCATGCTTCACATGCTCTGCCGGTATGCAGTTGACTCTGGGAGCTTTGTTGTTTTTCAATCGATTTATTGCGTCTACAACTTCGTTGAAAGAGGGCTCTAGGATCTGAGGCTCGGCGGTATGTACGTCTGGTGCGTTTTTTTGTGGTTGATGGGTGCGTACATTGAGCAGGTTTTCAAATTACTGCTTCCATCTTGTTACGATATTGTTTGTTTCTGTGACCAGACAGCCGTTTGCGTCTCGAATTATTTTGGCTCTTCCTCGGTAGTCATTTCTAATTGAATTTATGCCGACATACATACCTCTGATGTTCTTTGCCCTAGAATTTTCTAGGATTTTTTCGATCCGAGTCTTCTCCCATTCGCGTTTTTTGCGAACACTATTGGCTTCCTCTTCCTCACTGCTCACATTCTCTAGAATGCTAAATCTATTCGTTAGTTCGTCTTGATATTCAGCCCTTTTGCGTAGGTCTTTCAGTTTATCAGTGTCGAACTTTTTGCTTGTCTCCCGTGACTGCCCATGTGGGATTGCTGCGAGGCGACTCCTGATTTTGCCAATCACTAGAAGATGATCGGAGTCGCAATCTGCTCCTCTATATGGTCTTACGTCAAGGATATTCGAGTGATGTCTTTTGTCTATGAGGAAGTGGTCTATTTGGTTACGCGTTACGCCGTCGGGTGATATCCATGTGGCTTTATGGATTTGCTTGTGCTTGAACATCGTGCTTTTCACTACCAGATCTTTTGACGCTGCGAACGTGATAATTTATAATAATCTCTTTACCTATAGTTGGTTGGAAGATGTCTTCCTTTCCAATTTTCGCATTGAGGTCCCCGAGGAGGATTTTAACATCGAATGATGAGATCCCATCAAATACTTCCTCCAGGGTCTCGTAGAACGTGTCCTTCGTTTCTTCGTCCATAGATTCTGTTCATCAACCGTGTACGTTTATAAATACATAATTGCACCATGGGCCCTGTATTTTTAGCACATACATACGGTCATTAATAAATTTCACATCTTTTACATGGGGCGTAATCTTCTTGCTTATAATGAAGCCAGTTCCGAGGTTATGTGTATCGGTACCTCCACACACCAGTGTAAATCCGTTGGTTTCGATTACTTGAAGTGGGAGTCGGACTTCCTGAAGCGCGACGATGTCCATTTTATATTGTTTCGTGTTTTCTACGACCGTCTGTATCGCGCCTGGTTTATATAACGTTCGAACATTCCACGTGCCGACGCGTATATCCCGTTTCTCTCTACGTCTTCTTTTTGCCGAGTCGATGATTTGTTCCCTTATGGTAGTGTCGGCTTATCACACCTACGCCTACCGAGTTTTTTGTGAGATTGTTTTTTATGTATTGACCATGTTTTTGTGTATTGTATGGACAATACACGGACTCCTGAATGATCGTCAATACGGATTCCGTGGCAGGCGCTCCACAGGAGACCTTTTGACACTTATAACCGATATATGGACATCTGCGATTGAACGCCATGGTGAGTCAAGGGCGGTCGCATTGGATATCTCCAAGGCTTTTGACCGCGTCTGGCACGGGGCATTGCTTAGCAAACTCCGTTCATATGGACTGTCCCAACAGCTTTGCGACTGGACGAAGAGCTTCCTCGAGAATTGATCGATCCGGGTTGTTGTGGACGGCGAGTGTTCGGATCTGTATCCTGTTAATTCGGGGGTGCCCCAAGGTTCTATTTTGGCTCCAACCTTGTTTTTGCTTCACATAAATGATTTGAGACAACGGATAACAAAGCGTTCGGTTTTGTGGATGATAGTACGCTTGTTTCCTCCTTTTCGAGTGTTCGGTCGATTGGTGCTTCTGCGTCGCATCAGCTGAGATGTAGACAGATTGACTCTCTGAATCAGGATCTAGATAAGGTCCTGCAGTGGAGAAGGGCCAATCTCGTCGACTTCAATGCAGCGAAGACACAATATACAACATTCACAAAGAAAAGTGGATCATCGGTTCCACAGCTGATGATGAATTTCCAGGCCCCCAAATCTGGTGAAAGCTTGAAATTGCTCGGCGTCACGGTCTGTGGGAATGTATCATGGCATAAACACGTGTCGAGCATCGCCAGGTCAGCCTCAGGAAAACTGAGCTATCTTTTTAGAGCCAAAAAATATTTTACTACGACCCAACTTCTTCTATATAAATCCCAAATTAGACCCGCGCCGAATATTGATCTCATGTTTGGATCTCGGCTCCTAAACATACCCTCGGCCTAGTTGAGAACATACAGAGACGAGCGATCCGCCTGATCGGGGACTCGGCGCTGACGTCGGGACTACAGTCGCTATCACATCGAAGGCGCGTAGCCGACCTCTGTCTGTTTTTCAGATATTATCATGGTACTGTTCTTCGAAGATTCGTGGTATTGTTCCACGCAATTCGGCTTATATGCGCTCCACAAGACAATCTGTTGGATCGCACCCGTTTGTTGTTCATCTCCCGACGGCGCGAACATCTCTGCATCAGAACTCGTTCCGTTACAAAGCGGGGAAGCTGTGGAACCCCCTTCCCACGCGAGTGTTCCCGGAGCGTTACAACCTCCAACTGTTCAAAAAGAACTAAAACAGTTATTTGGTGGCATCTCGGAGCTATAGGTTCGCCTCTCCTGAGAGAAGTCTAATAAAAAAAAAAAAAATCGTTTCATGGGATTACTCTGGGGTTTCAAATAGTCCGCCATATCAGAGCCCGTCTTTGATATGGTAAGGTCTGCTTACTGCTCTGATTCGACCCGGTGTCAGAGAGGCGCCGTTATAATACAGCCGGTACACCCCTGGCTGCAAACCATCCAATGGGCATGGTGACGCGTAACACCCTGGATTAGGGACGGTAGATCTTTGTGTTGTAACAAAAAGAATAAAATGTTTCGTTACAAGGTATTGAGGTTACAGTTGTAAAATTTAACAAAAGGTTGATCACAAAATATAGTTGTGGCAGAATGGAAATATGAGTTGTAACAAAAGTTGAAGTTGTCACAAATGTTGTGAGAGGATGAAAATGCTGGGATGTTGGGCTGCGCCAGTTGCTATATTATACGTTGTTGGGGTGTGTTTAGTTATATGTTGTTAATAGTATGTAATTGTTTCAGGCAGTTGTCGGAAATTCCAGATCAGATTCCCTTTGGGTTGAATATTCTACGTTGTTGATTTTCGTCGAAGCAGTCTTAATCTGCACAAACCAAATTGTTTAACATGATTATGTGCAAATTGGCCGAACAGTGGTTGTTATGCTTTTGGATCGGGAAACACATAGGGCTCCAAAATTATTTAGCCAGTCGAATCAAGATCACGATCGGTGTGTGGTAACACGTAGTGATAAGTTAATTCCATTAATACAATTAATTTGACATTTAACATTAATAACAATCCGTAGAATTGATCTTCAACACCACTATTTCTTAATTCCTCTCTGCGAGCAGCTTCTGCGCCCTTATTTTCTTTTCTTTTTTAATTTTAATTTCTCTTCTTTTTTTTCGTCTGGGCCAGAACGCACCGGGCCTTAGACGTTACTTGTTCACCCACCGAACCAGACTCGACTACTACTGCTTCTCTCCACCTCTCCGAAGGGAAACGCGCCGCAGCTGTTTCCGCGGAATCCACAATTCAACGAAAGTAGGATCGTGCACTCGCTTGCAATGACAATCCAAAATGTGGATCGTGGGCTCTAATCTTTCTTTTATCTCTGCACCTCCTCAATGGCAGAACAACCTAACCAAGATTTAATCTCACCGCTCGGTGGGATACTGGGGATGGGGGGAGGTTACCACGTAACAGTGTGTTACTCCTCGCTAGCCTGTCTGGCATGGGTGGCCCTACTGGAAGCGTATGCTTCCGTCAGCATACCCTGAGTGATTCATCGTAGTTTAAGCCCCCGCACCACGTCAAGGTTTCTACCAAGCGGGGGTTTTGATAGAATCTTGACCTTATATCCTCACAACGAAATTGTCATCGCTGGTGATTTCAATATGCATAATTCTCAGTGGCTTCTCCACTCGTTGAACTCTTTGCAGCCATCTCAACGCAGTCTGATACCACAATAGTTCCGCCTCAACTTGAGCACAAGCAGCACGCCATGAGTCAGATTCAATATTGAACACGTTATTTTGCCCGAGCAGTTAAAGAGTTGAACATTAACAAATCCGCTGGTCCGGATGGCATTCGTCCAATTCTTTTAAAGAGAAGCTGTTCTACACTCCCTTAACCGCTGCTGAAGCTCTTCCATCTACCCTTTCAACCGGCCAATTCTCAAGTAGATGGATATTAGTGAACAATCAACCTATTCCCAAAAACGATAAATTACTACAAATTAAAATGGAATTACGGATTAACCGTCAGCTTTCGAAATAACTGAATTAAAATGACCTCCTTAATGACAGCTAATATGGCTGCGCAGCAACAAGTCCACAGGAGATCTGATGGCGTATCTTACTGAAAAGTGGAACCACTCTATCCACTGTTTCGAAGAAAGCTAGATTGTTGCTTTGTATATTTGTAGAGCATTCGACAGAGTTTAGCACCCAGTCCTGTTATGGAAATTGCATTCCTATGGAGTTGACTATATACAGATCTGATGGGTAAGAGGCAATCATTCTGGTTCCGGATGATGTCAAATCTGCCTCCTATAGAATTAATGCTGGTGTTCCCAGTCTCTGTACTCTCGCCCACTCTCTTAGTAATTTTTATAAAGGATTTTTTTCCGTTATTCACAACCTAATTCACTCGTCTGCTCATGCTAGAACGTGTATTTTCTCATACTCATACGAACATTTCCGATCAAACTCTTGGAATCGCATTACCAATTAACATGTTATGTTACAACTTCGAGATTATCAGCATGATCCCAGATTCTAGAATATTTACTTACTGTGTACGTTGTTACAGTTTAAATTTGTAGTATTGTGTATTCAGTGTGAGTGATACATTGCTGAGAAGAGTGGAGCATGTTTTGAAATCTTTGCATGTTTCTGCAATTGGTGCGGCGGATAGAATTTAAAAAGTCACTGTCGAAATAAACGGGACCAAATTGCGAATTTAAGAAAATCATCGTAACTGATGTAATGTGTAGGGACAAAGTAGAGCATATCTCAGTTGCAAAATCTGTTATAATAATTAACCGAAAAAGAAATGACTTCACCACCAGGGGTTGGCGAGCAACAGCTCACAGGGTTCGAAGCCTCTAATTGTTTAATATAAAAACTTCTCTGAACACTTCAAAACAAGCTTGTACTTTTTGCTATAATAATAACATTTACATAATCTCAATTTTATTTCAGACACATAGACAAATTAATCAGCGAAATAAGCGTCAACGCCACAACAAGCACTTACAAGATCTGCAGACCATTTGGGGCCAACCCTATAGTTCTCGTAAATATATCCCGAGTACTTAAAGCTGCAATCGTTTGTAAAGGGGTCTTAATTGAATGGGTGACAATTAAAGGAATTGATGAGCCACTGGAAGTTGACGACTTGTGGGCTGAATCCAGATATGAAGTGTTTCGTAGAGTCCAAGATCACACTCACTCAGCAATGTTGCATTTCTTTTCACCAACTCTTCCAGATCTTGCTGTAAAAAGTTATATGGTGAGTATGATCTTTCATCCTTAGGAAGGTTTTACAACTCTAGGATTACTGTGCTGCTTGGACTAAATTATGGGATTTAGCCATAATGGTTTCTTTTCCAATTATTTAACTATGTTGCTTATTATTTTCCCGGGTGCTGACATATCACGCCTCCCGGTACACGCCTCTTGCTTCGACGTACTTAAAAAAAATTATTTACGTTCACTTTTCTCCTCTGTTATTCCTATAATCGATCGTAAATTGATATCTTATCGAGATTGATACAGTTGTATTTTTGTTCTAGTGCCATTATTTCCTTACTGTACGTTTCTTCGAGTTCTTCGGGTGTTTCTCCTCTCTTGCTTGTAAACGTTAGTTACATTGTTACTCGCACATTTTCATGCCTTTTAAACATTGATAATTTATTTTATTTTTGGTAATCGCCTCAGCGACCATGGCGATTGTATATAGTCAGGCTCAACTGACTGTACTTTAGTGATTTTGCAATGGACTTACTATTTATTGTTGTAGAATTGTGGAAAAGCGCAGGATCTGGTAGTACTTTTAGAAAATAGTTTGTCCTTTTAGTGAGTCAATATTGAGATTTTGCTTTTACAAAAGGAAACGTTATGTGTTGGATGCATCGGTACATCTTGTTGGTATCAAAACTCAGCGTACTCTTCTGTTTAAGTATGTCAATGGGGAACTCGAACTAGTGATGCGCTATCGACAATAAAAGGTGTGATTGGGTACTAAGGGATCGTTGATAAAGATGAGTAGTAGAGTAGGTGATAGAATGGCGTCCAGGGGAACACCACAATTAATTTCATGGCATGGTTTGACTACTGCTACCTAAACTGAGCAAACAGGAAAATATTCTGTAGAGTGACACTTCCGTATGGCCATCTTTCGTAAGTTCACCTAATGTCTGTGCGGTTGGAGTGATTGAATATGGAGTGGATAGAAATGCCGAGTCGCAAGACAAAGACACAACTGCGCATTACTGTCTCCTCTCTTCTAGTTGATGTGCGACTATCTGAATTCCATACACTTTCCATTAAAAAATACGAGGGTGGGCTGAAAAGTTTCCGACCTAACAAAGATACAAGACATATTTTCTTAAAATTTATTTTTATTTTTCTACATAGTCTTCTTGTAACTCTACACACTTCACCCAACGATACTCCCATCTCTCTAATCCGTCCAAATAGTACTCGGCGTTTTTCTCTGCAAAATAACTGTTCACGAAGGTGATTGCCTCCTCATTTGACGAAAATCTCTGTCCTCCGACCGCAATTTTTCGATTAGGGAACAAAAAGAAGTCGGTTAGGGCTATATCTGGTGAGTAAGGCAGATGGTCAAGCAGTTCAAACCGCAATTTGTGGATTTTTGCAATGGCAACCGCTGAGGTGTGAGACGGCGCGTTGTCTTGGTGAAACAGGATTTTCTTTTTCTGCAAATGTGGCCGTTTTTCCGCAATTTCTGCCTTCAGTTGGTCAAGTAATGATGCGTAGTATTGTGTTATATGCGGACATGATCGCCATATAATATATTTATAGTAATATATTTTGGGTGACCAGTATGTAAGCTTTATCCTAGAAAGTTTACCTTCAACTTAACTCCCCTAATGTTTGCTGTTTAAGCGCAGCTCGCTGAAAATGGATGGTGTAGAGCGCCGCAGTTAATGAATCAAAAACACGATTGGTTTTTGATTAATTTATTATTGAAATTGCTGTGGTATTTATACTCCCAATCAATCACTCAATTATTCACAAATTTCTTAATCTACTCATACAAAATTTTGCTTTATAAGCCATTTCACACTTAATTCGTAATTCACTCAAATACAAATTGCTTATTATGCTATTCTATTCTCTATCACCAGCTTGGTGCATAGTGTAAGAACAATGACACGATATGACCCAATTAATTTGTGAATCATTTACCAGCGGCAAGCTCGCAAACGATTGTCATTTGATTCTTACAAATCGTAACCGGAGCAATTCGTTTCTTTTTCTCAATGAAAAGAATCGACCTTGAATTATGGTCGGCAACGAATGCTGGTTATGTGAAACATGCTAATTGTGACAAGGGCAAATTGATTTACTTGATATGATTCTTCATGGTCATTTCGTGGATATATTTTTACACTACAGTATGCTCCTATAATGGTTTTTCCTCTTTGAAGATAATCGATTAAGATAATTCCATGACTATCCCAAAAAACAAACGCCATCACTTTCCCAGACGAGAAAACAGTTTTTGCTTTGTTTGGAGTCGATTCCTCCTTTGCAGTCCACTGTTTTGACTGTATTTTGGTTTCGGGCGTATAATGGTGTATCCAAGTTTCATCGACTTATCGGCGCCAAAACTCAGATTTATTGCGCCAACAGAGCGTTGGAAATGTTCATTCGAACACGTTTTTGGTCTTACGTGGCACCCAACGCGCGGACAGCTTTCTCATGCCTAAATCTTGATTTAATATGTGACAAACACATTTTTTTGACATTTTCATAGCCTATGCTACCTCTCTCACTTTAATTCCGCGGTCGTCTAGCACCATTTGGTGAACTAGCGATATTATCGTCAGTTGCAGTTTTTGAACGTCCCGAACGTTCATCGTCTCCCACGCTCTCACGGCCACATTTAAATTCAGCGGCCCAAAATTTCACTGTGGTAAATGATGGTGCAGAGTCCAACTCATTTTTGATTTGCGTAGGCGTATTGCCTTTCAAAAACAAAAATTTAATGACAGCTCGATACTCAATTTTCCCATTTTCACAAAAACACTCATATCGGCTCACTCAAACGACTGTCAAATAAAAACTACCCGTCCAAAATGGCTGAAATGGTGAGTAACTGTCAAAAGACGCACAACTACATTCACTCGCCTTTATTGACGAGTGCTGCTATCTTCAGGTTGAGGTCGGAAACTTTTCAGCCCATCCATGTAATAATAGTAACTACTAACAAAAGTGGAATAAATATGCACTACAAATACAACATTGCAGTAAAAAAGTGAGAGGAAATTTGAATTCGAGACAATACACTCTGATTTCTTTTTTATTAGAATCGCTTACGATCCCAGTGATATTAGATATCAAGAGCCATATAAGGTTCGGACGATTTTTCATGGAATTTGGATTCCAGCCATATAATTGATGTTTTATTCCTATAACGTTTAAGGATCCACCAATCCAATGGATGAGGCTTTATTTCTGGCCGCTAATTCTACGAAGTTCTGGTTGGTGTCAAATCTATATCCCATCAAATCAGTACTGGTGTTGCTCAGCTCTACGTACAGTCACTCTATTCCACATTTTTATGAACGACTACTTTTCCATTAGCATGTTGATTTTCTCTCACTTATTCTAGCAAGCATTTTGGACTTCATTATCCAAGAGCAAATAATGCTCAACTCATTGAATTCCAATTTCAACAAGTAGAATTGAAGCCTTGAAAACAGTGGTTCTTATGTTTCCAAAGAGAAATGTGTGCGCTCTCCCACTGTCTATGAACAGCACTTGTGTTGCCGCAACTAATGAACTCTCAATTCTAGATACTTGAATTAACTGGGTTCTGGACGGCGAGCACAAAATTGCGTCGAAAAGTTTAGCATTTTTTAAGTTGTGTAAAAAATACTGCTGTCCATATATCCTAAAACTGAAACTCAACTGTTCTATTTGGTTAGGTGCTTCAAGCACAGCACTGAACGTTCTTGGAAAGAACGCGAGCAGTGGAGCTCATTGTGGAATCAGTCGCATACCTTTAATCTCGCCATCAGAATAGACGTAACGTATGTTGTTAGTTATTAGCACGATTGCTGTTCAACTTAATATGGACATTTAATCTTATCTCCAAATATATTCCCGCGATATGCGTCAATTAGAGATTTAAAAATTAACTTCAGATGTCGGACTACACTAACATGGAATGTTTTGCTGATCATATAATGTTTCTTCGCG
This sequence comes from Microdon myrmicae, assembly GCA_963931805.1. NCBI lineage: Eukaryota > Metazoa > Arthropoda > Insecta > Diptera > Syrphidae > Microdon > Microdon myrmicae. The sequence continues at coordinate 160,628,977 of OZ007500.1, forward strand.
ATTGGGTTTTTTAGACACTTAGACGGGGTGCGTCGAAATATATTTTCCATATCGTCTCCCGAGGGTATTATGCTTTGAAAAGTGAAGTATTCAAAAAAATCCCTTTTGTGTGCGTGAGGCATATAAAGAACATGTACTGACGACCGCTTAGTGGCACGGCAAATGTCGAACATTACGTTCGTGCCAACCTGGAACCCATTTCTATGTAAGAACTGCCAAATAGTTCTGCAAATCAATTCAATGGCATTTGACAAGATATATTTGGTAGGATTTAGAATGAGAAAGGAGGTATTTTGAAATAAATTTGAGACCGTTTTGTAAATATAAAAAATGGGCTTGACTATCCCCTAGAGTATGCCGATACATCTTACTCCTCTTTAAAAAAAGTAATTTGCAAAACCATTCTGGCTCTTTGAACTGCGTGTTTACACATTACAGTGAAATCTGACCTTATGGCATTACATGGGACACACAATCTATTTAGAATTAGGAGATTCCACGAGTCTCGTCCTTTGTCAAGCTTTGACTGTTGTTTATTTATTTATTTAATGCAAAATTTATCTTACTACATTAACGTTACTTTTAGTCTAGCTTGCAATAATTCTTAGCCTGAGATCCCGCTTCATTACTTCGCGATTTACTGTAAACAAGAATTGAATTCCAGCTTTCAGCGAACATACGTTTTGTAGATTGTCACTTGCTCAATAGAGATTAAGTATTGTTTGCATCTCATAAGAGACGCTAAACATCTCACTGCACTTTTAAAACCTCCGAATGTGTACTCAGTCCAGGTAAATGTCGAATTCATTGATTGCGAAGCATGGAATTTTCGTTATCGTCGATTATCCAAATGCTGTTCGCAGATCATGGCTTTACTTTTCGAAAGAATTTGTGGTTTAGTTGACATGGCTAACAGAGCAATTGCAATTCAAGTCGGTGGAATTGGTTGATGTAATACTTTCGTTCTTAAACAACAGTTCGGCACAAAAGATAAGTAACACCTCGGAATTGAATGTATGGTGAGCTTCATCGTAGAATAGCCGAAAGTAATGCTAAAGGTATTACATCCGTATGGCAGTTGCTCCACTCAGTCTGCTAAACTTCAACCCGCAATCTGTCCATCCTGCATATTACAGTGAACAACACCTCAACCTGCAAACTCAGATCATGATGTAGCATCATAGGCGTGGTTATAAGGAAACACCGCACTATACACAACCTAGAATATGCACTTCCAGATACACTATCAGTTGCACACATGAATGAAGATCGTTTGTTTATTTAGGATTATTGATCGTGCGAGCCGATAGTTATAAATGAAATGAGTTTTCTATTGTGATTTTGTTTGCTTTGAGAGTAAAATTGTACGCCGGAATGCGGAACCATCAGGAAAACCATTTGCGGTGGGGTTTATGCTGAACGAACTATTTATTTAGGAGGAGCAAAACACCACTGCACCCGAATAATGAAAGTTCAATGCTGTCACTAGAATTCAAGTGAATATCAAATTCATATAGAATTATTTGCTGAAGGTACATCACTTAATACATTGCAATTTGGTATGTTCCCAGTTTGCCACAACTTCACAGGAAAAAACAAGTATATTCCCCAAACCATGCATAACAAAAGGTACAATGGAAGTTCAACTTTACAATTTTAACAAGATCTATTTATACACCCTAACAAATCGAATAATTGTTTTTTTCTTATAGACTTGGTTAAACAGCTACAGCAAATTATTTATTGAACCCTGTAGACGGTGTAACAGACATGTGAGCAATGGACTACCCCCAACATGGAGAGATCTTCGTACTTTGGAGCCATACCACGAGGAATGTCGCAATTGCTAAATGTGCTGGAGACGTGAAATGAAAACGCTAATTAAATGTGCTGGAGACGTGAAATGAAAACACTAATTCAATATGATCAGAAGAATAAAAATTAACGGTTTTTATATTTAAAAAAAATTAACATAACAAATCTTAATTTTATTTATTTGTAACTTGTCGAATTTGAACACCTTTCCTAATACACATATCGGCAAAGTTTTGCTTTAAGGTCTCTCGTAATTTTTGCCGCCGTTGTTTCACAAGTTCTTGGTGGGCCTCGTACTCTTTAACGACTTCAGCAGGAATGTAGCAATTTTTTCCGTCTTCCGTATGATCGAAGTCTTCCTGAAATTTAGAAAACAAGGCCAATCGTATTATATCCGGACGAAATATTACGCATTCTAATTACAATTACTTCATAATAATTTAAGCTACTTAAAGAGAAAATATAATACACATATAAATATGACTAGTACATTAACTACCTAATGATTACATCATAAATTTACTGATGCCGGCCAGAAATCAAGCTCTAGGCGGAGAGGATCGCATGATGTGTGTGTAAGTTTTACAGTTCTGCTGTTATTGCGGGGCGAACATTTTGGAATCTGTACTAAATTCTTCACATAAGAAAAGGATCGAATACTCAACTTATCAAAACATAGGTATAGAAGTTTGAGACTAGTTCGACAATGGATAAACCACGAGCCTAGGTTGACAAAAAAGGGGGGAAAACTTGTATCAGCGTGCGAGACTTCTGAATTCTGTTACCAATGGAAACATAACTCGGTTTCTTTGAAGTGAAATTGGATATATTCAACCACGTTACATTTGGGATTAACGATCCGTATTTTTTTGTAAACATCGCGTATTATGTTTACTTTGCATCGAAATTAACGAAATTTGCCATTTTCGTTTCATTTTAGGATACTGTCCAAATCTCCATTTGGGGATCCGACCTGAGTTTCACCTCAGCTAGTGCGACTGGCAGATTGTTGGAGAATGAAAAAACCAATGTATTCACTATCTTCGACAAATTCGAATATCTTGTTACCCGAAGATCCTAGTAAGTCATTAACGTGAAGCAGAAATAAAATGGACCCGAGTCTATATTCGAATACACGCCATCTACAACCTTCCGAATTAATAGATTATCGGATAATTTTATTCAATCGCAACGCCAAATACTATGCCTATTGATCTCGTAACCTAACGTCGGATCAGTTTAATGATAAGATTATCTATATTGTTTATGTTGGTCCTATTATATGTTTCAGTAGGATAGTATTTTCTGTAATCAGATCAAGAAGTGCAGTATAAATCAAAGCAGGTTCTGAGACAATGTTTTCTTTCTGTCACCCGAATCAGATTTGGATCTACATTGAACGAAGTTGGGTATTCAATGTGCGACCATTGACCCGATGAGGGTTTTGTAGCATATAGCCCTTACTTTGACAATCAAGTTGGATGCTGTGAAATTACCTTTTTATCATACCAAAAGTTATCCTTGCTTTGGCCAAAGCAGTCTCTACATATTTATTAAAACGTAGATACTGACTTAGCCAAATACCCAAGTATTTGACATTCTAAGTCACCGCTCGCCCCGTCATAGGATAGCTAGATTTCGCACAATTTCTTCTTGTGTCTCTAAGAGCTCCATCCAATTGCGTTCTCAAGAGGATGCTTCGATCTTGACTTCTCAGTCGTGCCAGTAGCGCTGAACTTTATTGAAGTCACTTTGCAATAGGCTATTAATGGTTTCAATTGTTGGAGCTGTTCTAAAAATTATGAAATCGTCAGTGTGACTGTAATAGCCGTGTCGAGCGTTGTGATTTGATTGCGTCACAATTTATACATTGTATTTCATAAAGTTTTATTTTATTTATATTAATTTGTACTTCTCGACATAATTAACTGATCCAAAATCTTACTTCGTTCATTCATCCACTATACGAACTGAGCGGGTTTAATTTTATTAATAAATATACTTGGCGCAAGACTTATGACCGTGCCCGAAAAAAAACAAATCATTATGGAAAATTTAACAAGCCTCAGGACTTGCTAAATAAGGCCAAGACCGGTTTCCGGTTGTAGTGCCGATGATGATGATGATGATGAATAAATATACTGTTTGTTTCATTTATGAGAGTGTGTGTATGCTCAGGGCGGTAGGATGTTACATTATAATGTATAATACTTTATTTGAGCGTACAACAGCTGAGAATATTGCGTGTGCGCGAATCGTCGGATGTTTTATTTTTCTTTCTTAGAAAATGTTACAACTGAACACTTTAGAAAGGTTTTTTTTCCTACCATTTTTTCATGATGCGCATTGTTCTGCGCTGTCGTCCTATCCAAATTTCACGCAACGATGCTGTACTTCACAGTTCGCCGCAGAATAACTAAACTTTTGGCAGTGGACGTATTGGACAATTTTATGATCCAGGGCTGTGATTTTTTGTATACCACCAATTTGGCTGTTGCAGGTTAGCTACACCACAGTGTGACAGGTAGCTTGGTAGCTTTCGACTCACCCTTCTAGACTTAGCTATGATGAGTGGCTTTACCGTGATAACTCAACTTCGCCATTATTAAACTCTCATAGCAGTGGTAATAGAACACCTGGTTCCGTTACAGATTTGACGCCTGTTAATAGAATTGTTGTTCCTTATTGTTTTCGATGTATATTATTTTTCTCGTAATCGCCGACCGTATGGGGTGAACGGCTTACCTGGCTAGTTTACAATTAAGAAATTATTTTTTACGACTGGCTGTTACAGACTAATCAATTCCTTACGATATGTTTTTGTTTTGAGTTGATTGGTGGTTTCTTAATTTTTTTTATTGTGTGCTTATATTGTTGGTCTGCTGTCTGTTGTGTTGCCTTCCGCTCGTGCAAATTATGACGCTGTTTTCGTTGAGGCTGTGGCTTCTGTTTTTGTCATTGGTTAAATGATTTTGTTGTTCGTAGTGTCATAATTTTCCCTTTTAACTCTTTTATTTAACATTCTTGGCCCCAAACTTTGAAGGCATGTTGTTAGCGACATTTTCATATTTGTTAGAGAGTGATGGGAGTTCATTGTCTGTACCCTCCTGCTGCTCGTAGTCTTCCAAGATTAATTATTAATGTTTTATATTCCTTCATTTTTGTTACAGACTCTAATTTTGACGTGGAGTTGGAAGTATGTTATATTACGCTCAGACTAGCGTTTCATATTCTTTCTTTTTATTTATCTGTATAAATTCACCGCTTTCATCGACATCGCGGCAATGGTGAGTGTGTGGGCAAGTTTTCCTTGTCAGTTCAGTGTCATCTCTTCAACAAGTTTGTCAGTTTTCAAGCAAGTTGGGGATCCAAACGTAGTTGAATGTATAGGGGATACCAACACAGTGGCGCGAGGAAGGAGGAATGCGAGTTTAGCATTTCTGGATACTACGTGTCTTAATGTAATGCTAGTCTTAATAGCAGTAATCCCTATTCGGTTTGCCAGGGGAATAATTTACAAGTAATTTAACAAAAAACCGGAGAGCTCCGCGGAATCGGGTCCACTAGCAAAACACGACCAATGCTCAACTGATGAAGGCGTTTTGTAATATCAGATAACACAGATGAAAAAGCCGTTCACCAATATTTACAAATAGCGAAGCCAATTATACTATCCTTAACCGAAATAGGGATCGACTCGTTAACCGACTCAACATATCTTCGATGGCGATGGTGATGATCCTGCGAACACTTTGGACCTGTTACTCCGCATAGACGACTGCGCCATTGAGAAATTTGAGCGATTGTCCAATATCTGTTGTGCAATTACTTGCATCTCAAAGGACTTATCAACCTAAACAGCATCAACAGGCATGGAAATATGGAGCTGCCAAGCGAGGCGACTTGTGAGATGTCTTCGTGTCCTATCTAGTCAGACTTTTGCTTTAGTCGTGTCAGCTAAGTTTGCTCTAACTAACATCAACGTTAACGAGAAAACTCCCTAAAGAACAGTACGGTTCTACGAGAAAGCCAACTGGGAAGGTCTTAACAACGTTTTTGGGAGGTTAAATTGGTCGTTATTTTTCCTAAATAACGATGCTGACTCTATACCGCACAAGTTGACAGACACGATTCTACTTGGCATGCGAACCTTTATTCCACACAGGGTAAAATATTATCAAACCCAAGAGAAATTTGTGGTTCGATTCCGGGGGCAGAGAAGCCATTAACGCTAAAGAGTTGAACTTCCGGTTGTATAAATCAAACAAAACTGAGGAAAACCGGAAAAGTTTCAGTAGAGCTAGAAATAACTGCAATGCACATATTCAACGCGCACTGTTCTTGCATGACCAGAGAGTGAGACAAAAAGTATTACACTCTCCCACAGGTGGTAGAAAATTCTGGGCATTCGTGAAAAACATTAAAAACTCGGTCTCGTCATCCATTAAATCGCTTATAGTCGATTACAGGCCAGTCAGCAGTGCAATAGAGAAAGCGAATCTACTTGTTGCACATTTTACAACCAACCCAACGCTGCCTGATGCCACATCGATTCCACCCCAACGTGAGCATAAGCAGCACACCATGAGCCAAATTCACTTCCGAACGCGTTCACTCAAGGAGCTAAACGCAAACAAATCCGCTGGTCCTTATGGCATTCCCCCAATTCTCTTGAAGGGATGTTTCTCTTCACTTGCTAAACCACTGCGGAAACTCTTCCATTTGTCTTATTCTACTGGCCGTTACCTAAATAGATGGAAGTCAGCGCACATTCATCCAATTCCCAAAAAGGGTGACAAATCGTCCCTCTCTTCTTATCGACCCATAGCACTAACTTCTATTCTCTCCAAGGTAATGGAATCACTGATTAACCGTCAACTTTCGAGATATCCGGAATCAAATGACTTCCTCAATGACCGCCAATATCGCTTTCGTAGCAACCGGTCCACAGGAGATGTGATGGCGTACCTTACCGAAAAGTGGAGCCTTTCCATCCACTACTTCGTTGAAAGCAAGGTTGTCGTACTAGATATTTCGAAAGCCTTTGACGGAGTTTGGCACATCCAGCCCTTTTATCAAAATTACATTCATATGGAGTGACAACTCCCTGATCCAATGGATAAGAGACTATCTTTCTGGCCGTTCAATCCAAGTGGTTCTTGATGGTGTCAAATCTGTCTACCATCAAATTAATGCAAGTGATTCTTAAGTTTCTGTATTTTCACCTACTCTCTTCCTGATCTTTATAAATTATCTATTGTCCATTACCCATAACCCAATTCACTTGTTTCCTGATGATAGGCACGTTGAGTTTCTCATACTCATATGAACATTCCCAATCAAACTCTTCGAATGTCATTACCAAGCAGCAGCTTATGCTTGATACATTGAATTCCGACCTCAACAAGATATATCAATGGGGATTATCTAACCGAGTAGAATTCAATAACTTAAAACCTCAATGCTGCTGCTTGTCGTTAAAGGCGAACCTTAAATACATTGTCAATGAACGGCACTTGCATCGACGAAGCCAAGGAACTATCAATCCTCGACACTCAAATTTATTCGATCCTTAATTGGAATGACCACATATTTGAAGCTGCGAAAAGTGCAGCCAAATTTATGGGGTTCCTTAAAAGATGCAAAAAATACTTCACTTCATCCAAACTGGCCACTATTTACAAGGAGTATATTCGTCCAAAAATGGAGTTCAACTCCCATATTTGGTCATGGGCATCCAAAACTGTACTACACGTGGTCGACGAAAACTTATTGGGGACTCAGCCGTAAGTGGATCAATTCCGTCGTTAGAACAGAGGCGCAACGTATCATGCCTATCTCTTTTCTATAGGTATTATCACGATCGTTGCTCAACTGAAATCGTGGGTCGTTCTCCCGCTATATGGGTCAATCAGACTGGACAGTAGCTTACGTTAAAAGTTAACTTCAAATGCACATATAAACACTGAATGATTTTTAGCCGACCCACACAAATGTGAAATACTCTGCCTGACCATGTTTCCTCGTTTTTTTTTTTTTTTTTTTCTTATTAGACTTCTCTCGGGAGAGGCGAACCTATAGCGTCGAGTGGGCGCCCCGAGATGCCATCAAATAACTGTTGCAGGTTGTAACGCTCCGGGAACACTCGCGTGGGAAGGGAGTTCCACAGCTTCCCCGCTCTGTAACGGAACGAGTTCTGATACAGCGATGTTCGCGCTGTCGGGAGATGAACTACAAACGGGTGCAATCCGTCGGATTGTCTTGTGGAGCGTATATAGACCGAATTGCGTGGAACAATGCCAAGAATCTCCGAAGAACAGCACCCGTGATAATATCTGTAAAACAGACAGAGGTCGGCCACGCGCCTTCGATGTGATAGCGACTGTAGTCCCGACGTCAGCGCCGAGTCCCCGATCAGGCGGATCGCTAGTCTTTGTACGCTCTCAAGTAGGTCGAGGGTATGTTTAGGAGCCGAGCTCCAAACATGAGAGCAATATTCGAGCGCGGGTATAATTTGAGATTTATATAGGAGAAGAAGTTGGGCCGGAGTAAAGTATTTCTTGGCTCTAAAAAGATAACTCAGTTTTCCTGAGGCTGATCTGGCGATACCCGATACGTTCTTGTACTATACAGATATTTAAGACAAATGTGTATCGATCTCTTCTTTCCTCAACCTCTACTATTTCTTTTACTCGCACTCTGCTGACATTTAAAGGTATCTTAAAAGCCCCTTTCGTGCACACATACTATAAAAAAAATATTCCATGCATAAAAACAAACGTCATGAGTTGGGAACCCTCTAAGTCTTGCTGTAGGATATCCCAATAAAAATATTTCTAGATCTGTGATAGAGAATATAAGTACTTACGAGCATCTGCAACAAGGTAAGACTCTCGCGATGACACGATGATAGCGGATCATTCTCAGAATGATTAGCGGTTGCGAATTCGTCTTCAACAGCTTCTTCTGTATTTACGGGTTCGTCATGTTTGCAAAAGTCATCGGAGCACGATACCACAGAACCATCTGGAGAGCTCACTGCACTGGACGTCCGCGAATTTCCATGCGAATTTGTGCACGATCCATATCCAGCATCCAAGGATTTAATGCACACTTCTGCGTCACTTTCACATCTGCAATTCTTTGCGATTTCATCACAATCACTACATTTGGCTTTTTCCGATTTGTCAACTCCATCAACATGTACAAGATGATCAACAGTCTCCTCATCATTATCCTTGTTGCATGACTTTAATTTATTTTTCTTTTCTGTCTTCTTCATTTTTTTCTTCAACTTCTTCTGCTCACGCTTCTGCTCTTTGGCTTTTTCTTCTCGGCTCATTTCGCGATAAAGTAACTCAAGATTACTAATACCACGTTTCTTTTCAACAGCTTCCTCAAAACTTCGATACAGTGCATGCACGCCCACGGCAGCTACAAGCTGGCATGCACGCTCCTCTTCCTTCAATCGTAAAAACACTCTTCGTAATCGTTCATACATAATCATGCCAATGCAAGTAAGGACCTCTTCCTGAGCGATTTCTACCGTTTTTGCATGCCGCTCCCGTTGTTTTAGATAGCTAAACAAAATTCCAACTGTTAACAAATAATTGTCTAATATCAAACAGGATAATAAGTACCTTCCGTTGACCTCTGGTTCGGCACGACGCATTAGAATATCGAGAAAATCCAGTTTGCCTTGGATATATAAATTTTCATTATTTGTTTGGCACGTTTTAATGTTCGCATACAAAGCCGCTACATATCCTCGTTCTGTAGTAGATCCATCTCCAACGAGGATGCTGTAAGCTTTTTCAATCTAAAATCATATGTTGTAGAAACATTCAATTGGTAACCAGCGATCAATCCTTACTTTGGTTCGACAGCCTTGACAAAATTTATGTTTATTTAAGTAGTTTTCCAAAACTTCACGCAGCTCGTTCTTATTAATTATAGAAAATTTAACACGGCACGGTTGTCTCATTGACGTCCACATTTCCTGCCACATCTCTGAAAAGGGTCGCGCACGGAACATGTCCAAGGAATGCAATACGCAGCGATTCTTATTTTTAGCCTTGCTTTCAATTAATACATTTAGTACATCACTTTGTCGATACAATAACGTTCCCAGAGCTTGAGGTGTTTCTAGTTTTTCTTCGGCAATGGTCATTATTACTGAACTATTAAGTACTAGTGGATCGAGTGTGGGCCACCCGTATTCTGTTAATTGACCAAATAGCCTCTCCACAATACGACGGCACCCAACACAATGAACCCATTGTTTGAGGGCATTCATGAATTCCGTGCCGTCGATTTCAAGCGATTCCTTGAGCTCTTCCGGTGTCAATATATTAAATTTTTGACGAAATTCCTCCAATTCTTTACCTTTAATAGTCGGTTTATCTATTACAGCGAGGCCTTTATTCTTTAAATCCATTAGCATCTGTGAAAAATAAAAATAAACAAATTCTTATTAAAATCAATATTTGTCAAAACAGGGATATTTTCTCCCTGTTAATTTTACTTTTTTTTTCATTACACATCTTAGAAAGCTGTAGTTGGAAAAACATTCCATGAGCTTCAATATCTTCCTATTAGGAATGTTTATTGATGTAGTATAATATAATAATAAAATAACAATTTAATAAAGGATTTTGGAACAATGACGTCGATATATTTCATAAATTCCATCCATACCATTAAATTCTCGCCAGCTGGTATTGGTATTTGTCGGTTCTCGAGGTTAACATCATCTTTTTCTCTCACGTCGTACACATATATTATACGTGCCATTATTCGCGAAAAAATTATTTTCAAATCTGATTAATAAGCCAATGAATTATAAGTTCGCGACAATATTTTCAAGTGGATATAAAATATACCTCATAGACTTAAAAAAGTACGTTTCTACGACTTAACTGTATCACAATCGCCATTCGACTAATAAGTTTTATAAGTGCTGCCAGAACACCGCCTAAAACTTTCGAATATACGAAATTATGTAATTCTGATTGGCAACTGTATAAATAGAAAAAGTGTAGTATAAAAATTTCCATTCAGAGTTAGTAATTGAAAAAATTAAATATTATGTATCATATTATTATATATAGTATACATTATTATATGTATATTATTTATTTATTAATTTATTTACTTACTTATGCATAAATAAATCAATTAATTAATGAAACAAAATTATTTCATTTTATTGTTATACTCATAAGCTAATGCTACCGTTAAATGCTAAAAGTCCCGTCGCTGCAGAAGAAAGTGGAGAGGGTAAGGAAAAAGATGGAGAGAATAGGGAAGAATGGGTTTTAATTACATCGAGGAACGTGTCATTGGATCGAATCTCTGTATTTACCCGTACGTATGAAATTAATTCTCAAAGTTCGTGTCGTTGGGTGGAAGAATGATTATATATCGAGCAAGGGCAATGCAATTTTTTAAAGATTTCTGAAATTGTATTCAGGCGGAATGCAGTGAAACATGAGTTATACCTATTAAAATATCCTAAACATTTCGCAGCTTCAAGTATGTGGCCATTCCGATCAAGGGTCCAGTTCATTTGAACATCCGGTGGCCTTGATGATGCAAGTTACGTTCGACGGCACTAGGCTTCGTTGGGATTTCTCTATGGGAACAAGAGCCAACATTGATTTTTAGGCACACAATTCGAGGAAGTTAGATGCTGACGGGGAATGCATTTTTCTAGATATTTTACAACATTCTTTAGAATAGAAGTTATGGGTCGCTACAAAGAAGGAGTTGAAAGGTCGTCTTTTTAGGAGCGCTATTGCATATTTACCGAATTCTAATTACTGAAAAATTGTCCAGTTAAGTAAGACAGATAAAAACGCTTTCGTTGCCGTTCAGCGACCGTTGAAGGGCATTTCTTCAAAATTATATGTGGTATTCTATCAGGATCAACGATTTTATCATCATCATCGGCACTACAACCGGGATCCGGCCTTGGCCTTATTTAGCAAGTCCTGAGGCTTGTTAAATTTTCCATGATAATTTTTTTTTCCGGGCAAGGTCATTAGTCTTGCGCCAGAGGCTCCCCGACGGGGAATCGAACCCCGGTCTCCCGCGTGACAGGCGAGGATACTAACCACAATACTATCGAGGAGCCTCAACGATTTTATATCCTCTTTAAATGCTCGATTTCAGTCTCTGAGCAATACAGGTCCTAATAGTAACTAAAATTTTAATTATTATTGTGTGAGCTTCATTTTAAATATCATTTCTAACATAAAATAACCTTCAATTCGCATTTCTAAGAAAAAAAGAATTCCCGGGTAGCTTTTCCTTTCGAAGATTTTTCGTTAACTCTTTATTTATAATACGGACATACAAACTGGATTGTTTGATAGAGTGATAGAATTGACCTTGGAGGTGTCGACGGAATTGCCTGCGTGGATTACAACCGCGTGGGCACACATGACTGGCGCAACATTCCAAAGTCTTGTAGTTCGCTAAAGAACGATTTACTGGATATACACATCCGTTTAAAATTGACCTGTAGTGTGAGACAAAGTACATACTCTGATTCATGGCTTTTATGGATAAATGATTGTGCAACTTTTCAGCAACATGTTGTTCCTGTGTTCTAATAATGGGATTGAAGGTGTTCCACCCCGGTCTTCTATGAGTTTCACTGCTTGAATTTCCATACATCGAGGAATTGCAATAATTTAATTCCAGCTTCGGATGTATCGGGTATTCCAATAGGGACTTGACAACTTTGAATTTAATTTGTGAACGCACCCTTTCACTAATCATCAAATTGTCACTATCAATTTATTTAGTAAACTCAACATTTTCATCATGGTTAAGTACACGAACGAACAACGTCTGCAAATTATAAAAATTTACTACCGTAAAAAAGTTGTCAAGTCCGCCAGGGCAACCGAAAATGATCCTATGAGAGAAAGTTGGATCGTGACAAGGATCATGAGTGTGCTACCGCCAAAACTAGCGCACTTCAGGACTTCTTGGGACAATGTGACCGGAGCAACCAAGAATGTGGAAACTCTCATCGAACGTCTGAAACTTGAGGACGAGCGACTGAAGGAGACGACAAACCCAGAGGGAAACGCCAACAACGCCCTCCTGGCAAGACGTGAGAAGCCAAGGCAGTCGTCAAAGGGCAACCAGGACAAGACAACGCTCGTATGCTACAAGTGTGGAGGAAAAGGTCACATGATCACAGGCAAACCGTGCGAAAAATACATTGCCTACTGTAAGAAGAAATACTCATGTAACATATGTAAGCAGAAAGGACATTTCGCCAAAGAATGCACTTCCAAGGAAGAGTCAAGCAAGTTTACAAGCGGAAGGCCACCAAGGACGTTCCTGACCACAGCCTTTTCAACAGTGGACAGTGACATCTCGAAGGACAGGGCAACTTCATGGTATCAGGACTGCGGAGCTGGTCAACACATGACGTCTCATCGAGAGTGGTTTGCACAGCTGGTCGAGCTGGACGAACGAATCTCAATAGTGATCGGAGACTCAACCAGGTTGGATGACGTTGCAGTCGGGAACATCGAGATGGAGGCTTTTGACGGCCGGAAATGGTATCCAGTGGTACTTGAGGATGTTATTTACGTTCCAAAACTCAACTTCAATCTCTTCTCAGTAAGTCAGATGCTGGTCAAGGTACACCTTCAGAAGGCAAATGGAAAGCAGTCAACGTTTTACAGTCAGGATGGCAGGAAAGTTGTGGCAATTGCCAAGCGCAAAGGAAACCTCTACAAAATGATGCTCAGGTCAGAAGAAGATACAAGTCTGATGACAATGTCAATCAAAACTTGGCACGAGAGACTCGCCCATCAAAATGTAAAGTATGTGAGGGATATACTGAAACGCAAGGGAATCAAACACATTGATGACTGGAAGCACTATGTGTGCAAGGGATGTTCACACGGCAAGAATCACCGAGCCCCACACAGAATCAACCCAAAGACAGCCCAGCAACCGCTAGATCTTGTACACATCGACACTGGAGAAATGAATATCCCGTCGTTAGGAGGAGTCAAGTACTGGCTTATGCTGAAGGACGACTTCACCCACTACCGGAGCTGCTATTTCATGAAGACGAAAGGAGAAGCACCTGAGAAGATAGAGAGCTACTTGAGACTCGTGGAAAATCAGCTTGGGAGGAGAGTAAAGTGTTTGAGATCTGACAACGGCACGGAACTGAAAAATGCCAAAACCAAACAGATGTTGGACAAGCTGGGAATACTTCACACATTTACGAATGTGCACACGCCAGAACAAAACGGAAGGGTTGAGAGAGAAATGAGGACAATTGTCGAGGCAGTCAGGACAGTAATACACACCGAGAACTTGGACGAAAACTGTGGGCCGAAGCAATGAACCATGTGATCTTCACGATCAACCAGACTGGAACCAGCAATGTGCCAGGGAAAAGCCCAGCGGAACTCTGGTTCGGTAGAACAATAAAGATTGAAAAGCTGCGACCATTTGGATGTGAATGCTATGTACTAATACAAGGAAAGAAGAGAGGCAAAATTGACAAAAAGTCAAAAGAAGGAATCTTGGTTGGCTATGATATCGATTCACCCTGCTACAGGGTTTATCTGAAAGATAGGAAAGACATCATCCGCTCCGACAACGTAATCTTCGACGAGGAGAAAATGATACTGAGACAAGGCACTGAACCTCAGGCACGAGCACCCGAGGACAATCTCGAAAAGAAAGATGAAAGTAACAGCGAGACAGAATATGAACACGCAGAAGAGACCCACAAAAGTACCAAAGAGCCAACCGACAACGAACAAGAGACAACGCCGCCAGCAGAGCAGCCAGAAGGAAGAAACTTGCGAGATCGTCGGAACCTGCAACCACCGCCAAGGTACAGGGACTACGTTGCCAACATGTCCAACCGAGGCAACAGCACAAGAGCAGCCATGATCGGTGAAACAGCAGATATCCCGGTGAGCAAAGCACTCAAGGATCAGAAGTGGAGACGAGCAATGCAGGAGGAGTACGATTCCCTCATGAAAATGAAAACCTGAAGCTGGTGTCATTCGATGTTAAAACGGCATTTCTGTACGGGAACCTGGAACGGAATGTCGACATGAACCAGCCTGAAGGGTTCGACGACGGATCAATGTAAATCTGCAAGTTGGACAAGAGTCTCTACGGGCTCAAACAAGCTCCAAGGATGTGGAACGAGAGAGTCACCACACATCTTGAAAGGAAGATAGGCCTGACAAGTACAGATGACGACCCGTGTATCTACTACAACAAGGACAGGAGCATTATGCTCTCACTCTTCGTGGATGATGGATTGATAGCTGGAAAAGATGAAGATTAGATATGATATGGAAATCAAGATTGATCAAGAAGGTATTTTCGTGAACCAGCCCAGCTACACGGAGAAAATACTGAAGAAAATGAAACTCGAACAATGCAACCCAGCGTCCACACCAATTGAGCAAGGGATGATCACCAAGAAGACAGACTTCAAGAACGATGAGCCACTTCCGGTGAACAACAACTATCGGGAGGCGATAGGAAGCTTATTGTACCTAGCTACAATCACCAGTCCAGACATCAGCTTCCCCGTGAACTACCTGAGTCGATTTTGCAACAAGCCAATAAGGAGCCATTAGGCGATGGTGAAACATGTGTTCCAGTACCTGAGAGGGACAACCACGGCCGGAATTCATTTTGGAGGAGACCAGACACTCATGGCCTACACCGACTCAGACTATGGAGGAGACTCGGAGACAGGACAGTCGACAAGTGGAGTGTTAGTGATAAGGGGAGGACCAGTGATCTCGTACTCACAAAAACAGCGTCTGGTAGCGACCTCAACCGCAGAAGCCGAGTACCGAGCAGCAGTGTCAGTAATCGACGATGTGTGCTGGATCAAGGGAATCGCGCTGGAACTGGGTATCCTGAAAACCGACCAGGCAATCACCTTGCACGTCGACAACATGTCAGCTATACACATGCTGCAGGATGCACACAAGGGAAAGACAAGCAAGGGAAAGAAGCATATTGAGATACCACGAAAGTACATCCAACAACACGTTGACAAGACCGTGACACTGCGACACGTCGAGAGCAACAGGCAGATTGCAGACATTCTAACCAAGCCACTGAACAGGAGAGTCTTTGAGACGCTCCGCCGTAAATTGATCAAGGAGGAGTGTTGAGAATTGATCAAATTGACAGCTGGTCCTACTCAACCCAACCGTCAGCCTGTGCGAACTTCACACAGATCTTGGACTTGAAGTTGGCACTGATCCCATCTGTCAATCAACTGCCTGATTCAAACGCAAGAGCAAGTAAAAGATATAGAAAAACGCGCCTTGAATTTTTCATCCAATTTTATCATGTGTATTCCGTGTCAATCGACAAATTTTCTTTTCGCAAATTAAATTAAATTTCCAATTCACTGCTAACTCTAGAGTCTAGACTGTTATTTATTGATAGTGGGATTGGTATAGTTTCTTTGTTAGCATTTCCAAACTATAAACATCTAGCGAGCGATCTACGTTAAGATGTTTATGGTTGCATGACTATTGGCCGGCAGCGAAACGATATGCTTTGTTTGCACAAGTGTGCCTTTTGCGTTAGGGTCATACAGGGGATTTATGTGCTAATTGCTATTAGCTACCAGAGTAGGCATCCGTTGTTCGGTTTATTTACCGACAATGGTGTTTCATGGGAAGCATCGCGTTGATGCTAAGAATGGGTGGTTGGCTTACATGCGATGCCTAGCTGCATTTGACGCATTAGTTTGGTTACAATGTATGGATGCGTTGCACTCGATATTGGGAGCTTTTGAACGTTTAGTTCCTTGATTTCTGATATCGACCTCAACGTCGTTGCATGTCATATTACCTTTTGTTTCAGGTGTGGTTAATGACTATGGGGACACGTGTCTGTGGGCGCGTGTACCGGCAAAGGTGAGTATATTCCTTGGCGGAAGGATACCTCACCCTTTAGTGGGTTGAGTGGTTCGTAGAACCGCTACAGGTGTACAGAAAGATAGTCTCTCTTCTACTAAATGAGAGATTTATTTACTCCATAGAAGTGCAATTTCAATACAATTTGGATGCCATACCCTGCTGAATGCTATTGTGCTATTTGCGGATATCCAACTGAACTAATACAGTGGTCAAAAGTACCAAGCCTTTATTTTGTATCTATTAATGGGTGATGTGGGGAAGCCTATGACAAAAACTCGCGATGACTTGTTTACGAGATCAGTTAAGTTTTTTTACTTGGTGAAAAGTGGTATGTACGGTCCTTCGAGTGCCCTGAGCAGTGAGGCTTATGTGCATTAGAACCGTGCACAAAAATAGGACTAAGATCCTGTCAATAAAATTACACGAAGGATCAAATTCCATTAAGAATGCATTATTATCCAGTTTTGGACACTTATATAGGAAACAACTGTGGAAGGTATGCTCGCGCACGTAAAAATGTATACATAAAAAGTTCAACTTTTAAAGTTGGATTCCCAATTGGAACAAAGTCCACAAAAAGTTAGAATGTGTGGAGCTGTCACGATGGAACTAAGTTATACCAAAAATAGAAATCTCTAATGTAAGCATGGATAATGCACTGGTAGACGTACAACTCTCACGCCAGTGCAATTCTGGTTAAAACTGTATTTAAAAAAAACATGTTGGTCTTATTTTTGGAAACAGTTTTGTGTTGCCTACTCTGCAAATGATCATCGCCTATTGACTATTACTTCTTCTACCTTACTGACCCATTAACGTATTTAGGTTAACCTCCATACACACTCAGTCTTACATTACGAAAATGCGGCATAAAAAAGCATAACTCGTTAGCCAAGGATTATTCACTTAATTTCCAAATAGTCATGCATTAGATACTTTAAATTTTTTCACATTAACGTGATGGTGTAAAGTCAAATTATGAGCTGCGCCTTAGTGCTGCAGTTCCAAGAATAAATGTGTATTATGGAATAATAATGAACTGAAATATTATAACTTTTCAGACTGTACAATGAATTTGAACAGTAACATGAACTACATTTAGTCAATTTGATAGGTTGAGAATCTTCTTTGTAATATAATAGCAGGGTAAAACACCGCTGCTACTGAAAGAGCGCATTTTGATTATGTGCAGCTACTAAAACATTAAATATATCGATTGTTGTTGTACAGAAGCTTTAACTGCCTGAAATTTAACTTGTAAATCGACCAGTATCCGCTTCACCATCAACTTTTATCGCTTGTTCTAAGGGCAGTTCAACTCTGATACGTTCCCCTATAATAATGCCATTGAGAAACTAAAAACTTAAAACGAAATAACAGCTTTTTTTATTTATTATAGATAATGAAAATTGAAATATACAACTGTGTACAAGTACCAGAATTAGATTGTAACACTTTGTTCATAGAAGTGTATAACCAACTGCGGGCATCTCGCGTAAGCAGTCGGCGCTGGAATCAGTTCTGGTCGATCATTATCCTTGAACTGCACCAGAAAACTCAGGCATCCTGTAACATTTGTTGCTCCGAGAATACAATCTGCTTCCAGGCCGCGCTCAAATCCATTCTTTTTAGGGCATATATCCGTTTCGATGCCATCTATATCATCATCCTCTTCTCCATTGAGGTAATCAGGGATCTGATCGATGTATGCCGGTTTATCTAATTTCGAACTCCCGTTCGTTTGGCGTTGCTTCTCAAATGAATCTAATAAGATTTGGCAGTCAAGATTTTCTAATGGTTCCCATGTGTTTTCCTCCTCAGGGTATCCTTTCCACTTCAACCGGTATTCGATTTTGCCTTTGCGAACTCTACGATCTATAATTTTCTCAACGACGTATTCCTCATCCGAAGAGTCTGCTGCGGCTCGCGGTACTTTTCTAACCGATTTATTCACGGTCTTCGTCATATTCGTTTTATCTTTAGGTGACATTTCAGTTATATCGGCTGTGAATTTCCGAAAATTTCTATAATAAGGTATGTTGCCACTTACACACTGAAATACCTCAGCACATGTACCCACGTCCTCAACTAACTACCTTGAATTGGCGTCTGATTGTAACGCTGCATTGACAAAAAATTCGCCGGCAAAATAGCGGACGCTGATAGAATGATATGTCAACGAATTTGTATAAACACTTATGTGTCAATTCCCGGCTAATAGGCCGCTTACACTAATTGATTTTATTTGAGATCGAATAGCTTATTGTTGTTAATTTATATATTTTTGTCATTTGTAATTAAGTAAATAGCAAGGCCTGATTAAGCACGACCTCGATTAGATTTAAATTATCAAAAACATTTTTTATTTTCCTTTTAGTCAGTCAATGAAGTGTTATAATATATGGAAGATAATTTGTAGTTAAGATTCGTTTGTTGTTAGCTTTCCACTTAATTTTCTTCAGGCGACAAAAACTTGTAACGTCCAATCAGAAATTGGAGTTACAGCCCCGCAGGACAAGATAAGTTTTGCCGTTTATTAGGGGATCTAATTTTGTTACTCTTTCCCAGTTACTCTTACTACCCGTATACATTCCTATCACCCGCCCCTTTATCCTACTGCCCGGTCTTCGCCCCCCCCCCCCCCCCCTCACGTGCACAGCCACCTTCACACCTTATTATCTTCTTACTTATTCGAAAGTAATTTTTGTAATCCTAGTTCTTAAGTTAGTTCGTAAGTTTTTTACTTTTAATTTCTTTTTTTTTTTTTTCTCTAACGCTTGTACTAAGTGTAATAAACGAGGGTTCTGCTCTCACCAAACTACAAACTACTAAACTTTTCAGTTTTTTTGGTTCTCATTTGAGAATTTTTATTTGTACGTAGTTGTTTTAGAACATGTTATGTTCGATACATTTTTTCTTTATTTCTCATTTCCGTACTCCCAAGTAATAAATTGTGTTACTGTGTCCGATGTTTATTTCTCGTTTCTTTTTCTTGTCCTTTATTTTTCATTGGTTTCTCTTTTTTTTTATTTTAGCTGGTTTTATTCTTATGTAAAGATTTTGTTTTTGTATGACTTGAATGTATCTAGTTATTCTTGTAAAAAAGAATAAATTTATGTGTTTAAAATAGATTACTTGGAGGTATTGTAAAGTTTTTATATTACCATTGATTCAGCGGAACCTCTTTGTGGAGATGAAACCCAACATGGATGTATCACTTTTCAGTATTTACCAGACTGTCTATCATCTTTGAATCCATATGGGCTACTATTAGTAGAGCTTCACTGGTATTGAAAAGGCCACAATTTCCAGTGCGATTGGGATTTGCCATGATAATTAATAAATCACAAAATAAAGTTTTGTTAGGGTTGTTTTATTACTTCTTTTTTTGTTTTTATACAAACGCGCGTACAAAATTCTAAATTCGGAAGATCATTTATAGTAGGTTATACAATAGGGACTTGACAACTTTGAATTTAATTTGTGAACGCACCCTTTCACTAATCATCGAACTGTCACTGTCAATTTATTCAGTAAACTCAACATTTTCATAATGGTTAAGTACACGAACGAACAACGTCTGCAAATTATAAAAATTTACTACCGAAAAAAAGTTGTCAAGTCCCTATTGGAAAACACTATACACATTTTATACACATTTTTAAATCTAGATATGGAAGTAGAGCTGGAACAAAGATTGAAAATTCTTTAGCTAAAAAGTTCATTAAGAATATTGGTTTTAAGGAAGTGTTAATGTAAATACCATAGATACGTATTTTTTTTTAATATACTTCCCTCAGGAAAGGCGATACTATAGCACCGATACGGCGCCTCGAGATGCCACCAAATAACTGTTGCAGTTCTTTTTGAACAGTTTCAGATTGTAACGCTCCGGGAACACTTGCGTGGGAAGTAACCTTCCCGGCTCTGTAACGGAACGAGTTCTGATGCAGGGATGATCGCGCCGTCGGGAGATGAACCGCAAATTGGTGCGATCCGTCGGATTGTCTTGTAGGGCGCATGTAAACCGAACTGCGCGGAACAACACCACGAATCTCCCGAGAAAAGTATGCGTGATAATATCTGTGTAACCGACAGAGGTCGGCTACGCACCTTTGATGTCAGCGCCATGTCCCCTATCAGCCGGATCGCTCGTCTCTTCCCGCACCAAAGACCATACCGGCACATTCACAGGTGGCTCCAAACACCGGCATCGAGGCTTGATTTCGCGTAAAATAAATTCGCGAACACCTTAGCTTTATCTTTTGAATTTGTGACTATTGTCCCGCTGACCGTTACTAACAGAGGAAAAGTGGACGAAGCGAAGTTATTGCTGATGGGCTTTGCCATTGACCAGAAGGACGCAAACCAGTTGAGCACTCAAGGAGTATATCGGCCACTCTATCGCTGTAAGCCTACTTTGCGGTATCAATCGCCTGGTTGCCCACAATTCTGATTCTAAAAAATTTCGTTCTGTTGACCTCGGTGGGATTGGAGCGCTATTTCTTAAAAGCTCAATTTTTGGCCATTGATAGCCAGCCAGATCGGATCGCGTGAAGACGCAGACTCCACCCCTAAAATGGAATCTCGAATGTAAGTCGTTCCCTGAGCAACGAAGATATGTCGAATCAATCGACGAATCGACCTCGGTATCAGTTAGGGTAAGGATATCAGGTTTAGCTCTTTGCAAAGATTGGTGGACGGCGCTTACATTCGTATTGGTGAAACCGATGCCCTTGATGTTACAAAATGCCGTTATCAGTCAAACGTCGACAGAGTTTCGAGAACGTCCCCGACGACGCGATGACGAATTCCTTATGGTCGGTTATTTACCATAACATTGATGTTCCTCCTGACATAGGCGCCCCCCCCCCCCCCCGCCCCCACCGCGGAGATCCGAATGGGAAACTAATTTACCTCCGGAATTCCTTATCTCAGAAGGTACCATCATGGCTTATTTCCGTGTCAGCCCGGGCTATACATCCGAAACATAGTCGCAGATTTCTGCCGACGATATCGCGTAATGTACAGCTCACCTTGGGGCCGACTACCACCTAAACCAACCTTTTCTCGAACCGGTTTTTCAGCCGACCAGGGATTTCTCCCGATCATTTCGCGGAGCCTGTAGCTTCATGGGGTGGTATTTCACTGAGTGACAGGACGTTGGGACTCCACCTACCACCCGGCCTTTAGTCGCCTTTCACAACAAGCCGGCCTAGCTGTGAGTATATTCTAAAGCCCTACTCACAGGGCAATGAGGTCAATGAAAAGGTCATCAATGCCGAGTTAATTAAATATTTGGGATGCAACGCACTTCTGAATGATCGTCAATACGGATTCTGTGGCATGCGGTCCACGGGAGACCTTTTGACTCTTCTAACTGATATATGGACATCTGCGATTGAAGGGCATGGTGAGTCAAGGGCGGTCACATTGGATATCTCCGGGGCTTTCGACTGCGTCCGGTATGGGGCATTGCTGAGCAAGCTTCGTTCATATGGAATTTCCCAGCAGCTTTGTGACTGGATGCACAGCTTCCTCGAAAATTGACCGATCTGGGTTCTTGTGGGCGGCGAGTCTTCGAATCCGTATCCTGTTGATTCCGGGGTGCCTCAAGGTTCTATTTTAACTCTAACTTTGTTTTTGCTTTCCAAGATAAATTACTTGTTGGACTTGTTTCGAGCGATAGGCCGATTAGTGCACCAACGTCACATCAGCTGAGATGTAGTCAGATCGACTCTCTGAATCGAGATCTGGATAAGACCCTGCAGTGGGAAAAAGGTCAATCTTTTCGGATTCAATACAACGAAGACACAATATACAACATTCGCAAGGAAAAGTCGATCATCGGTTCCACAGCTGATGATGAATGCTTAGGCCCTCGAATCTGAGGAAAGTTTGAAATTGCTCGGCGTCACGGTCTATGGGACGGTATCCTGGGATAAAGACGCGTCGAACATCGCCAGATCCGCCTCAGGAAAACTGTGCTATCTTTTTAGAGCCAAGAAATATTTTCTTCCGGTTCAACTTTTTCTCCTGTATAAATCACAAATTAGACCCGCGCTGGAATATTGCTCTCATGTTTGGAGTTTCGCTCTTAAGCATACCCTCAACCTACTTGAGAACATACAGAGACGAGCGAACCACCTGATCGGGGATATGGCGCTGACATCGGGACTATAGTCGCTATCACATCGAAGACACGTAGCTGACCTTTGTCTGGTTTACAGATATTATCACGTGTAGTGTTCTTGGGAGATCCGTGGTTTTGTTCCGCGTGATATTGTTTCGGCTTATATGCGCTCCACAAAACAATCCGACATATTGCACCAATTTGTGGTTCAACTCCCGACGACGTGAATATCTCTGCATCAGAAATTGTTTCATTACAGAACGGGAAAGTTGTAGAATTACCTCCCCGCGCGAGAGTTTCCGAAGCGTTACAACATGTAGCTGTTCAAGAAGAACTGCACCAGTTATTTGGTGGCATCTCGCGGCGCTATAGGTTCGCCTCTCCTCAGAGAAGTGTATTAATAATAAAAAAAGACGGTCAAACGGTGCAATTCGTGCAAGTAATTGCAGCAACGTGAGTAAGGTTTGGATTCGTTTAACCGCTAGTGCGTATTAAAATTCTTGCACCCACAGTATTAATTGTTCGAAAATTAACGTCACCAGCCGAAGTACAGTGAGTCAGATGTCGAAGAATATTAGTATAATGTAGCGCTCCAAAAAGCCCTACCACCTTTTCCCCCCATTCCTAATCCAAAATCCTAGCTATAATACGCTAAAACATATAAACCTATCAAAACCCGAAAAAACCCAAACATGATTCAAAATTCGCAATAAACGAATCTAATACTCGTTTATTGTTCTACATTTGCTCCACAGCATCACCCAAATCTAAAATTCAGAGATCGTTATCTCTATCCCAAATTTTCCATTCAGGAAAACAAAGAAAAAACTCAAGAGCAGATACATTCACACATCTGTGCGATAGTTTCATAAGAATTCAAGAAATTGAATTCTTATCTAAAGTCAATACAACATCTCGCTCGAGATATCCAAACAAATCGAGATTGTTGCACGAAAATGTGTATCTTTGGGATACAATTTTCGATTCCTTTTCCTTTATAAAGGAATAGTTTAGTGATCTCCGGGCCGCTGTCTTAAATCGATCTTAGTCCCTGGAGGAAATACCCCAGTGGAAAAACTAACTGGAAAAATAAAACTCTTTAATTTGTAAACGAAAACAATCCGGATTTTCATTTAGCGGCCAATTGATAGCTAAGTATCACCTGGCCTGGAAGACTAAGAGAAGACCAAGGACAAAGGACCAATTAAGGACGTTACTCTTCCCTCAGGGTATATGAGGAAGCACGGTAACGACCCCTTTTGTAGGACGAGTTTCAGGAGCGGTCAAATTTTAAGAGATCGCCTTGTCCTTTTAAGGACCAGGAGACACGCTTCCTGGAACAAAACCCCTACAAAGAATACAACAATAACTGTAGTAGTATGATCAACAGGCTTCAATTCTTGAGTTAATTTAACAATGTGGGGATGTAGGCCAAGGTTCTTCCGAGATTCCTAATTCCTGTAAATGGGGCGGAATCAACTGATTTTGCTAATTTTGAACTTAAGTACTTACGGCTACGATACATAAGGCGAACTTAGCACAGAGTCGGCACCCTGAGATGCATTTTTCCCGACCAGGTCCATCAGCCGAGCTCGCTGGAAGATGGTCAAGAATTTCTTCCAACCATTTTAGGGAGCCTATACTTTAATAGGGTGGTATTTCACTGGGCGTCTGGATTTTGGGAATTAAACTACCACTCAGTATTTGTGTTGAACTGCACAATAGTAACAGTCTTCAGTTGAACCTACATTTGCACAATCAAACGCATGACGCAACTCCTTACCAACTCATCCATTGAGGCTCTGATGGCTTATTTCTTCGATTTTTGCCTTGGTGCTAACGCTAGTTACCTTGAGCTGCAAGCGGCCATTGAACAAAAACACTCCCGGTAGGCAAAACTCTACAAAAAAAGAAGAAAAAAACGATGCACAAAATTAAAGTCGGTTTTATTTTAATTTTATTTTATATTTTTTTGTATACAATGTGTCGACACAAACTTTTTTATATGAGTTACCGCCTGACTTTCAAGCCGACAACTAGTCTCCCAATTTTGCTCGCGCTATTTTCTCAATTACTCAACCGTTATATTCTCAACAATTGTCACAACCTATTATCTTGTTTTCTTTGCCTCGATACCGCATACATATAATCTGATCAAGTGTGTTATCCGTTAAGTTATGGCCCCTGGGCCACGTGAGTTAAGCAAAGTTAAACGTAAACGATTTCGTTACGACCCCGGGATTGGAGATCCAACCCCATGCGATAAATTTTCAAACTTAAATAAAAAAGTGCAAACCAAATCTAAAATGAATGCAAACACCAATTATTACCAACCATTACAAAGTTTGATGGAGGATTCTGCTGAAATGGACCCTACCAACGGTGATTAGTATTCTGACGAAACGAAAGAAACCATTCCGCTAATTGTGGCATTAAAATCGACCAGTGGTAAGATGCATAGCATCTTGAACAATATCAAAATTGAAAATTATCTAATAAAAAACATATCCTTTGGACAAAAAATATGTTCTCCATCAATGGACATTTACAACAAAATGAAAACTGAACTCCTGCGGTTAAAATGTGAGTTCTTTACCCGTTCGCGTAAAGAAAATCGCCCACTAAAGGTTATGTTGTCCGAATTAGACTTTATTAGTAACGATATAGTCAAGAATTAACTTATTACACATGGGATAAAGTGCTTAGGTGTAAAAACCATTACCATTAACTCAACAACAAAAGCCTTGCACAAACACTACTTGTACATTGTTTACATTCAACGCGGCTCTATAAAATTAAATGTACTCAAGCGTAATTTTTCTACATTGTTCAAAACCATCGTTCGAGGGGACTACAAAAAACACCATCCAGGTAAGGACACCCAATGGCATAATTGCCAGCTTTATGGCCACGGCTCGATGCATTGTCATATAAATAGCTTCTGTGCTATCTGCTCTGGGAATCACAAAACATCTGACTGCAAAACGAATGATTTCATCAAGTGTGCAAATTGCAGCGGGCCACATAAATCTACCGATCCTGAATGCATTAGCCGAAAGCAGTATTTAGATATTCGCCGCAAATTGTCCCCACGTGGGCGTGGTACAGTCAATTCAACTTTGCTAGGGCCTCTGAGCGGGTAGCAAAAACCACTCCCCGACCGATTCTCCCTCGTTAATTTTCCTCCACTACCGCGATCTGTGCGTCAATCTTCACTTCCTTCATCTGCCCGGGCTCCTGTCCCCGATCAAACTCAGCAACCATGTAGGATATGACTTCGTAATGTGCCGGCATGGACACAGGTTCACAAAGGTTCCTAGTCTGTCACTGTTTCGCCGAACACTGTTCACCAATTGACAGGAATGAAACAATATGATGTGGTTTGTAATCTAAGTTTTTTATTTTCGCCACTTCCTTTACAACTTAAAATATTCAACTGTTGATAAGCTTTATCAATATCTTGACGAATCACTTAGGACTAATGAAACTTAAAAGGTAACCACAAAACAATTGAGTCCAAACTACTGTTCATTATTAACAAAATATACAATTTAACCGCAACACAGATGAGTCCAAACTACTGTTCATTATTAACAAAACATACAATTTAACCGCAACACAGTTGAATCCAAACTTCTGATCTTTATTAACACTATATAAAATTTAACCACAAACAACCGAGTCAAAAAAACGTTTGTTCATTCATTTCATTGATTAAATGTTTGGCAAACTACTTGCATCGCCACAAAAACAAAAGGCAAGCCACACTTCTAGGTTGCTTAATTAATTTCTTCCACAAACAAATTCAACGAATCCTTCCACTATATATCAACGACTTTTCGCTGCCCGAACGACACTCGACAGATGATGAAAAGCTACTTCGCTTGTTATCCGCTCGATTCAGACTCAGTTATTTACAGTGTACGTGGAGGACACGGCTTACTTCCACGGAATCTATTTTAAGACTAACTAACCCTATCAAAAAGACAAAGAATCAATATACTTCCATCGCTCAGCGACCAATCGGAGAAGATCTTTTATTCATTGGTCCCAGAAAGGGCGCGAAATGCACACGATGCTTGCTTCTGTTGCTCATGGTGTGTGTCCATGAGTATGCGAACCGTGGATAAAGCCATTCCCTAGGGGGAAACCATAAGCATGATTTGCAGCTGGGCAAACCATATGAAAAAGGGATTGGGGTGTTTATACGATGGGCAACTGCGTACAGCGTCTATGCCGATCGTGCACATCGATGGCATCTCGAAGGACCGAACTCTCGTGTGTATGTTTACTTTATTGAGAAGGTATGATATGCATGTGGGTCGGACGATCAGTCGACATGTACGCAGATAAAAAAGGGTAATATTCCCTGCACGTGTGCGGCGGCTTTTATTGGAAGATATTAACATTGATATGGTTCGAGTTTATGTCGGTTGCTTGGAGCTGCAACCGAATTGCTTTTCAGGAACATGATGCGTTTCATGCGATCATGCCCTTGGAGGAAATGTCTGCTTGGTGCTAATGCAACTGCATTAGCGAAAAACGATGGGTTTATATGTTTTAGTAGGAAGTTTTTGGATAGATAATAGAAAGGTAAGTAATGGCGTTCAATGGAACCGCCACGGTAAATTGCTTTTCAGGGTTTTTGGTGCTCTAGGAAGAATTTTCTTAATAATTGATGGGAAAGTAAGTAGTGGCGTTCAATGGAATCGCCACAGCCTTCCAACAGTGATACGACACACACTACGAGTAATCCATCTGCAACTCCCAATAATGATAACTTGTTCACTTAGCGAGATTAACTTTCTTCTTAATGAAGTTGTATCCAAGCTTTGTGCTTGTCACACCAAATCTGACCAATTTAACTTCATTATCTTGTGGCTTAATGGCTTTCTAACAGATACACACACAATATGCAAGCAAATAGCGAAGAACGCCGAAAGGAAATTCGAATAAGCAAATCATCAGAGCCATATACCATAGAGATAACATAGCAATTACACATCAGTTGAGTGTATATGAGGTTAGGAATCAAATTCGTTCACGCGGTAGTGGCCTGATGCGTTGAGCTTTGGTTCTATATTTTAGTGATTCTAACCGTGATAGCGTCGCTTCGAATCACACGCTCTTCACTATCGTCGCAAACGCTATAACCTCATTAGCTATCAAATATTTATATTCAAAAAAATCAAGATAATTAACTCTCTTAGTATTATAACTTGGAATGCGAGAAACATCAAGAATAAACAACATAAATTTTTTAATTTCTTAATTAATTATAATATTGATATTGCACTTGTTTCAGAAACCTGGCTCAAACACGACATTTCTTTCTCTCAGCTAAATTACGTATGTATCGTTTAGACAGAGTGTGGGGTTTCTTCAAGGCACCGAAGAAGCACCCATCGCTTTAACCCCATCTAACCTTCCTCTTTCCACCCTACCCCATGGTACTTACCTGCAATTAAGCAGCATTAAGCTACCCTGCAAAAATCTTAAGTTCTTGTAAAACATCCCATGGCAAGATCATCACCTTGCCACAGCATCATCCACATCGCTGTATCCCTTAAAACATATTTGTTTCCTTTGGTCGGCACCTATGTCCATTGCCAGCCATTAGGAAAACTTCCACTGGAGGAAATAGAAATATTGAAAAATCTAGTTACTTTAAGCAGGATCTGCATAAATTGTATAGACTCAATACTCGTAACAAGGTAATTTTCGGTGGTGATCTTAACTGATATCACTCGTGGAATTGTCTTAGGGCAAACTGCTGGAGTATCGGTCAAACGCACCAGTTTATACTACAACTATTTCGCCGCCAACTGGAATTGTTATAAATCATATATAAACAGCAACTTGGTTCTAGGCAATACTAGCCTAAATTCTATAAACTGCAGCGAGCACATTGATATTTTATGTAACAATTTTGTTTCTGTTATCAATAGAGCGGAGGATCTTGCGATACCTAAATGTCCCACAGCTCCCGTCGATAAGGCACCGCTTCCCGAAAATATCTTACATCTGATTAGGCTACGAAACTATGAAAGAAGAAAATGGCATCGTTACAGAGTCGATTGCTTTCTATATAATGTTAAATTCTTAAATAGTGCCATTAAAAACGAAATCACACCCTTCAGGAACAAGTGTTGGAATAACCATCTTTCCTCTCTTGACAAAGCAAGCAAACCGTCCTGTATAATTTCAAAAATTGTGAAAAAGAGAGAGTCAAGTATTCCACCGTTTAAAGTACACGATAAGCTGTTTCAGTGGAGAAATCAAACCTTCTTGCAAACACGTTTAGTGAGAACCACTCCATATCTATGCATCTAAGCGACGCGAATACTGAAGCTGAAGTAGCCAAGACTATTCAGGAATTATCTCAATCACCAGCTGAAAGTTCTTACGTAACTAATATTAGCAAAGTTAAAGAATTGATAAAAAAATCAAAATCAAAAAAGGGTGCTTGTCTTAATAATATCACCAATAAATTAATTAAAGCACTACCACCTGCTGTAAGGAAGTATTTCATGTTTATTTTCAACACTGTTATTTTCCGGACTGTTGGAAAACAGCAAAAGTAATTCCTATCGCGAAACCCGGCAAACCGAAGAATAGCCCTGAGAGTTACAGACCTATTAGTCTACTTACATGTCTGAGTAAGCTCTTAGAAAAAATTATTAAGGAAAAAATTGATTTTTTCGTGGAAGCCAATAATATCCTACTTAACTTTCAGTTCGGTTTTCGTAGTGGTCACAGCACAATCCACCAAGTTTTGCACATTAAAAGCCGCATAGTTAATAATTTCACCGACAAGGAGTCAACGGGACTGGTTCTTTTAGACATCGAAAACGGTTTGGCACGATGCCTTGATTTATAAGCTTCTCAAACTTAAGCTGCCAATACCGCATATTAAAATTATTCAGAGCTTTCTTTGTTCGAGAAAATATGTTGTTAGTATAGGAACTGAGAAATCCTCTACTCACCAAATCCATTATCGTGTACACCAAGGCTCGGTCATTGGACCCATATTATTCACATTATTTGTCTCAAATTTACCATGTCTAGGTGAAAATATTCAAGTAGCTATGTTTGCCGATGATACGGCCATATTTTCTTCGGGTGCTTTATTTACTAAAGGCTTCAACTCTTTGCAAGCAGCTCTTGATAAACTAGTAGTTTATTTCAGAAAAAGGAAAATAAAAATAAATTGTAATAAAACACAAGCTGTCAGGTTTTCAAGATGTAGGAAACTCTGCTACCTACCAAATGGCACTAAACTCAGTATGTGCTCTGTTGATATTGATTGGTCGGAAGACTCTAGATATTTATGTATTATTCTAGACAAAAAACTTATCTTCCAAAAACACATCACTACCACAATCCATTAGTGTGTAGAAAGTCAAAGCTCAGCCTCGAAAACAAAATTATAATTTTTAAATCTATTTTTCAATCTATTCTTCTGTGCGGCGCCCCTGTATGGGGGAATTGTGCTCGCCATTTTATTGGTCTTTCTTCAACATGGTCTACTGTATGGCTGTTGTTGGTGTTGGAGGTTTAATGATAAACCATATAAATTCCGGTATAAAATTATTTTATTTACAAAACGTTTATTATTTTTGTTCACAAAAGTTAGTTATTTGATATACAACAGTTTAGTATATGTATTCACAAATTTTAGTTATTGTATTTCCAAAAGTTTATTATTAAAGTGTCCATTGCACTTGGATCTTTTACGCTACCACTTTTCGCAAAAAAACCCACACGTCTTCTCTCTGGACTGCCAAAAACTACAACTTTATCCTTTTCATACTAAACTCAAAATACTGCCTTCTCTAAACCAAAGAAAAAAAAAAAGGGAGGCGAGAGGCCGACTTTTGCGAGACAAGGACAGATATGTCCTTAATCTTGTCTCAGGCTTCTGGTCATCTTGCGATAACCAGAATCACCCACATCCATGAGGATGTTGGGCTCGGTCTTGAGATATCTTAAAAAGAAAAAAGTCAAGGGATGGTGGGGGGGGGGGGGGGGGTATCATCTAAGGATAGTGTGGACAGGGAAAGAAATCGTACAAGACCGGAAGGCCTTGAGTGCGGTAGTAAACGCAGATCACGTCTTTAGCGTCTGATGATCTGCGCTTTGGTCGGTGTGTATCTATGTTCGTGCTGTCTTGTACTGTGCGCGCGTGTGTGTGTGGTGTGTTAGCAGTATACCCTATGGGATGGGTCCAGGAATCCTCTATTATAGAGTTGAATGTTGTTGGGAAGGGTGCTTTCTTCAGTTTTGTACTGAAGAAGAAATTGTGGTGGACTTATCCGAAGAGATCGAGAGAAGGAAGGGTCAAGAACGCCTGCTGACTGCTCTCGAGGTACTTGTATGCTAATTGTAGCAAGTACTCGTCGATAGGGGTAATGGAGACACCTTCGTATAGGTGAGAGTTCGGGTAATGGCCACCGTCGGGCCTTCTAGAGTGGTTAATGCATCTTCTGAGGAGGTTTCTTTCGAAAACTCGAAGTCTTTCCACTTGAGCCGAAGATATGGAGGACCATATGGGAAAGGGGTACGATATTCCAGATCAGATTAGCTGCTTATAGCAGAGAAGCTTAACTTTGGTGTCAACTTTGTTGTTCCACTTCAAAATGTTGTGCAGTTGCTTAGACCGACCGAGGCCCCTTTGAAGAATGTGGGTCACATGTTTGGGGAAATTCATTTTTTGGGTATAGATGATCCAAAGATATTTCATCCTGTGCTGTGGTCTTATCGTAGTACCTCCTATTTGTATTTGAATATTCTGTGAATATCGAGAAGTAGGTTGGGAGTGTTTACTACTCAGAATGATAGCTACACTGCATTGGATGGGTTAAGTCAGATTTTTCATCGACTGTAATACTGATACAGTTCGTCTAGGTGACGGTTGAGTCGATTTGTTGCGAGCTTAGGGCTTTTGGATGACGTGTATACTAGGACGTCATCCGCAAAGCATATCTGGTTTGCTCTCCTGTCCACAGGGCGAGGAATATCTGAGGTGTAGATATTAAATAAGATGGGGCCTAGAATGCAGTCCTGTGGTACGCCTGCAGCGGCGTTGAAAGTTCGGGAAAGCTTTCCATTCACTCAAATTTGGAAGGTTCTGTTTAGAACGAACTGGTAGATTATACTACACAGCGTTCAACTGAGGCCAGCATTCAGTAATTTAAAAATGAGACTTTCGATCCACGTCGTGTCAAAAGCCTTTTCGATGTCCAGGAGCATTGCAATGGTGGGTTCCTTATTAAAGAGGCGCACGCAGAAGTGGTTTTGAAATATGTTGAGAGCCTGAGGTGCTGTGCGCTCTTCTAAATCCAAATTGGAAATCAGGTATTCGATTCCTGGCACTGATAAAGTATTTTGCTGATGAAAGGGAGAAGCGAAATAGGACGTAAGCTTGAGGGGTGATACGTTGGTTTCCCAACCTTTGCTATTGAACAAACAATAGCATGTTTCCAAGTTTGGGGAAAGTACCCCATGTAATAGGCATGGTTGAGCAGAATGTAGAGCTTTATAAAGAATAAATAATGTTGTCGATACCGGGTGACTTCTTGGGGTTTCGAGATTTAACTCGGTTCTGTAGGGTATTTGGTGTGACGAAACCGTGACTATTATCATGTGTGTCGTCGAAGTATACACTGTTAGCTGAGTTGAAGATAACTATTGGCTCGTTAAAGTTGTCTAATTTATTGTGAACCTCTGAACTAATTACTGCATTAGTGTCCGGGTCGCCATCCTCGAGAGTGAGCTTGTGATTATTTTCAAAGGTCTGTCCGATGATGTTTGCTTTATTGGCATCATTATTGACAACAAGACCGTTGTGCATGATTGGCCCAGTGATACTGTGCCACATATCCTTTTAACATTTTTATAAATGTTCTGGTCCATCTGAATATCCTTCAGTTTGTCTTCCAATTGTCGGGAGCGATTGTTTTGGATTCTTTGTTTTATCAGTGTGCCAATATTGTGAATAATGGATCGCAATAATATCTCAACCGTCATTAGGTTCCTGTCAGTAGGAAGAAAGAGTTGGTGGAGTTTTTCGTTCAATGTGACATTGCAGTTGTCCCAAATTGTGCGCCCATAATCGGGTATGTATCTGATATGAGTCCGCGATGCTCGATAGCTGTGAACGAACGGGGTCACAGCGTTGTGGTCAGATACACCCACCGATATATGGGGAGGCGAGATTTGGGGAAGTAAATCTTTGGACACGAGAATGATGTCCAGAATTGAGTTACCTCGCGTACCAACAGTAGGTGCCACTATTTCAAAATTTAGGGCATTCAAGTTTTCGGTGTACCATTGGTACAATTTTGTGGCATTTGGCCAAGAGATCGAGTTGTTTCAGTAGGTATGTCTGGAGTTAAAATCGCCGTCTATAATGAAGGATGTATGCCCCGAGGACGTTATTAATTGGCCTATATCCTCGGGATTAATGGGGCCATCATTGGTTTTATGCGAGTGGTATACGAAGTATATGTTCACTCTACCGTTATTAGCTAGATGCAGTTTAACCCCGGAGACCTCTATGGACTCGAAATGTGGGAGGTCAATAGCTCATGGCTAAGTTTGCTATTAACTAGTATACAGGTACCACCTCCGTTGATGGTGGGGCCGCCAGTGAGGGTTCGGTCTCTTTGAATCATTGAAAAGTTTGGGAAAGTGGGACGGTGACATGGATGCAACCTAGTTTCGGTTACAAGAACCACGTCCGCCCGGTTATCCTTTATGAAGTCAGAGACTATCATACGCTTTGATAGCGAAACGAGGGAGTTGACATTTATAAGGATAACTTTAATTTTGGGATCCATTTTGAAGCGTATGTCTTACATATGCCGTGCAAAGGAGTTCATCCCTCTCAGCATCAGTTGTTCGTTTTTCATATCAGGGTCGAATATCCTGAATCACGCGGGAGAGACTAAGTAGTTTCTCAAGCATTGAGGGTTGCCCCTTTGGAGTTTTTGTGCCGCCGCTTGGATTTGTGGCATTGTGTTGGCATGTATAGCGGATCGCTTAAAGACTTGAATATGTTTTTGGGGGAGAGGTGGTGGAAGTGTTTTTATATTCTTTGTTCGGATCCCTTTAACCTTATCAGCGAATGTAAACCCATTTTGGATGAAATTTTGTGTGGCCTGTTTTCCGAAGATTTTTTATTTCAATGCTTAAGGTGCGCAGATTTTACTACTTCTGGCCTTGCTACACAGTTAGTTCCATACCGAGCAACTAGTTGGTCAAAGAAGATCAAAGCCACCGTCTCTGTCACCGTGGCCACTGTTTATGCCTCGCATTGGGTAAGACACAGCAATCTATATACTTAGACAGATTATCTTGAAACGTAGGTATATATTTATTGCCTGCTGGAGTTTGGTAAAGAGGCCCAACTATATCTAAATATACTTTGTCAAAGGGCCTCTTTGCGATATCGATGATTACAATCCAAAGTAGTAACTGAATTTCCTCAGGTTTTCTTGTCTCCATTCCTTTTTCCGCACTGGAAGGAATGGGATTCTCTTGGAGAGAAGACTCGTCATCCTTTTGACTTCCCTTTATTTTATGTAATGCCTGTTGACATTTGTCTGACCAGGTGAATTTGACGTCCTTCCTTAACAAGTTTGTTAAGAGGCGCACTATCCTCGAAAAATTTGGAAAAAATTTCTGGTAGTAGTTCGCCAAGCCTAGAAACGATTGGGCGTTCTTTACCGTATTGGGAATGGGGAAATCCCTGACACTAGCTGTCGTATCGGGATTGAGAATTGCCCCTTTTTCGGAACAAACATGTCCTAGGTAAACTACTTGTTTTTGTAGAAACCTGCATTTTTCTGGTTGCAATTTAAGGTTGTGGTATCTGAGTTGTTCGAATACTCCCCGGAGTTTGTCATTATCGTTCTCTAGGTTCTTCCCATAGATCCAGATAGGCAAAGCATTCTATACCTTGCAACCCTGTTAGGACATGGTTCGTGAGTCTCTCGAACGTAGCCGGTGCTCAATTCATAATGCCCATAAATAGTACTGAAAGCTGTCTTATCGCGATCATTCTGATCGACTAAGACTTGGTGATAGCGCATGGCTAAATCAAGTGTGGAAAAACAGCGTAAGTGACAGAGCTGGCCTAATATGTCCTCTTTTCGAGGGAGAGGATACGCATCTCCGATGGCTTTGTCGTTCAGTTTCCTCAAAACTACCACAACTCTCCATTGGGGCCCGCTTTCTTGGGAACTATCAAGAGGGTTGAGTTTCACGGACTTTTGCTAGATTGAATGGTATCATTCTCTAGCATTTCCGGAACTTGCTCGTTTATTACTTGTTTCTTACACACAGGCAGACGGTGTGACCTTTGGCTGATAGGCGCTGTACCAAAAGTAATTCATGCGTTATCGCACTTGTATACGCCACGTAGTCGCCTTCGAGGTGGAATATGTCATTGAACTCCTCACATATTCCCACTATCGATTGGCACTCTTGAAGACTTGGGTTTTTCCCTAAGTGGAGTTCCTCGTGCAATTGTGCCAACCTCGAATTTTTTGTTGATTTTTGAGGCAGCTTGCCTTCCGAGAAAAGGTGTCTAATAAACTGGAGGTGTGTAACCTCCGGTGTTAATCTCGGATACGGGATTCATTACTTGATTCATCATCAGAGTTAATTCCCGTTGACGTGTTGACTCGTCTACCGATATGTATATTCTCCGGGTTTTCCAAAGGAAAGAAGGAGTAGTCTTTTGTTGGGGGCAACTCCACCTTTATCCGGTCAATGGTCTGGGGGCAATCTTCGATATTGGGTGCCTCAATTTAAGCACTCTCTGCCTTTTTAAAAAAACAATTTGGGAGTAAAATTCCTGCTTGTACTTCTCTAGGTATCAAGATTACCTCATCCCGGATTTTTATTGGGAGCCCAATCATCTTTCTTGAGCGCACTGGTACTATGACCGGTCTACTCAAAGAGATTTCTACCTCCGAAGGGTTTGTTGGTAGGCGTTCTACCGAATCTTTCCCTTCTTTTTCGCCTTCTGATTCTTGGGGTTTTGCCATGCCGCTGGAGTAAATGTTGCCCGACAGTTTTTGGCAGCCCTTTCCCTGTCATTGAACTGCACTTCCCATTGCTCCAGAATGCCTTCAGGATCGGTGATTAGATTAACCTCTTTATCCTTGCAGCAAGTGCAGCGTGGTGTACCGCACCATACTGCGGATTATTTAGTAGAACTTCCCAACGAAGCTCTTATCGGAGGGCTCAACTCCGGACACGTTCTTATCACCATGTTCATCATATAAAAGCAGTCAACCAGAGAAAATACATCGCTCTTCTCCTCTGCAACGACGAAGGGAAACACATCGCTCTGCACTCATTTGACAAAGAGACCCACATCGCCCAGGATTCTTTTCACTGCGAGACGAGGAGTCAACATCATCTAAGATACTAAGGATGTCAAAGTAGCTATCCTGGGGTGTCACGTGGAGACGGCATGTCAACTTGGATTGAACAGGGACAAGGATCGTCCTGGTTTCGCCGGGTAGAAAACAATCAGTGACTTTGTCCTGTATGTTCCTTCCCACACCTCCGCACTGCACTTGACTCGCGTGTGTATTTTCGCACTTTTTCCTGCACTCGGACGGGGGTGTGGAGATTCGTTTGTCTATTACGGGTCCCACAGAAAACTGGTCGCACGAACCGATGATGCAATTGGGTATCTTCTGCTTACTTAAAATACCCAAAACGGATTGCACATTTGAAATCCGAAGCCGGGCACTCGAGACCGAAGAGCATGTGGTGTCTCGTCGGCAATTGTAATCGTACCGCAGTTCTTTACTATGGTTTGTGTACTATGCCTATCTGTTGAAACCGCCACACATTGTCTCATTGGACACAGAAATATCGAGTAGTTAATATTTTGACGCATATTTATCAACTATAGCAAACACAGCCTGTTCGATGGGACGATTTTTACAACCGAAATACGGTGCAAGCGCTCTTAAAGTTTCGACAACCAACTCAGAATGTCGGTAGTAATCTTTAACAATTTCCAAACGTTGTTCGTTGATGAATATCACTATGTAAAAATGTAAACGTTGACTTACGTTTTGATATTTACAAATCTTGAAAAGTTTCAGGGTCCGTTCGTATTAAAATACAAAATTATTATGTATTATCTTAATGGAGATTCTCATTATAAAAACCTTTTACGACAACAAACTTCAGATGCTTGCATAAGAAGA
This sequence comes from Microdon myrmicae, assembly GCA_963931805.1. Taxonomy (NCBI): domain Eukaryota; kingdom Metazoa; phylum Arthropoda; class Insecta; order Diptera; family Syrphidae; genus Microdon; species Microdon myrmicae. The sequence goes on from OZ007500.1 coordinate 160,666,116, forward strand.
AACGGTAACATATAGAGGTACGGAAGAAGTAGTATCTTGTGGCCTTAGGTATATTCTGGAATGTTACAAACTAAAATTATAATATTGTACACAGTGACATGTGTACCGCGCAAATCCGAAATGTACGTGGTTTGGGTGCCGGCACGGCCACTGGTTCACAAATACCCCACTACTTGTTTACCTGGTAAAACATTGCAAGCCGCTCGCAAAGGGGGAAGGAAAATAAAACACCGTGGTATGTTATTCTGGTGATAAATGTTCTTTTATCTTTATTATAGGTCTTTATTGTTTTACAGCGAGTTTTATCAATTGAATTTTCTAGGATAACTATTTAGTACACTATCGAATTAGTTTGTAAACCATAGGTCTTTATTAAAACACCAACACAAAAAGTCAAATTAACATGCTAAACTATCGGAACGCAACAGACACCAACGAAACAATACTGACTCGAACTGAAAACAGACGCGCACACTTGCTTGAAACGCGGCTGCACCCTCTGGGGGTTATTACTCGACTCCCTTGAGATTGAAGAGCAATGCGAGCTCCGTGGTGGTTGAATTACGACTCACTTAAAAATGAATCGTGCAGAGTCTGTCATCCGCTAAGGATGGTTTTCGTTTTTGAGAGAAATGTGTAGTTTCTCTTGCAGCGACCAATCAGAGAGGATCTCTCTGAGTTGATCACGGCGAGGATGCGTGGTAGTTCGTGTTGCCAGGTTGTGGCAAACGAAAACGAAAGAAAGGAAATTGGTGCGAGGGTGTCATGGTGGCGTTCATGTAGCTGTGTTCATTGTCTGCTCGTCGTAAGGGCGACCAGTGCTGCGACCAAATGGAATTCTTGCACCATGATGTTTGTGCACGGCATCGTTGATCGTGGAAAGGATGGCATTCCCTGTGGTGCGAGTTCTCATGTAGGAGAATTTGATTCTCGGCGACTGGGCGCGAGATGCGCGGGCAAGTTTTGTCGGTTGTACCAAACTTGGGGTGACTGTGAATAGGTCAGGGAAATGTGCCGCGCACGTGTGCGGCAGGGTAAGCCGGCTAACAAGGGTGCGGGATAGGTTTCCCGATGTATATCGCATGTTGGTAATTCCTTTCAGGTAATTATTGTGATGCAACATATGAGCGAACGATATTTGGTTTTCGGGGAATTTGGATGATGCCCTATAGCGATACAGTAAATGCATGAACGGGGTTTTAGATTTCAGGGAATTTACAATGATGTTTACAGGTAGTGTCGGCCAACGAATGGGATTGGGGTTGGCGTTGTGCGCGGTCTGCGGGCGAAATTGTGATTGGAATTGTGGGTTGGTTCTCAGCGTAATATAGAGAATCCGCACAGTACTATGTACTTTTATTCTGGATTCATTCATTTCTTCCAAACAACAGAGTTTTTGTAGTTGTATAAAGGGCAATACGAAAAAAGATCTTTTGCATATTGCTAAAGATAATTTAATGCAATAAAGAGTTGCCGATAAATAAAACGGATTCATTATCTATGGAATAAAACGAGGAGATTTTGTCGCAATATCAAAGACGCAAAAAAAAAAAATACGGTCGAAGAATTATAAAATGGCTGAAAATATGAAGGATGGCATTTAATATGGATGAACGGCACAACATTTTTTATAAAACTAGTACGGAACAAAATACTCCATTTAAAGCACTTTTTTAATTTAGAAAAAAAAATGATCCAAACATCTCGGACAAATTATTATGTCGCTACTGTATAAAATGTGATGTTAGGACCTAGAACAAGAGAAAAACATATGGATATGATGAGTTGGCTACTACTCCTACTATGCTCAGTGTAAAGGAGAAATATGTTTACATTTAACTTTTTGCTATTTTTGTTATCTGAACCAAGTAATTACATTTTCCATTTCTTTACTTCTTTCTTCCTTCTTAATTTAATCGCTTCATAGTGTTAAAAACATCTCCCGAGTTAATTAAAGTTGCCTAATATTTCAAATATCTTCAAATGCAAACCCTTAAATATCTCGATTATAAACAAATTATACCACTGCTCCTCGATAGTATAGTGGTAAGTATACCCGCCTGTCACCCGGGAGACCGGGGTTCGATTCCCCGTCGGGGAGCCTCTGGCGCAAGACTAATGACCTTGCCCGGAAAAAACAAATCATTATGGAAAATTTAACAAGTCTCAGGACTTGCTAAAAAGGCCAAGACCGGTTCCCGGTTGTAGTGCCGTTGATGATGATGATGATGATATATATATATATGCCGATTAGAGCATTTAAGTCTGAATACGTCTGCTGATAATAGTCGCAAATACTTTTTTGAATAAATTTGTTCATTGGATTTGTTATTATTTATCCTGATAATATATGTAGTATTCGTTAATAGTCTATTGAGATTTTTGTATATTTGATGTTTCTTTTGACTACACTAGTCGCAATACTGTAAACTAAAAGGGCGTGGGAAAGGTTAGGGTAGCAAAGTGTGGTGTTTATTTTGATATTACAACGTTATCTAAAAGGTTTGAAATACACACATTTCCGATAGAAAATAATAAACAATACAAAGCAAGCTAATAAAAAAATTAAGCCAGGAATAGGCCTTGATTTCCAGTGCTTTGGGGTAATCCAGAAAAGCACTACTTTCCAATAACAGGAGAACACGTTAAATACATACATATATTACAAAACTTCATTAAGCTCTCTAGGAACCGATGACGCACTTGCGAAAGTTCGGTTGAGGAAGAGAGAACATGAGCCACTCCCACGGGGCCAGGTGAGTATATTATTTTCTCATTATTTTTCTGGACGAAAATTCTATAACATTCCGCACCATTCCCTTCAAGTTTCACGAGCAACAATGGATACTTAGAATTCAACTTCATTTCTATATAACTTCTGTTTTAATTTGTATCGCCGCAAACTTTTGCAATGATGTGAGCCAATCAGAAGTCATCTTGAACATTTTTGCTTGGAGATGTAAAACTGCACTTCCGGTCATTATATTTGCGCTAAACTTTATTATGCTATTGTTACTATTGATGGTATTAATAGGGAAACTCATGTAGTTTGTTGAATTATTATTAATACTGCGGTTGCGATACCGTTCTCGATTTATATATTAGTACATACTGGTAGAGCAGAAGACAAGCGTTTCTTCGTCCTTGGTATGCCTTGGACAGGATTCTTTTCGGTAATACGAGTTAACTGCTCTACCCACCCTACCAAAGTTAATTTCTCTCATAATATGCTCGTAGATTGCATTATTGTAGTTCCGCCGGACTCGTTTGCTCGCACCAATTTCTTACCAAACTTGGCTAAGAATTACTCTACCTCGAATTCCTATTTGTGTTTACAGCACACTTTTCGGGATTTCAAAAACTATATCTACTTAGTTCGCAACAGTGTGCGTGTCTATGGTTAATGTTATTGATTATAACACGACCAAAGCTAGCTAGAGTACTGTTTTGCCCATCATTAAATTGATTTCCTGTTCGCATAATAGTGACTTAACAACTACTTAAAACATTCGATGAAATGGGGATGCACAATCATGACCTATGTTACCGCTTTTTTTTACACTAACGCGCGCCCAAAAGGAGATTTTGAAGTACCCTTAAATGCCAGAGCACAGTGCGAGCGGGTAGGAGAGGAAATGGATAAGGAAAGGAGGTATCGATGTACATTGGTCTTAAATGCCTGGACATTACAACGACGAGGAAACACATGATCAGGTAGAGTATTCCAGATTCGTGTGGTTCGGCTAAAGAATGACTCTCTATATTTATTTGTGAGTTTGAAGTTGACTTTCAACGTGAACTGATGCGCATTTCCAGATTGACGGGTATCGCGGGAACATGTCTGAAGAGGTGGAACATATACAGCAAGTTCAGTTGAACAACGACCGTGATAATACCTATAGAAAAGAGACAGACATGATACGTTGCGCCCATGTGCTAATGACGGAATTGATCGATTTACGGCTGGGTCAACAATAAGTTTCACTGCTCATTTTTGCATCGCCTAGCAATCAACATGACTACAAAGATACAAGGATGCAACCGTCAACCTTCGATGGAATGGGACCCTTCTCCGTATTTATACGTCAGTTTGACGCCGCGGCCAATTATAATAAGTGGTCGGATGAGTACAAGTCAACATCACTAATCTTGTCACTCCGCGGGGTGGCTGCAGAATTGCTACAAGCCGTACCAGCAGAGAAGGAAACTGATTTCCAGGCGTAAGAGACGGCCTTGAAGCTAGGTATGGAGACAACCACATGGAGCAGGTTTACCGCATGCAACTGCGGTGCAGAACGCAGAAACCTAGAGCAAATCTTCAACAGTTGTAGGCAACTGTACTGGTGCATCCTCTGTGGGTAATAGGTTAATGTCCCAGGAAATCGGATTAACAGACAGAGAAAAGGCAAGCGTCAAATCACTCCTGAACGATTTTTCTGATATTTTTGTGACAGGAAATGATAAATTCGAACGCACCGATATAGTTAAACATCGCATTGACGCGGGTGAATCAAGACCTATAAGACAGCCACCTTGTCGACTGCCGTTGGCTAAACAAGCAGAAGTAGGCAACATAATTCGAGAGATGGAAGAGAAAGGAGTCATTGAGAAATCATCGAACCCATGGGCTTCGCCGGTAGTGCTCGTCAAGAAGAAGGATGGGACAACTAGATTTCGTGTCGACTACCGCCGGTTAAACGACGTTACGAAGAAATACAGTTACCCATTTCCCCGAATCGACGACACACTAGATACCCTTTCTGGGGTTCAGTGGTTTTCAACATTGGACCTAAAAAGCGGTTACTTACAAGTGGAAGTGAAGGAGGAGGACAAGGAGAAGACAGCGTTTACTACCGGAAACGAACTTCATCAATTCAACGTGATGCCTTTTGGATTGTGTAATGCTCCAGCAACGTTTGAACGATTAATGGAAAGTGTTCTACGGGGACTTACATGGAAGACGTGTCTTGTGTACTTGAACGATATCATCGTTGTTGGAAGGAATTTACCAGAACACATCAATAATCTGCGCTCCGTCTTCGAACGACTAAGACAGGCCAACTTAAAGCTCAATTCGAAGAAATGTGAACTCTTCCAAAGGAGATGAAAATTCCTGGGACACATCGTTTCATCTGCAAGAGTTCAAACGGATCCTGATAAGATAGCAGTTGTCCAAGAGTGGCCTACTCCAGAAGATAAGCAACAGTTAAGAAGCTTTATGGGATTAGCCACATATTACCGACGGTTTGTTAATGGTTTCGCCAATGTGGCTAAAGACAAGAAACTCAATTGGACAGAAAAGTGTGAGGCAGCATTCAACACATTGAAGGCCGAGTTATGTAAGACTCCAACATTGGCATTCCCAACATCGGATCGCCCATTTATATTGGATACTGATGAAAGTAACACAGGAATCGGAGCAGTGTTGTCACAGGAAGTCGATGGTAAAGAGAGAGTTGTCGCATATTATAGTCGAGTTCTATCTAAGCCAGAGAGAAATTACTGCGCAACAAGAAAGGAACTGCTGGCTGTCGTAGAAGCCCTTAAGAATTTTCATAAGTACTTCTACGGACGTCGATTCCACCTTCGGACGGGTCATGCCGTCCTGAAATGGTTGTTAAATTTTAAGAATCCGGAAGGACAAATAGCTCGATGGATCGAACGACTTCAAACGTACGATTTCCAAATTTCCCGCCGTCAAGGGAAGGTGCATAATAACGCTGATGCTCTATCAAGAAGACCATGTAAGCCAGATTGTAAACATTGTCATAGAGTGGAAGAAATGTACAAGTAGAAGTACTAGATGGGTGGACGAGTAATGCTATACGCGCAGCTCAACTTCCGGATGAAGATATGTCGCTAATCCTGGAACACAAAGAAAAGAATGAGCGGGCAATTTGGAACAATATTTCCGATAAGAGTGGAACATTTAAAGCATATTGGGCACAAGGGAATTCCTTGCTGGTGGAAGATGGAATTCTAAAGCGTAAATGGGAAGCCGCGGACGAAAATCCCATCGAATACAGGTTCTAGTCCCACCATAAAATGTGAAGGATGTACTAACAGAAATGCACGACGGGGCCTCCGGTAGACATCTGGGAGACACTTTCAAAATTACGATCTCGATTCTACTGGCTTCACATGAGAGATGACGTCGAGACTTGGTGAAGGAAGTGCACAACTTGCACTGCGACCAAAGGACCAACAGCAAAACCAAGGAGCGCTATGAAGCAGTACAACGTGGGTGCCCCTTTCGAGCGAATTGCGATCGACATCTCAGGACCATTTCCAAAAACCAACGACAACAATAAATATATGTTGGTCATCATGAATTACTTCAGCAAGTGGGTGGAAGTCCTTCCAATTCCAAACCAAGAAGCAACAACCGTCATTGAGCAGCTTATCAATAATTGGATCAGCAGATATGGAGTTCCCTGTGCGCTTCATTTCGATCAAGGCCGAAACTTCGAATCACGGATATTTCAAGGCATCTGTGCGACACTGGGCGTAAGGAAAACCAGGACCACACCCTTACATCTGCAGTTAGACGGAATGGGCGAAAGGTTCAACCGAGCAATGAAAGAGCATTTATCGAAGGGGGTTAGTGATCACCAACGAAATTGGGACAAATATGTACAAACCTTTCTCATGAGTTATAGACCGGCTAATCACGATACGACAGGCCATTCTCCAGCAAGAATTATATTTGGACGATAGATACGATTACCAGCCGATCTGCGATTCGGAATACCTACAGACGCCATAGATAAGACTGAAGACTGCGTAGCCGAATGGAGACAACGCCTCGATGAGATTCATCATTTGGTCCGAAAGCAAATCAAGGTATCAAGTGACAGGATGAAAACAAGGTACGACGTTCGAGGAGACCAGTGAACTTAGTTCGGGACGAACTAATCTAGGCGGAGGGTAGTGTGACGCATATGACAATCAGTACTAGAATATTCTAGAAAGTCCAAAACAAAGTACTAGAGTATTCTAGAAAGTACTGGAAAACTGGAGACTATGAGCAGTAGAAAATTCGAGGCTATGGAACGGACGAAAACGAAACACCGAATCAGAATGAGGAAAAACGATATAAATACGTGGCACGCAGATCAAGAAGTGAGTAAGAAGTAAGCAGTGAAAAACGCGATAAGTAAGAAAGCGAGAGTAAGCAGTTAGGAAGCGATAGGAATTAAACGATAAGTCTCTAGTGACAGAAGAGTCACCGAATTATTAGCGAAATGTCAAGTAACGGTTATTATTAACAGACTAATAAAGTGTTTACAAAGAAAATCGATTTAACAGCTCTTATTTATTAAAATAATTAATCTAGCGAACTCTAAACTAATGAAAGTGCATGCGGTGTCTGAAGCTGTAGGCATCTCAACTGAGCAGGTACATAACATTTTACAGGAATATTTGGATATGAAAAAAACAATCCGCGCGATGGGTGCCGCGATTGGTTACACTCGACCATAAGCGCAACCGTGTGACCACTTCAAAAGAGTGTTTGGAATTGTTCAATCCCAATGCAAACAATTTTTTTGCCCGTTTCGTTACGGTGGACGAAATCTGGATTCATCACAACACACTAGATACCAATGAACAATCAAGACAGTGAGTTTCTCCTAGTCAGTGTGCATCAAAGAAGGCTATGGTGGGGCTGTCGGCGAACAAGGTCATGGCCACCGTTTTTTGGGTTACACGCGGTGATATTCACATCGATGGCCTTGAAAAGGGTAAAACGGTCACCGGCGAATATTATTCTGAGCTTTTGAACAGATTCGATATAGATTTTAAGCAGAAACGACAGCATTTGTTGAAGAAACAAATTGCTGTTGCATTAGGACAATGTAAAATGCAAATTTGTTCAGGTGCATCAAAAACATCATGTGCTCGATGGGTTACAATAACGGGAAACTCAATTCCGTCATTAGGACATATGCGCAACATATCCTGCATACCGCTTGTCTATAGATTTTATCACGTTGCTCAACTGAACTTTATGAATGCATCCCTGTTATTATATATTGACCTCGATACCCAACAAGCTGACAGTGCACAGTAATTCATATTAAAAATTAACAATAAACGGGGAAGCAAACACAGACAAGCGTTCTAGCACCTGACCGCACGCTCTCCCTAATCATGTGTTTCCTTTCATTGCAATATTCTGGCTTTTACGACCGATGCGCATTGATACCTCCTTTTCTTATCTTCGCTCTCATAATCAAGTATTAGGTTCTCATCAATAGAATATGATAGATATCTAAAATATAAAAATGAATTTCTATCCAATAACAGCAAAACTGTAATAGCCGTTGCCCTCATATTGTCTAATGGTCACAATAGTCGGAACAAATGGTAATTTTTCTATAGCAGGATAATTCCTTATGCTTGAAATATGCTGATATCCAATCGCGGAAGTAAAAAAAAACCAAAAGTGAAGGACTTTATGTTCAAGCTTGCTACCACAATAGGAGACCACCCAAGAAGGCAAACGCCAGTATCATATCGCGAAGCCCGATGTTGATGGTTTATCCATCATCTCAACTTACAGCTTAAAATTATTTATTTGTTGTCATATGACAACATCGTAAAATCAGTCGTCCTGCGCGAAGTAACCTGTAGAGCTAAGGACTTGGGGAACAACATATACAATGTATCTCTTGGGTAGCTCCATCAGGAAACATGTCTAGAAAACGCGAAATATAAAAATTTTAAAAAACAACTTCATCTGGAAAATTTAACGACAAGACACCGATGAAGGTATGAGGGCATATTATCACTTTGTTAACGTATCTTTCATAAACACACTACTGTCAAAACACCCGAAGCACATTAGCGGGCAAGACATTTTTCTGGGGGCAATGTTTAAATAAAACGCAGAATGCACTCCTCGCCTTTCCCCTTTTCGCATTTCATCTTTTACCAGCAATGTCAATCTGTATCCAAGAGATAATAAGAAACAAAACTAATCTCGCAACACATTTATTTTCTGTTTCACTTACACCCCACAACCGAAACAATCCGCAACAGTCAGGGGCATGTGGCAGTCGTAGTCAAACAAATAATTGCACACGCTACATATACCAGGGAACAGGATTAAAATGTTCAAAAAGCTGACTTCTCCTCTCAAATGTAAACGGACTGTTAATACGCGAGTGGATACCACCCCATAGTTCCCCTACACTTGTCGGCGCATATCTTTTCGAATTTTTATGCCCAGATAAATCAGAAACTTACTGTGAGTCGTCGGGTGCGGAAGTCCGCATATCATCTAAGTAAATTTGTGCAATATTAGTGGGTTAAACACCAGTAAGTAGTAGTGATATATTCAAAGGGTTACTTTCAATCGAGCTTGTGTAAGATGGCCACTAAAGCCGCCAATAGAGCAGCACCAGATACTGATTCTTCGGATGACGAGTATGTTGTTGAAAGAGTCGTCGATCGTCGCATTCGTAGAGGTAAAGTGGAATTTTACTTGAAGTGGAAAGGATTTCCTGAAGATGAAAACACATGGGAACCACTGGAAAATCTCGATTGCAAGGACTTAATCGCTGCATATGAAATTCAACATAGAGCTAAACTAGAACAAGAAAGGGCAGCGTCGAAGCAGAAAATAGCACCGGTTAAAGTTACCAAAGCTAATGAAGAACTGATTATCAAAGAAAGTAGTCCAGCCCCTGAAACTTCTGCTTTGGAAGACGTCAAGGACTTCGATTGTGAATTGCCCGGACCCAGTAAGAAGATTAAGAAGGACTTGGATTCCAGCGACGATGAGACTACATATCACGTTATCGAAGGGGACAATTTGGATGGCATCAAAATGTGCGCTATGAACATCATACGAGTTGACAAAGACGGCTTCGAGCGTGGACTTGAGCCAATAAGTATTATCGGAGCCTCGGACGTCACTGGCTTTCTCACGTTCTTGATTCAGTTTAAGGGCATTGATCGTCCCGAACTCATCCCGGCATCTACTGCTAATGTCAAGTGTCCACAATTGGTCCTAAAATTCTACGAAGATCGTCTATCTTGGTATTCTGATGAGGAATAAATCCTCCTTATTCAATTCAAATGCATTCAATTTAATCTATTCATGTTTAGCAATGTAAGAGTAAAAGTTCATCCAATAAATATATATGTATGTTCGTTGTAACTCTTGAGCTTTCGTTTCAAATGGGGAAGGACTCATTTTCACGGGAAGAGTTGATTTGCAAGCTGAGGATACCAGAACGTTTTTCGAAAAGGGGTTTTAATGTCGAGGTAGGTGGATACACAAACGCAGCCATTTGACCTTACGATGAATACCGTCCCGTCTATATCTGGTAATTTTTTTATTGTATTTCAATCTACTCTATAACAAGTGGTTGTTGTTCGTTTTGTTACCCCTCCCACGCAGCGTGGTTAACATTCTATATGCAACAGTTTCAGCAAATTAAAAAGCTTTAGATTGTAGTGCAATGGTGGTACAAATAGTACTTCGAACACATTTCGCTTTTCCGAAATAAATTAAGCACAAATATTAGCTTCTATATGTTGGTTGATTCATAAAGTAGGTATTATCGCTTTCCCCTACTTTTATACAAATAAGGTAGACTTATAATGCTGGCAAGGACTATATTGCTATACTAGCAATAATCATTGGTGCAAGTACGTATTTGCTAAAAATGAATAAAGCACAATACTAGATTGTGTCTCCACTGGTTTCAATTGATAACAATCATATTGCGAGTATCACAATAAAAATTCGTACATTCATAACACAATTAACAAATGCAGAATAATACGCAACACTTTGACATCTAAGTAAAGTGTTTCTGCTTCATCTTGTGGCATTGTTCCACAAGGTTGTCAATGCAATACCCCTCACTTTGTAAATTTTCCATCGATACTACGGCAAACACCGACTTTTTGCCGGACTAATATGCCGAAAATAAATTGATAAACATTTTCCAGATTCCCATAAGTTGTTCTTGCTGTCATGAAATTGACGCACTCTGAATTTATAAATAATATCCAATCCAGTAGATTCATGTTTATTATCCGATGAGATATTCAGCAACTAATGCCGTGGTATTACCTGATAAACTTTTGGATGAATTTGGTCATTTGGTACAATCGATGTAGATAAATGAATTTGTGTGTTTCTTCAAAACTATTGCTATACTTGCGTTAAAAACACTGCATTAGTTATTAAATACATCAGTTAATGCAACGTATTAACGATTCGGATACGAAGACGAATAAAAACTACTATTATTTTCACTAGTGAACTGACCTTGCACTAGTGAACTGGATTTTACGTTTTTATATATTTTGTTGAGTTTCTGATAAGTGATAAACACATTAACCCCTTTATTGGAAATGACGAATCGTACACACACAATTTTTGTGCTAAACTCTTCCTTGATGGGCGACGCCCGTCGCAAATTTGAACAATTTAAAAACCATATAAATTTTTTTTTATCATAAGCCATTTATATACTAAAAGACTGTCCTCACCTAAAATTTTTAAGAGACCGTCTATTTCGTAATATAGATATTTATAAAATTCTCAAAGATCCTACCCCCGACAACATAGAAAATATAGATAAGTTTATAAAAATTCTAAAAATCAAATTATAATTTAAAAGCACAGAGCCAATAGTTTCAGTTGCTAGGTTCATTATGTTATTTTATTGATATGTAATTTTGAATTACTTGTTAATAATAAATAAAATAATAAATTTTTTTCTAATATGGAAGAAAACGTTGTTATAATAATTACACATTTTGAACGGATAACGATACTAGACGTTTTTTCGTTATTCTGTGAGATTATTACAATGAAGTTCTTTATTCAGTTTTTTAAATTCACCCGCAAAACAACCATGAAAATGTTAAAAAAAAATTGAGAACGTTTTATATAAAAGTGATAACGGTAGAGATAGGGTAGACGAATTTGAATGGGAAAGTGACAATTCCTGGGAAACTGAGATTGATGTAAGTAACGAAGACTGTATTATAATTTCCAAAATTAGAAATAGTGCAACGCAGCAAAGCAGCTACAATAGTGAAGGTAATGTTTCAAAAAAAATTGTCGGACATATAGATTTGGGAAGATAAGAAAATAAGGACAATGTTCTAAAATTTGTAGAAGGGTTTTTTTTATTTATTTTTTTTATTATTAACATCGTTTATTGGATACGAATAGTACAATCTTAACAATTAAATTTACTACAATGTTTGAATTGTACTTAATATAGCTTAATTAAGTAAAACGTGTAAGGGTTTACTGGACCAGTGTTTAGAGCCCAAGTCGATTTTAATGTGTGAGATTTTAACATGTTCATTCATGAGGTTTCGTCCGTTTTGGCCGTCTGAATTCGTGGGTAATATCCAAGAGCTGAATAGCTTCTACGTTGGTATGATTATGTAGGCGTCTTTCGTGTTTGACAGCATATTCTTGGATAACTTCATAAATCCATTTGATCTCTAGGTCATCATGTATTTCCCGATTTGTCACAAAACGGTAATGCGATGGAATTTGTTCTGACTTCGTTGAATTATTTCTCTATTGGATTGTTTTGTACAGCCCCATAATTGGATTCCGTATATCCAGATCGACTTGATGGTAGATTGATAGATCAATCTTTTACAATAGAGATTAAGTGGAGAGTGATTCCCGATTAACCAATACATCTGTCTACGTTTCAGCTTTATTTGTTCAGCTTTTTTTTTCACATGATGTCTCCAGTTTAGTCTGCTATCTAGATATATACCGAGATATTTCGCTGAATCTGCTTTGGGAACTGGAAATCCGTTGAGATATGTAGAAATATTGCTATCTGATCGTCGCAATGTAAATGTTAGGTGAATAGACTTCATCTCGTTGAGTTTAATTTTCCAATCAGTGGTCCATTGGCTAATTTCGTTGAGTGCCTCTTGCAATTGTTCTGTAGCTTTTTTTTTTGATTATCGGCAGCTGATATTATAACTGTATCATCTGCAAAGGTGCCTATGAATGTGCTCTTGGTTGTTGGGATGTCTGCTGTCTATAGTAAGTAGAGGAAAGGTCCCAGGACACTTCCTTGTGGTACGCCTGCTTCTATTGGATAGAAGCCAGCGTCAGCTCCTTCGTGTGTTATTTTGAACATCCTATCAGACAAGTGTGATTCGTGTAGATGGCAATAGTCTGCTGGAAACATTTTACTCATTTTATATATGAGACCTTCATGCCATACTCTGTCGAATGCTTGGGAGACGTCAAGAAAGACACCTGGGCAGTATTTCTTTTCTTCGAACGCCTTTTCTACTACTGTGGGCACACTCAATAGTTGAGTGTTTATTTCTAATGCCAAATTGAAAGTCTGAAATATTGATGAGTGGCTTGAGTCGCTTGAGGAGTACTTTCTCAAACAGTTTTGAAATAGATGGCAATAGTGATATCGGTCTATAAGACGTTACTTCTTCTGCTGGTTTATCTGGTTCCATCTGGACTATTTTGAATGAATTCGGAATTTATTTGAGTCGAAAGCAAGCATTAAACAAATATGTTAGCATAATAACAGCTTTTCGAGGTAACTCCTTGTATACATCAGGTGATATTGCATCGATGCCTGGTGTTTTTTTGTGGTTCACATTTTTTTCGATTTGTTGGGCAATCTCCATTGGGGTCACTGATTTGATTGTTTGCTCAGTTTGATACCTGGTTGAAGGATCAATACTAGTGTGGATGTTGTGTGGTTTGAACACTGAAGCCAGGTGTTGTGCAAATATTTCAACTTTATCTTCAGTTCTGCGTACCTACTGTCCCTGCGCATCCATTATAGGTGGCACTTGGATAAGGGGACGTCAGGTGTTGTGCAAATATTTCAACTTTATCTTCAGTTCTGCGTACCTACTGTCCCTGCGCATCCTTTATAGGTGGCATTTGGATAAGGGGACGTCTAAATGTACATGTTGCCTTCCAGAGAGAGTAATCCGTATCCACTGACGGTCTTAGTCCACTTAGATACTTATCTATACTCATCTATGTTTATGTTCTTTAATTAATTTGTTAACTAGATTGCTCACCTTGTTAAATATTTTTTTTGTCGTTAGGGTGCCTGGATCTGTACCACGTTCGTCTAGCTTTGCGCCTGTCTTTGATTAGATCTCTAATCACAATAGGGTAGGTTGTTGTTGGTTCTTGTTTATCACTTGGCACCGGAGTTGCTGCTGCGGCTGCGCTTTATAGTGTTTTGATAAATTGTTTTACTTCTTGTTCCAATTCTTCACAATCTTGAAGTTTAACGTTTAATTTAATTTGATTGTCAAGGGCTTTTCGGAATTTCTCCCAATCTGTATATTTGTTAGTAAGATTTAGTTTTCTGTTCTTTTTGGGAACAGTTGCATGCAATACTAGTAGTACCGGAGTGTGGTCAGACGTTAAATCAACTAAACTATCCGTTTCAATATAATTCGATGCAACTCCTTTCAAAATAAAGAAATCCATCAGGTCAGGAGTTTTGTTGCTATCAGTAGGCCAGTATGTTGGTGAAAAAGGCGAATGAAATTCGCACTTTGCTTCCTTGTAAGCAATTCTTTTCCCTTGCCTGTAGTAGTCAACCTTGACCCGCAAGCAGTGTGCTTGACATTAAAATCTCCACCAATTATAAACCTTGGTCCGAGCTCCTTGAAAATATCCGTGAATTGTTGTTTTGAAATTGTTTGTCTAGGTGGGCAATACACAGCACCTACATTTAAATCAGCTCCATTAAGGTTGATAGTAACAATGGAGGCTTAAATAAAAGTTTCTTTTATTTCTTTTTATTGGAAATGATGTATATTTTGTTTTATTATCAGAGCTGTGCCAGACATAGAAGTGCCAAGTATATATCCGCGTACTTTACATAAATAATAAAATAATAAAAAAGAATTAATCAAGGAGTGGTTTCCTGTAACATCTATAACAAAAACCATAGACCTTAATGTAAACTGCCTACGTGTTATTCTCATTAGTACCTTTATTTATTTATTTTGTAGAGCTTCCGCTGATATCGGTACAATATATACTAGACCAGTATACAATGAATCTGTTATTATTTTTTGGATCAACACTGCTTTTCACACTGCTTTTTAGAACCTTCATGAGAGTTGCATGCTTACGCCTTTATTGGTAATATCTTCATATACGACCAACATTTTTGTTTATTGTCGAATTTCACCAGTTCCATAGTTCATATACTCCGACCTGGAGGGTTGTGCAATCTATATGCTTCCACTAGATACACGAACTACTTCTGTTACATAGTCGGCTTGTCCTAGTTTTAATATCTCGCGCTGTGGATAGGGCCTTAGATTACATCCACAGCTAAGCCAGCTTATCGTAAAAACGTCTAAAGGCCGAGCGGAACTGCCTTAGCGGTAACTGCATGCGAATAATAAAATAAGGAACCAAATTGTAAACAAATCGTCTCTGGAGAATCGAGTCCGCTCACAGAACCTTCACGATAAATTTAGTTAAGGTAACATGTAAGTTAGATTTATTTTGTAGATTTATTCTGCGTCTTCATCCGATGTGATGTAATACACTAAAGGGAAGGATCGCAGAGGCACCTTTCAATCATATTTTACACAAACGAAATTTATCGTATTAACCTTGGTTGATAAAAAATGTGAACAGAGTACAGCGCTACAAAAATGGCTTTTAAACAGTGGCTCTCTATTCTCTATTGTTAGAATCAAAAACGTTTGCCACCAAACAATTGTGACCTTGAAAAAGGTTCACAAAATAACCAACAAATTATTTAAGCGCCTAACTAATTCAAATCTCTTGTGGCCAATAGCAAGGGCACGTTATAGCTTCAGTTCCAGTCAATATATAAGACCAATGTTTTCGGGAATTTATCTTCATACGCTTACTCACTCCTCACCATATGTGGAACTAACCAATATGAATACCCACGTGCTGATGAATTTCACATTGATCAGCATAAGGAATTAAATAAAATATTAAGTCAGACGGTGCGATACAACTTGGTCAAGAACACACCATGTTCCAGGTACCATTTACTCCAGGATTAAAAATCCTTAATGGAAAATACGGCGCCATCTATAATAGTAATTACCCATTGTTATAAAGACTCGAATAACAACTATTAAAATAATATACACACATTCATTGCCCCCTGCATATTCTAAGAATGTTTATGTTGGACCACTCAAAAAATGATGCGAGCTTCTGGGTAATAGGGTACATGGGCTACATGGGTAATCAGGTACATACTCCTCACGACTGAAGATAGATGAATTTTCAAGTCACTGAAACCTAAAATCAATTATTTTCAAAGAAAAACATATGCAATATGTTAAAATTCATTATGAACGAAGTTACCTAACACTAAAGTTTTGACAATGAAATACATGTAATAGTAGCCTTAAATACCAATTTGATAACATATATGTCAGGCGACATGTAAACCCAGTTAAAATTGATCATGAATGATCACCGTCAGCGGTTAGACGTTCAGTTTGCGAGATGTTAGTTGTTGTTCAGTATTTGGTAGGGAGGGTAGTTAGTTGTTATCTAATATATTTAGGAATTGTTGATTGAAGTTAAGCATAATGTCCTTAAGAGGCAAGATTAGTACAAAAACACCTGCGAATCAAATAGCCAATCGAGAGTTTCCATCAAAGCGCAATGTCTCGGAAAAAAAGGAATACGTCGTCGAAAAAGTTATTGATCGTCGTGTTCGCAAAGGTAGAGTGGAATATTATTTAAAGTGGAAAGGATATCCTCCAGAAGACAACACATGGGAACCGGTGGAAAACCTCGACTGCCAAGACTTAATTGCTGCATTTGAAAATCAACATAAAAAAGGTCAAGAAAAGGCAGACAAACAGAAACCAACAGCAACTAAAGTTACTAATAGTAAGGTAAAACCCAATTCGAACGACGTGAATACAGGTACTATATCCACCGGAAAACGCAAGAAGATCGATGTTGATGCTGGTCCCAGTAAAAAGAGGAAAAGCCAAGAATCCTCTGATGATGAAGATGATGACTTAACTTCTATAAACATAATAAGAGTTGATCGGGACGGCTTTGAGCGTGGTCTTAAACCTATAAACATTATTGGAGCTTCAGATGCTACTGGTTTTCTTACTTTTTTGATACAATTCAAGGGTGCTGATCGCCCTGAACTCATACCAGCATCGATAGCTAATGTACAATGCCCCCAATTAGTTCTTAGATTCTACGAAGATCGTCTCTCTTGGTATACGGATAGTGAGGATTAATTTGTAATATACGAAAAACATTTGTTTTCATATTACAAAATTTAGATAGTAAGTGTAGTGTAACTCAAAAAAGGGGAAAAAACAAATTGTAATTTATTTTCTAATATTAAGTCGTGAATAAGGACATGAATTGTGAATCGAGTTAAAATATATTACTGAATGGGCACAAATATGTTAAGTTATGTAGATTGTCGCAGAAATTATGACTACTTTATGGTACACAAACTGCAGTGAACGGTGACTGGAAATAAGTAGTTTTGAAAAAAAAAACCCCGCATCAATGTTTATCTCCTTCAAAGTGTCTGAAATCTAAAAAGCCAAAATGCGATAAATTAGAAGGTACTATATAATATTATAAAAATAAAATAAAATTATGGAGCTTTGAAAAAAAAGTCAAATTACGCTTAAAAATCTGGCGATTTTTTGAATGACAAATTGACATTTTTCATTCAATCAAGAAAAAGAACTTGAGGGGAGAATTCAAGTCAATCGGGTGATTTGTATTCGAGTTAGGATTGCAACAAATTTGAAAAATACGTGTCGAGAAAAGCAAAATATTGATGGATATAGAAATATATGCTACTCCAGGCATATACAATTCACCTTTCTCTTTGGAAAATGTTTGCCGGATTGGTGAAGCTTTCCTTCGAAGTACTCAGTCGATATGGGCAGTTTCATTTTATCTATGTCAACGACATAACTCCTTGTTGCAGGTTCAATTGTTATCCCCATTGCGCTGAACACTTTCAGAATTGATAGAGATCCATCATTGAATACTTGAATATTAAGACAATTGGATAATTCAATGGTTTTCAACTCATTGTCGAGGCGTTTTTTTTACCACGCACTGTGCTCTGGGTACTTCAAAATTCTCTTTTGTGCGAGCGTTAGTGTAAAAAAGAAACCAGACTAATATTGCGAGTGCTCTATTGAATGGCTTCTAAATAAGTCGTTCAAAAATGCCTGCTTCGAGCGGCTTCAAGACATCTGTCTGATTGACAACAATATACAAAAGATTTCGCAAGTATGTGCATGTACCTGTTTACCTGAGGAACGAGAGTAGCATCCTTCTTAGTGTTATAGTATTTAGGATGCCGATAGAGCCCGAATAAAAATGCCACAGGGCCGCTTAGCTCACCCACGTTTCTGACCGTCGAGCTGCTGCTTTTTAGGAGGTTTCCGTCCAAAAACTGCTTGAGATCCACCACCCTTAAAACCTTAGAACGCTATTCTTAATATAGCATAGACTATCTGGTAGAAGAGGAAGATCGATCAACACCAAAAAGGAAAACCCTAATTTGAAAAAAGAGAAATCACCGTAACTTATGACGTTCATTTCATTAGATGTCCGTTCTTAATGTTTGTTTACTATCTGATACGCTAATAGTGACAGATTCGGGGCCAATTATCGCTCAAGTTATGTTTATAACTCCGTGGGAGCGATAAAAAAAATGTATTTGTAGAGCGATACAAGTTTAATTTTGGTTAAAATAATAACGGAACAAAACTGCAATATACAATAAGCATATGATGCAATGCACTGGACACTACAGGTGTCTTGCATTTTAATTTATATCCAAAAAAATAAATCGTTTGCGATTCCGGCGAATTATGCGGGCTGGCCAGGTTGCTTATTGCCAGGGTATTGGGTTGCTGTGGGCATCCCGAGGTGGCTGTACTTCGGGATTTGAAGGCTGCAGTAACTTAAGAGGGTGTAGGGTTCTTGTGGGAATTTGGAGGTGCCTGTAGATCAACTTGATAGGATGGAAGGGTTATCAGAATATGGAAACTAGTGATGTATCTTGATGGACCTAAGCGTAGAGGCAGTATACTGTGTTCTTTTGGGATGTTAAAGGCTTCTAGTCTTTGGGTGTTAGTGGGTGATACACTGAAAGTTGATAGATGGAACGGGATGGTAGAAGGGGTTTCCTTTATTAATTTTTTTCTTATTTGTAAGTTATAGGTAGCCTTGTAATTATATGCCATGATTGTCTGCTTTGTTTACACTCATGATCCATGAATGTATCTAAAAAAAAAGGGTAGCTTTATAATCATATATCATGATATGCTACCTTCTTTACACGCATATTCCATGAAAATATATATGAGTAACTTCATAATCATATACCATGATTTGTTACCTTGTTTACATTCATGTTCCATGAATGTATGTACGTTGAATGGATTCTATTTTGATTTAATATGTGTATATGTATATATTTTTATTTATTTAATTCGATTTTTCTTCCTTAATTTACTTTTATGTATTTTTATGTTTTTCTTCGTTATAACTGTATTTTTATAATTTTTACTTCCTATGTGTTTTTTGGCGCAAGGCTAATAACCTTGCCCGTAAAAATAAATTATTACGGAGGTTTAACAAGCCTCGAGACTTGCTAAATAAGGCCAGTTCCGGTTCCCGGTTGTAGTGCCGATATGATGATGATGATGATGATGATGATGTGTTTTGAGAATCTTGGTGTAAGCTTGTCTCGTCTAGCTTATTTTCTAAAGATTGGTTCATTTTCCACTATGTTATCCGGGGTCTCTCGATATTTTTTTATAACACTTCTCTCGAGAGAGGCGAACCTATAGCGCCGAGTGGGCGCCCCGAGAAGCCACCAAATAACTGTTGCATTTCTTTTTAACAGTTGCAGGTTGTAACGCTCTGGGAACACTCGCGTGTGTAGCGATCCTAAATCGCTACTCCCACCCAAATCCCCAATATTATCAAACCCTAAAATTTGAATCATATGAGCAATAAATTAACCCAAAGCTAATTTATCGCTCATTGATTCAATTCCACATAATAAACCCAAATCCCAAATTTTCCATTGCCTCATATTCAAATCCCATATTGAGTCACATGTACAACGAATTTAACCAAAAGTTAATTCATCATACATTGACTCAATTCCTAAAAACCTTGACATCATGAAATGCTAAATTCAAAACGCATTTCATGATTTCCCTTCCTAGAACCCATCCAACTAAAGCCTCTAACAAATTCCCAGAACACAACTCAAATTGAAACGCACTAAGTCGTTATGTGTGCTTCTGGGAATTTCGACAAAAATTAGTTGACAATTCTCAACTAGAAAATTTATAAAAGGGCGGTGAATTTGAATTTCGTGATCAGTTGAAGTTCAGAGGCCGAACCTATGGCCAGCGCAGTATCAAAGAAATAAAGTATAATGTTAAAATAAATAAAGTATAATCAAACCTTTTAACCAAAAACTAAATCGACAACAAACGAAACGCGTTTTCATTCAGTCCCCCAACTATAACTTAACACTGATCATAAAAAACAATAAAAGGGAATCGTCTTCTATTATTCCACACTCCACCACCATTGACACCCATCACCTCCCGGAGCTAACACCAGGAATAGCAACGAAAACTCTACGGGAATAATTTTGCAGGGTCTCCGATAAACGTAGCAGAACAGACTCTCCTATTGGTTCACCAACTAAAAGAGGCCGAATCCAGGTAAGCAAAACTGATGCCAAACACTCCTTCATTAGCTACCTCAACAAAATGGCGCAGCCGGTAGGATTTAGGTAAAGCCATAGAACGGACGGTTCTAATAAGAGCTACTAAACCCTAAATCTTACAAACCTACAAGAAACGCTACAAGAAAAACCATTGATAAATAAGCATAACCAATCTACTTGTATACAAGGATTTTCACCTGACATCAGCAGCACAGATATTACGCCAAAGAATATTTTCTCAACCAACGCTTTAAAAGACCGTAAGACAAATAGCGTCGACTTCTTAATTCAGCAGAAGTTATATTTACTACCTAAAATATCATACAAACATAATTCGCCATCGAATGTCTCAAGTGTACTTCCAAAACAACGATATAATAGCAGCAGGATTCATATCTTAGCTCGGACATTATATTCGTGACAACGTATCCTAAATATGTAACATTGAATATGCAAGTTATTAAATCAAAATTAAAGTGTTTTTTTCCGAATGCCTCCAAGTGTAGGCATTAATTTTGGTTTGTTTAACGAAATTTTACAAGTATTGCAAACTACTGTGTATTCGTCAGGACACAGTTGTCGATTTTCTTTTGTGTGCCAGTCCGAAATTACGTTCATCTGTTGCACTGTGATCGGTTTTAAATCGCGTTCAAACCAACGTCTATCGCAAACAGAGCAAGCATACCCAAAGTCATTGTCAATTTAAATCTTGATATCGATTTGTTCCATTTCATGTCCCATACCTCTTGCGCCGATATAACTGGTTGTATTGTAAAATACACGGGCTCTGCTGCTGAAGGCTGTTGTAGGTTTACAACCTGTAGTTCTTGAACGTTGTTTGAACTTGCCGCTGCGAAACCACTATGAACAGACAATTTTCTCTTAGCTATATCCGATTTATTTAATTCTACAAGGCGCTGCCTGTATTCGCGTTGTCTCTGTGTACTTTTTGTCTTTACACTTTCAACCTGTGCAGCTGTTCTCGACAGTGCAAGGCGCTGTCTGTATTCCCGTTGTCTCTCTGCATTTGATTTAGGAGCAATTAAGAGAGTCGCGCTCTCGCTCACTACGGCTCGTGCGTTATCGGTTATCGTTATCGTAACGCTACAAACTTTTTTCCGGATTCCTCCCAAGGTATACCGATTTATAAGACGTTGTCACGTCAAAAAACATTAGAATTGGAACAGGTACAGCAAACTCAGTCACCAACATTATTCCCCGTTCAACCCGATGGCACCATGGCCCAACAATCTCATCTCTTTGTCTCAACCTTAAACCCACAGGCCCCTAATTTTAACAAAACATTCAAAGCTAGCCCACATACAACACAAGAATCTAAAATGGTACCATACACCCAAACAACCTTACAAGAACCCCCCTATAACCGAGAGGTGGTGAGATATCCCCAACAGGTAACGTATGGGGCAACAACAGCACAAACCCCAAGCCCCCCGGCCAGATGGACATCACAGGATACCCGTCTAACCTGTAGTTATTGCAGAAAATTAGGACATACCTATGCAGAATGCAACAAAAGAAAGAATACCCCCTTCTGCACACACTGCCGCCAGGCAAACCACGACATCCGCGACTGTCGACGGCTAAAAAGCCAAAACGAGACAACAAAAAGGAATATAAACAGAAACAGCCACACACGGCACCGTACGGAACCCACACATGGACCCAGAGTATTACATATAAGCCAGGTCTGTGAATTTTGTGGTCAACCGGGCCACAGTCTAAATGAATGTCAACAAAAAAGGAAATGGGAGTCTCGGGATCAAGCGCACTATTCGGGAAACGGCCCCCGGTCGGGCCAGAATCCCCAGACCCGACCGAATCAATAAAAAAATGAAGGGTGCCACCTCAGACGCCGACATTAGCCTGCCCAATTGTCCACCTCCCCCTGGACATAAGTAAAGACGGTAAGGTAGGCCTAGTAGTGGACACAGGCGCTGAGGTAAGCTTGATCAAGAAATCGCAAATCAAGCAACACAACGTCCCAATAGTTACCGAAGAAACCTGCACATTGGAAACACCGTTTGGTAAGGGAAAAACCCTAGGAAGTTGCCAGGGAAATTTCAATTTGAAATCTAAAATTGCCTGCGCATTCCAAGTAGTGAGCAATATGCCCGATCTTCCAGAAGACGGTCTACTAGGAAACGACTTCCTCTCGAAACACTGCAACGTGGAAGGCCCAAACCAACAATTGGTGTTCCCATCAACCACCTACAACGAGGAAGAAAATGTAATCCTGTTCGAGAAAGCAGGTCCACCTATACCCAAGGTAACAAAATTCAAAGAGGTTACTAAGACCATCAATAGCGTCACCAAGACAAAACCCACACAAGCCCAGCCACAAACCAAAACGGACACAGAGCCAATAGAAGTAAAACTAGTTAAAAAGACCTATATTCCTGCACGAACTACAAAAATCATACGAATACCTGTAACAATAGAAGAACCCATGATCAGTTCAAAACGGGAAATAAAGAAAGGAGTATTCTTGGCTGAAACCATTTTACCGGCAGGAAATAATGTGGCCATATGCATATTAAACACGGGGACTCAGCCAGTCAAAATCACCTCCTGCAAACTATCCTTAACTCCGCTGAAAAATTACAAAATAATGTCTCTAAAACAGGCATTTAATAAAAATCTGGATGTTAATAAAACTCCAAAGGCACCCTCTCCCAAAAAAGGAGCAGAGGGATGTATAATTAAAAAATGTTGTAATATACACCATTTAAAGCAACTACCCCCAGAGGAAGAACCCTCAAAATATCGTAAAAAACAGCTGGAGAACGAGCTCAGACTAAGCGACACCCTGAGCCAGGAGGAGCATGACTGTATTTTAAAACTATGCCAAGATCACGCAGATGTATTTTACTTAAAGGGAGATAAACTGCCACATACCCAAGCAATATCGCACAAAATACCACTCATTAGGGACCAACCTCCAATAAATCAAAAAATGTATAGGTTACCGCACACACAAAAACAAGTAATAAATGATCAACTGGAGGAAATTCTGGCAAATGAAATAATTCAAACCAGCAAAAGCCCATGGAATTCACCTCTCCTGGTGGTACCCAAAAAACCAGGACCGGATGGGGAAAAAAGATGGCGAGTCGTAGTAGACTTCCGAAAACTGAACGAAAAAACTATAGGAGATGCATTCCCATTATCTAGGATCGAAGATATCCTAGACCAATTGGGGCACTCCCGATATTTCTCTACCCTGGATTTGGCCAGCGGATACCACCAAGTCCCAGTACATCCAAAGGATAGAGAAAAAACCGCGTTCAGCACAAACTTCGGACATTACGAATTTAAGCGCATGCCATTCGGGTTGAAAGGGGCACCGGCTACCTTCCAACGATTAATGAACTATACCCTCACAGGTCTCCAGGGATTAGAATGTTTCGTATACCTGGACGACATAGTGATATACGGAAAGAACCTCGATGACCACAATAACAAACTAAAACGCTTCTTCGACAGATTAAGACAATCAAATCTCCGACGCCAACCGGAGAAATGTTGCTTTCTACAAAAGGAGGTGGTATATCTGGGCCATATATGCTCGGAAAAAGGAGCACTACCCAACCCGAATACTACAGCTAGCGTGCGCAATTCCCCCGTCCCCAAAACAGTCCGACAAGTGCAATCATTCTTGGGAATGGGAAATTATTATAGAAAATTCATTCCCCAATTTTCAAATATTGTCCGACCACTTACGAACTTAATCCGAAAGAATATAAAATTCACGTGGAGCGAAAATTGTCAACGGGCATTTGAAGACATTAAGAATCTTCTGGTAACACCACCCCTATTAATATACCCAGATTTCTCCAGGGATTTTAACTTAACCACCGACGCTAGTTCCGAAGCATTAGGAGCGATCCTCTCACAAGGCCCGGTGGGAAAACACCAACCAATAGCATACGCCAGCCGTACGCTCAACAAAGCGGAGCGAAATTATTCCACAATTGAAAGAGAATTGCTGGCCGTCGTATGGGCGGTAAAGAATTTTAGGTGTTACCTACAGGGCAGAAAATTTACAATATATACCGACCACAAGCCCCTGAAAGGAGAATTCAACCTCAAGGACCCCACCAGTCGACTAACACGCTTCCACCGTAAGCTAGCCGGATATGATTATAAAATCGAATATAAACCTGGAAAATACAACACAAATGCAGACCGTATACCATATGAAAACATCGAACCACAAACAGACCTGAAACAATCTAAAGAACGCACCCCCCCAAAACCAAACAACCCCCCAGCTATTAAATGTAACGTGGTAACCCGGGCACAAAAACGGGTGGAAAAAGATAAAAACAAGAAAGAGGAGACCTCGGAGGATACAGATAGTACGGCGCAAAGTAATCCAAAAGGTGATTCGAACAATGACAAACTCCGTGTTAAGACCGAAATCAATCCCGAATTCATCACCAAACCCGAGGAATGTTTAACCATCCTACGAGATTACCACGACTCCCCTTTTGGAGGACACCAGGGAGTTAGAAAAACATACAACCGCATTCGTAAAAAATATCGGTGGCGCTACATGTTAAGAGACATCCGAAGATATATCAAAAAATGTAAGAAATGCCAGACGATGAAAACAACACCCCAACTCCGAATGCCAATGGTTATAACGGATGTAGCCGAGAAACCTTTTGATAAAGTATACTTGGACATCGTCGGACCATTAGAAAAATCTAACTCCGGAAACCAATATATACTGACTTTCCAAGATAACTTGACTAAACTGATGCCCTACCAAACGCAGAAGCACAAACAGTGGCTGAAACAGTATTTGCCCAGATTATCTCACGATATGGCATCCCCAAACAAATAGTGACAGACCAGGGAACAAATTTCCTCAGCGAACTCTTCAAAAAACGGTGCAAACTCCTTCGAATAAAGAAACTGCAAACAACAGCTTACCATCCGCAGTCTAACGGAGCATTGGAAAGGGCCCACAGGCCATTGGTGGAATACCTACGTACAGTAATTGACGAGAGCCCAAATACTTGGGATCAATACTTACGAACCGCCACCTTCGTGTATAACACCAGTGCACATGATAGCACCAAGTTAACACCAATGGATTGTCTATATGGTTTCTGCCCAGAGGTCCCCTCTAACTTAAAACGTGAACCCGAACCCATCTACAACCACGAAAGCTATTACCAACTCCTTAGGTACAAATTGCAAAAAACCTACACGATAGCAAAACGTAACCAATTAGAAAACAAGCACAAATCAAAAGCCTACTATGACCACCAAATCAGATCACACACATTCCACGTGGGGGACCAAGTCCTAATAAAAAACGAAAACCGCAAGGGCAAACTGGCATCCATTTGGAAGGGACCCTTCCTACTTACTGCCATAAAAGGACCAGTCAATACGGTCATCAAAATGGGTCGAAGAGCAATGGTAATCCACAACAATAGACTAAAACCTTATTTCTAAATCCGAACCCTTCCAAATACCCGTGTCCCACTATTAACCCTAGACGTCTGCTATCCCCAAGGTGTACCACAGTCCAATAACCTATCAGTCAAAGATATTTATAAATACACAATATGGACAGAAATAAAAGACGATACAAAAATTGTCAAAAAATATAAAAACTAATAAATATTATACAAAAGAAAATTAAAACAAATGTAAAATATAAACAAAACAAAACAGACATTAACCCTCAATGAGGAAGGCAATTTATAAATAACAAACAAAATTGTAACCATTTCAAAAATACATGTATTACAAGAATAAGACCCCCATTTTAAGCATAATTACATTTATTTTAACAAAAAAAAAAACCAACAACCAAATAAAGTTAATATTAACGGTTAAATATAGATATTAGAAAAAAACAACTTCACTATTAATAAAAAACCAAATTGGAATAAGAATATATACTTTGACCTTTTATACCTTAATTTAAAACTTATTTGCTGTAAAATTTACTTTCGTTTTCAACAAGACCTGTAAATAACATAACCAAATTAATAATTACTATATCCAAAAACAAATGAATAAAAAAGATACCCCTATGTTAACTACCAAATAAATTTAACACTACATATAACACATAAAGAAAACGAATATAGATATACGAAAACAGTTAAGTACAAAAATAATTCACATACGAACCAACAAACTTTAACCCTCAATGAGGAAGACAGTGTATAAACTAAATTGAAAAAAGAAAAAAAGTAGCTAAACAAAAGTATTGGCAAACCCAAAATAACATAGCCCCATTATTATCATTAACGTCTGTATTAATATTAGTCATTAATTTTAACTATTTAGCATTAACAAATCTTACTACTATATGAATCTACTTTCAAATTTACTGGAAAACAATAAAACATATTATAAAAAACACATTACCTAGATAAATAATAACAAAAAATGTACACGTCAGATAAATAATATCTCTATCATTAACAGACACAGTTACAGCAAAATTTAAACAATTAATGTCCAAATACCGACCCAAGTTTAAATGTAAACTATCGCGAGATTGAAATACCACCGCCCTTTGCTTCTCACCCATCCTAGAAAATTAACCTCTTCTAGATTAATTTTCTTTTCTAAAGGGGGGAGGGATGTAGCGATCCTAAATCGCTACTCCCACCCAAATCCCCAATATTATCAAACCCTAAATTTCCTAATTTCATATTGAATCATATGAGCAATAAATTAACCCAAAGCTAATTTATCGCTCATTGATTCAATTCCACATAATAAACCCAAATCCCAAATTTTCCATTACCTCATATTCAAATCCCATATTGAGTCACATGTACAACGAATTTAACCAAAAGTTAATTCATCATACATTGACTCAATTCCTAAAAACCTTGACATCATGAAATGCTAAATTCAAAACGCATTTCATGATTTCCCTTCCTAGAACCCATCCAACTAAAGCCTCTAAAAAAAAAAAAAAAAAAAATTGTGGCGAGAAGGCCGAATTTAGCGAGACAGGACATATGTGTCCTTCATCTTGTCTCTGACTTCTGGTCATCTTGCGGTAACCAGAATCACCCACATCCGTGAGGATGTTGGGCTCGGTCTCGCGGCATCTGAAAAGAAAAGAAAAAAGGCGGGGTATCCAAGGATAGTGTGGACAGTGTTAGTCCAAGTGTTCTCTAACTACTTTTATAGAGGGATGGTGGGAAAGAAATCATACAAGACCGGTGGGTCTTGGGTGCGGTAGTAAACGCAGATCACGTCTTTGGCGTCTGATAATCTGCTCTTTGGTCGGTGTGTATGTTTGTGTTTGTGCCGTCTTGTACTGTGCGTTCGTGTGTTTGGTTTGTTAATAGTAGACCCTATGGGATGGGTCCAGGAATCCTCTACTATAGAGGGGAATGTTGTTGGGAAGGGTGCTTTCTTCAGTTTTGTACTGAAGAAGAAATTGTGGGGGTTTGATCCGAAGAGATCGAGATAGAGAAGGCTCAAGAACGCAAGAGTCCCGTACAAGTAGGTTCTCGCTGTTCTGAATGTTTTCGAGGTACTTATATGCTAATTGAAGCAAGTACTCGTCGATAGGGGTAATGGAGGCGCCTTCGTATAGGTGAGAGTTGGGGTAATGACGACCGTCAGGCCTTCTAGAATGATTGGTGCATCTTCTGAGGAGTTTCCTTTCGAAAACCCGAAGTCTTTCCATTTGAGCCGAAGATATGCAGGACCATATGGGAAAGGCGTACGATATTCCAGATCGGATTAGCTGCTTATAGCAGAGAAGCTTAACTTTGGTGTCAACTTTGTTCCTCCACTTCAAGATGTTGTGCAGTTGCTTAGACCGGCCGAGGCCCTGTTGGAGAATGTGGGTCACATGTTTGATGAAATTCATTTTTGGGGTATAAGTGACCCCGAGATATTTCATCTTGTCCTGTGGTCTAATCGTAGTATCTCCCATTTTTATTCGAATATTCTGTGAATATCGAGAAGCAGGTTGGGAGTGTTTAGTACTCAGAATTATGGCTACTGCTTTGGATGGATTAAGTCGGATTTTCCATCGATTGTAATACTGATACAGTTCGTCCAAGTGACGGTTGAGTCGATTTGTTGCGAGGTTAGGGCCTTTGGTTGACGTGTACACCAGGACGTCATCCGCGTAGCATATCTGATTTACTCTCCCGTCCACAGGGCGGGGGATATCGGAGGTGTAAATATTGAATAAGATGGGGCCTAGAATGGAGCCATGTGGTACGCCTGCAGCGGCGTGAAAAGTTCGGGAAAGCTTTCCATTCATTCTAACTTGGAAGGTTCTGTTTCGAACGAACTGGTAGATGATGCTACATAGCGTTCTACTGAGGCCAGTATTCAGTAGTTTAAAAGCGAGACCTTCGATCCAAGTCGTATCAAAAGCTTTTTCAATGTCTAGGCTTACCGCAACGGTGGGTTCCTTATTAAAGAGTCGCACGCAGACGTGGTTTTGAAATAAATTGAGAGCCATAGTGGTGCTGTGCGCTCTTCGAAATCCGAATTGGAAATCAGGTATTAGGTGCCTGGCACTGACAAAGTTATTTAGCTTCTCGTATATGAATTTTTCAAATATTTTGCTGATGCAAGTGAGAAGCGAGATAGGGCGAAAGCTTGAGGGGTGATTCGTTCGTTTCCCAACTTTTGCTATTGGACAAATAATAGCGTGCCTCCAAGCTTGGGGAAAGTACCCCATGTTGTAAGCATGGTTGAACAGAATGGAGAGCTTTATAAAGAATAAGGCAGAAAGCCTTCGCAACGAGTGGTATGACATGTTGTCGATACCAGGTGACTTCTTAGGGTGTCGAGATTTAACCAGGCTCTGTAGGGTATTTGGTGTGATCAAACCGTGACCATTATCACGTGTGTCATCGAAGTATGCACTGTTAGTTGGGTTAAAGACAACAATTGGCTCGTTGAAGTCGTCCAGCTTACTGTGGACCTCTGAACTAACGATTGCATTAGTATCCGGGTCGCCATCTTGGAGAGTGAGTTTGTGATTGTTTTCGAAAGTCTCTCCGATGATATTTGCTTTATTGGTGTCGTTATTGACATATAAGTGCCACATATCTTTTTAACATTTTTATAAACGTTCTGGTCCATCTGAATACCCTTCAGCTTGTCTTCCAATTGTCGGGTACGATTGTTTTGGTTTCTCTGTTTTATCAGTGTACCAATATTGTGAATAATGGATCGTAATAATGGCTCCCTTTGCGTAAAGCGGTGACGATATCTCATTCTGCAGAGCTTTTTACGCTCCCGGATGAGACGAAGAGTGATGTCGTCATGGGGAATCTGATAGGTCTTTTCAAGTTTATACTTCGGGACATGAGTCTAGAATCTCGTGGTCATTTTGCAACGTTGTTTATCTCAACCGTCGTTAGGTTCCTGTCAGTGGGAAGAGAGAAATGGTGGAGTTTATCGTTCAATGTAATATTGAAGTTGTCCCAATTTGTCCGCCCATAATCGGGTATGTATCTGATATGAGCCCGGGATGCTCGATAGCCGCGAATGAATGTGGTCACAGCGTTGTGGTCAGATACACCCGCTGAAACTTGAGGAGGAGTGATTTGTGGGAGTAAGTCTTTGGACACAATAAATATGTCCAGAATTGAGTTACCTCGAGTACCAACCGTAGGTGCGACTATTTCGAAGTTGAGGGCATACATGTTTGCGGTGTACCATTGGTACAGTTTTGTGCCATTCGGGCAAGAGACAGAGTTGTTCCAGTGGGGATGTCTGGAGTTAAAATCGCCGCCTATGATGAAGGGTGTATGCCCCGAGGTTCTTATTAGTTTGCCGATATCTTCGGGATTAATGGGGCCATTATTGGTTTTATGCGAGTGGTATACGGAGTATATATTCACTCTACCATTACTAGCCAGATGCAGTTCAACTCCAGACACCTCTAAGGACTCTAGGTGTGGCAGTTCAATAGCTTCATGGCGAAGTCCGCTATTAACCAGTATACAAGTTCCACCTCCGTTGATGGTGGGACCGCCAGTGAGGGTTCGATCTCTTTGAATCATTGAAAAGTTTGGGAAAGTGGGACGGTGACATGGATGCAACCTAGTTTCGGTTACAAGTACCACGTCCGCCCGGTTATCCCTTATGAAGTCAGAGACTATCATACGCTTGGAATGCGAAACAAGGGAGTTGACATTTAAGAGGATAACTTTAATTTTGGAATCCATTGTGGAGGGTATGTCTTGCATATGCAGTGAAAAGGAGTGCCTCCCTCTCTGCCTCGGTTGATAGTTTCTCATATCGGGGTCGGATATCCTCAATTAGCGGGAGAAACTAAGTAGTTTCTCGAGCATTGAAGATTGCCCCCTCGGAGGCTTTTGCACCGCCGCTTGAATTTGAGGCGTCGTGTTGGCCTTTACCGGGGCTCGCTTAGGGACTTGAATATGTTTTTGAGGGGGAGGAGTTGAAAGAGTTTTTGTATTCCTTGCCTGCTGACCCCTAAGCATGTCGGCAAATGTGAATCCATTTTGGATGAGGGTTTGTGTGGCCTGTTTTCCGAAGTCTGACTTGGCTGTTTGCTTAGCTCGAGTCTCCTTGGATCTTTGTTTAATGTTATTTCATCCTGCACATTTGTTGCGGGATCGTATTTCGCTAGCCGTAGTTCGCATTTGCCAATATCGTGGGATTTTCCGCAACGAACGCAACGGCGACTCATGTTGCAGTTTCGGGAGACATGCCCGAAACGTTGGCAACGTCTGCATTGAGGTATTTCTCTGTTACGAAATACCTCGAAGACAACTTGCTGATGCAAAGTTGGAAGCGACTTTGTCCGTATTATGGAATCTATGTCGGTTCCTGGGGCAAGGAGAAGCTGCCATATGTTCAGCTTGGTGTATCTTTGCGGTCTGATGTTCACAAACCGCTGTGGGTGAGAGCATTTTTTGACGTCAATGAATTTGACGTTAGGAAGTGTTGCCTCAAGAGCAGTTACGATGTCGTCCTTTTCCCAAGAGGCAGCGACTCGTTTTAAGAGGATTGTCCTCGACTTTTCGTCGGCCGGAGTGAAGGTGTAATAATTCACCTCCTTGGCCTTGAGGTTGTCGTTAACCGTGCGATAGGTTTCCCTATCGTAGGCTATGATTTTATTTAGGGATGGGCTTAAGGTCTTTGCCTTGAAGTTAGAAATCCCTAGCCGGTTCATGTCACCGACGAAATTTTTTAAATTGAGGTCTCGTGCAAAGACCCCGGGTTGCTGTTTCTTCTTAGAAACAGGTGGGCGTTCCCCGACCTCTGGCTGAACACTGTTGGGAACACAAGCAGCCTTTGGTTTTGGGTTAATTGATGGATTTGGCCGTGGTGGGCAAGGCTCCTGCGGAGGTACGACCCTCACATGAGTTGGAGTTATCGCGGGGTTCGACAACAGTTTGGGGTGCGGCGTTGGCGGGCAGGCGGTGGCCACACGCTTATTGGAGGGTCCTCCTTCGCAGTTTATTATTGGAACTGGTGTTTTCCGCTTAGGGGCTCTAGACGAGTTTGGGGTGGGGGTGCGCGAGTCACCGTCGTCCATTGATCCGTCGGAACTCTCAGTGAGACTTTCCAACTCGGGCTCGAGCTCCGATTCCGAATCAGAAGCCTCCGAACTGGCACTGGACGGGGATGCGGGTGGTGCGGCTTCCAGTCGCGACAATTTATCTCTCAAGACAGCATTCTCTGCCTTGAGAGCCTCGAGGTCCTCCCTTAATCTCTTTATGAGAGCCATCATGCCCTGATCGGGCTGATGGCCCACACCACGAGAAGAGCAGGTGTCCATCTATTTCGATTTTGCAAACATCGAGCACAAAATAAAAACAAGAAACGCGTGGGGCGCAAGGAAAAGAGAAGAGGAACAAACAAAAACCAAGAAGGGAAACAAGCAGACCTAAAAAATGCTTCTAAATTAAAACAAATATAAATTTGAAAATATAGGTTAAATTAAAAATAAACGAACCTAAAGTTGTTTCCTGTTCACTAAGAAAAACATTTTTTTTTCCCTCCAAATTTTTTTTTTTTTTTTTTTTTTTAAATTTAAATTTAAATTTTAAATTTTTTTATTTATATATTTTGTTTTAAATAAATTTTAAATTGTATGTGTCTTCTATCAGCTCACTGTCCAGGATGTGTCTTCTATCAGCTGAACTGATCCAATGATTGTGAATGCATGAATGTTGCAATGAACTAAAGCCTCTAACAAATTCACAGAACACAACTCAAATTGAAACGCACTAAGTCGTTATGTGTGCTTCTGGGAATTTCGACAAAAATTAGTTGACAATTCTCAACTAGAAAATTTATAAAAGGGCGGTGAATTTGAATTTCGTGATCAGTCGAGATCTCGTGCAGTGCGGACGTTTACAGAAACGTGTTTACACGTGTTTATGTTTACGTGTGTTATATTAAATTGTGTAGTGCAATAAAAAAATAACAACAAATATTAAAAAAAAAAAAAAATTATTTATAATAACAACTACAAAAAATAAAAAAAGATATTTTAACATCAGGAAAGCAGTTACTTTCTACACAACCCCGATGACAGGATATGACCCAGGCCAGGCACTGGAGTACATACAAGAGCGAAAAAGGAAAGCTCTAGACATCCTACGGAACGCACCGAAAAAATCTACGAACATGGAGAGATCAAGGAGCCCCGGAGATTATAAACGAAAACTCGATGGAGCCCTGGAAACGATAAACCAATTAACGCAAAGAGTGAAACAACTCCAGGAACAAATTTATAAAAGAGATTCCATCTATAACACCGATAACATCCATATGGAAGAAACGTCCCGGCAAACCCGCAATTCGAGCACCAGCCAAGGCGAACTACCAACCAAACTTCGCACACCAACAAAGCCCTCATCAAACCAGATACCTGCTCCAGCCAGAGTAGAAACAACGAAATAAACCACGAAAAACGAAAGACCACCGCCAATCTACATCAGAAACCCGACCAGCACCAAAGCACTAATTCAAACCCTGCAAAATGCCTTGGGTCACCGGAATTTTAGCACCAATGCAAAAGGATCGAGGACTTCCATAACAGTCAGATCATTAGTCGATCATGACAGGGCAGTTAAAAAACGGTTAGAGGAACAGTATCAGTTCTTCACCTTCCAGCATCCGAACAGCAAACCAGCTACCTTTATTATAAGGCACATCGATCCCGAATGGACCAACGAAGAAGTGGGACTGGAAATCGCCAGGATATGTCCACAAATAAAAATCAATAAGCTGGACTACTTCCAAACACCGTACATGAGGACAAACAACGTAAAAAACATCCGAATCATACAAATCCCACCTAATCAGGACATCAACCAACTTAAACAAATTAAATATTTGTTTACCCCAAAAATCGCAATCGAAGTGCCCCACAAACAAGAAATTCTTCATTGTAAGCGATGCCAAGAATCAGGACACTTGGCGGTCTCATGCAACCAGCAAAGACGTTGCGGCAGATGCGCAGAGGAACACGAGCTCGAGAAATGCAAGGTAAATCCACAAGGCCTGGAACCTGAAACAGTACAAACCGTCAACGCTGATGGATCCATTGCCACCAAAAAGATCACAGTAAAATGCTGTAACTGCGGAGGCCCTCATCCGGCAAATTTTTCGCAATGCCCTCAGAAGCTAAAACTTCTGCAAAGACGGAATTTAGCAACAACAATACAATCAACATCAACGAAACCAACAGTATTGCAGGAAACAAAGTCAACCCGACCCGGAATATCGTACGCGGATGCAGCAAGAGGAAACCTCAACACTACCACTCCCCCTAACAACAATACTAAAAATTTCAATCTGGACATCATGGGATACATCCAAAGCTTACAAGCCATGCTACCTACGCTGACGAAGATGTCAGAAACAGAAAAAAAGGTCAGATTCTTTCACTAATAACTTCCCATATTCTTTCCAGCTCTCTCTAAACTAACCATTATCTCCCTCAACACAGAATCCATTTACTCTAACATACGTAAGCAACACCTCCGGTTGCTTGTTGAAAAGTTTTCCCCAGATATCCTCTTCCTTTCAGAGACCTGGGTCAAACCAAATTCCCGAGTTTCCATTCCCAATTATACTTTAGTTTCTAACCCCAGAACTAATGGATCTCATGGAGGTACCGGCATCTTAATTCAGAAAAAAATTTCAATTCAGTGAAATTAGATTCACCGGTATATCCAGCATTGAATACACAGCAGTAAAACTTTTCTGTGAGAACAATAAAGTGCTCGTCTTAGCATCCATTTATATTCACCCTTCACGACAACCAGATTTCCCAGATACTGACATTTCGCAGATTATCCAACAGTCCGTTCCCGCTCCATTTATAATCGGAGGAGACTGGAATGCTCGTCATACAGCATTCAATGATAATAAATGCAACAAATATGGTCGCCAATTGCTAGCCCTCCTCCCGTCTTATCCATATACTTACATTGACTCCCCATTACAGCCAACTCGTGTCTCTAGCTCAGCCAGGTCAACAATCGACTTCTTCCTCAAGTCCGACGATGTTTATTCAGCGGGTCCACCTACAGTCTCCTTTATATTTCTTTCTGATCATGGTTCCGTTCACACCACGATCCAAATCCCCTCTCTCGATCCACTCTACTCGTCAAACCCTGTCCCAAACTTCACGAAAACAAATTGGAGAAAAGTCGGTAGGGAAATAGCGATAAGTTTCTCTGACTTGTATATCCCTGAAGCATCTAACTTACTCCCTACTGAAATCGATCAAGCATCTTTAAGAATAGAGCAAATTCTTAAGGAGGCTCTCAGCAACAACACCCCGACAACATTATTATTATTATTATTATTATTATTTATTACGATGTAATTAATTACACAATAACTTAATTCTAAATAGCGCTAGCTGCTAGGGCTTTCGGCTAAGACCCCGACAACAATTCCTCATAACTATTTAGGAAAGCCTTTGTCCAGCATCCTAACCAAATTATTGCGCCTTAAAAAGCAGCTCCGTCGTAAACTTCATACAAGATACTGCCCCTTTATTAAAAGCCAAATCCAACTCCTATCCACTCTGATAAATGAGCAGTTGAAAAACTTCGCAGATGAAAACTACATCTCCACACTTAAAAATATCAAACCAAATCGGGATCTTTTCAAAAACATCAACCAATTAACTGGTCGTAAATATAAACCCCGAATTGATCATCTCATCAACCCAATCAGCAATAATATTGCCCAGTCCGATACGGACATAGCAAATTGCCTCGCAGAACACTTTGCAAAGATTCATGAGCAAAATAATTCTCTCTCAACTCCTGGCTTCGAGAACACAGTAAACGAATACATCTCTAACAGATTATTCTCATCTTTTACTCCTTTCATCGGTGAATTTAACAACACAAACATAGCTTCACACCCCTTAGACACTACAAATTTTCTAACTGCAGACGAATTATCCGAGATCGTAAGATCAGGAAATAACAAAAAGTCAACTGGATTAAATGGAATCCCACGTCTTCTATTTAAAAGGCTACGCCCACCGAGTCTACTTCCCATCCTCATTCTTCTTAATCATATAATTAATGCATCCCACTTCCCAGAGAACTGGAAAACTGCGGTAGTAATTCCTATTAAGAAGCCCGGTAGTAGTAATAGCCCTTGCAATTATCGTCCAATATCCCTAATAAGTACATTAAGTAAGATACTGGAACGCAAGATCTACCAAAATCTTCTCTCATTTGCCAATGAGAATGCCCCCATCCCTAACTGTCAGTTCGGATTTCGTAAGCGACAATCCACATGTCATGCTCTACTAAAACTCACACACGATGTTACAACTGGTCTCCAAAACCAAAGCCCTACTGTGTGTATATCTCTCGATATTTCTAAGGCGTTTGATTGCGTCTGGATCTCAGGGCTTCTGTACAAACTGCACTCCATATTTAATCTAAACTCTCACACAACAAAGCTCTTAGCCTCTTATCTTTCTGCCAGAAAATTCGTTGTGAGAATAAATTCTTCTGTCTCAGGAACCCACACCATAACCGCGGGTGTTCCCCAAGGCTCCATTTTAGGGCCAATTTTATATCTGTTATATACCTCAGATATTCCTCAACCCGTATCTCCTAATGTTGTGATGCTGAATTATGCTGATGATACATTAATTTACTCTAGCAGCAAATTTGTTAAGTCTGCAAGAAACCGCATTAACAATTTCCTCCCTAACCTATCAACATACTTTAATAAGTGGAAAATCCACCTTAATCCAAATAAGACGCAGCTCATAGTGTTCAAGGGCAAAAACGAGCACTGTACAAACAACACCAGACGCTGCCACAACAAAATTAAGATTCAACTGAACAATACTCTGATAAAACCCTCCAAAACGCTAAAATATCTGGGAATCACTTTTTCTAATAACTGGTCTTTTTCCTCCCACATTAAAAATTCCCTTCAAAAAGCCACAATTCAGCTTAATCTATAGAAGAGTAATGTGGAAACCTAATAGTCTCTCTCACAAAGTCAAACTGCTCATTTACAAACAAATTATCAGGCCCACACTCACGTACGCGTGCCCATTGTGGTACCATATCACTCCCTCCCAAATGGAGAAATTACGAGTATTCGAAAGAAAATGCTTTAGGTATGTCTCTGGGTTACATCGTCGTCTTAACTCCTATAAGTACTATAGTAACGTCGAACTCTACAATACCGCTGGTATTGAGCGCATCGATAGACGATTCCTCGAACTGTCTAAAAATTTATCAAAAACCTACAAAATAATCCCAATCCCATAATAACCTCGCTCTTAGAGAACCCTCTAGATATCAGAACTAACTATCCCAACTGTCTCCACACCAGAGCTATCTTCGCCTCAAGCAGACTGGTAAATGATTCAAATGAGATCATATACCACAACACAGAAGTTACCCCTAACCAGTTCAAATACTGTAACGTCCAACCATTTTCCAACATCCTACGCTTTTCCAACGAACAACCGGATAGAAATACTCTACCTCTAGCCCATAACTGACCTCATTCCACATCCTTTAATTCATAACATATATCCCATTAATTATAAAACTTTGTTTATGGCTTTATGACAATCATACTGTAATCAGGCTAAATTAGGTTAAGATATTTATATAATTAGGATTAAGATTTAGACTAAGTAAAGTTGAAAAAACAAATTCCTGGTTTTCTGACCTTTTCCAGGAAGATAATACCACTAAATTTATAAACACGCATCTATCTTATATCTCATAAAATATTGTTTGGAAAATGTATATATTATTATAATAATTACATGTAAGCAATTGTTACAAAATTAATTTTAAGTCACTGTATTACTTAAATGTACGAATTCTAATTATGGTTAATAAATACAGTTTTGAAAAAAAAAAAAAAAATTTCGTGATCAGTTGAAGTTCAGAGGCCGAACCTATGGCCAGCGCAGTATCAAAGAAATAAAGTATAATGTTAAAATAAATAAAGTATAATCAAACCTTTTAACAAAAAAAACTAAATCGAGAACAAACGAAACGCGTTTTCATTCAGTCCCCCAACTATAACTTAACACTGATCATAAAAAACAATAAAAGGGAATCGTCTTCTATTATTCCACACTCCACCACCATTGACACCCATCACCTGCCGGAGCTAACACCAGGAATAGCAACGAAAACTCTACGGGAAGAATTTTGCAGGGCATCCGATAAACGTAGCAGAACAGACTCTCCTATTGGTTCACCAACTAAAAGAGGCCGAATCCAGGTAAGCAAAACTGATGCCAAACACTCCTTCATTAGCTACCTCAACACGTGGGAAGGGAGTTCCACAGCTTCCCCTTTCTCTAACGGAACGAGTTCTGATACAGTGATCATCGCGCCGTCGGGAGATGAACCGCAAACTGGTGCAATCTGTCGGATTGTCTTGTGGAGCGCACATACGCCGAATTGCGTGGAACAATACCACGAATCTCCGAAGAACAGTACCCGTGATAATATCTGTAAAACAGACAGAGGTAGGCTACGTGCTTTCGTTGTGATAGCGACTGTAGTCCCGACGTCAGCACCGAGTCCCCGATTAGGCGGAACGTTCGTCTCTGTATGCTCTCAAGTAGGTCGAGGGTATGTTTAGGAGCAGAGCTCCAAACAACAGAGCAATATTCGAGCGCGGTCTAATTTGGGACTTATACAGGAGAAGAAGTTGGGCTGGAGTAAAATATTTCTTGCCTCTGTAAAGATAGCTCAGTTTTCCTGAGGCTGACCTGGCGATGCTCGACACGTGTTTATGCCACGATACATTCCCACAGACCGTTGCGCCGAGCAATTTCAAGCGTTCCCCAGATTCGAGGGCCTGGCCATTCATCATCAGCTGTGGAACCCTTGATCCACTTTTCTTTGTGAATATTGTATATTGTGTCTTCGCTGCATTGAAGTCGACGAGATTGGCCCTTCCCCACTGCAGGACCTTATCTAGATCCCTATTCAGAGCGTCAATCTGTCTACATCTCAGCTGGTGCGACGTAGATGCACCAATCGGCCCAACACTCGGAAAAGAAGGAAACAAGCGTACTATCATCCACAAAACTGATTAACACGATACAGATTCGAACACTCGGCGTCCACATGTTGAGTTTATCTATTTGGCGTTAGATAATTCCTTTAGCGCGTCTTAAATTTTAGGATGTAACTCGTTAAGAAATTCATTCGGTTTTTTAAGATAGTCGTGCTCGTTTGAGATTCTGAGTGTTTTCATAAATTTATAGGGTCGACCGAAAAATAGTTCGTACGGGATGAATTTTTTTGTAGAAGGGACAGCGCTACTATAGATAATGAAGGTTTTGGTGAGTATTTCCTCATGTTCGAGGGTTAGCTTCTGTTCGTTTCTTTTGGATAGAATTAGCCTATATATTTCTGTAAGGGTCTAGTGTAGTCTCTCTACCGGTCCTTTGCTGCTAGTTTATTGGAGGGAAGTGTAGTGTAATACAATCCCGTGTTGTCTGCAGAATTCTTTGAAAATATTAGAGACGAATTCTAATCCTTGGTTGCATATAATTTTTGCGGATATTCCGTAGAGGCGTATACATTTTTTATGCCGCTTAAAATGGTTATCATCATCATCATCATCGGCACTACAACCGGGAACCGGTCTTGGCCTTATTTAGCAAGTCCTGAGGCTTGTTAAATTTTCCATAATGATTTGTTTTTTCCGGGCAAGGTCATCAGTCTTGCGCCAGAGGCTCCCCGACGGGGAATCGAACCCCGGTCTCCCGCGTGGCAGGCGGGTATACTAACCACTATACTATCGAGGAGCTAAAATGGTTATACTAGTTCTGTAACTTAAAGTATAACCGCAATCGAACTTAGAGAACTTATCTATAAGTGTGAGAATAACATTATTATTTATAGAGTATAGGTCTACGTGAAGAATGTCAAGTGGTTTCAGAGAGATTTCAGGCTTCTCGAAATACGGTTTAGGTGAGTTTCTATTGTACTTGAACATTTTACACTTTCGCAGTTATTTATCGTGGTTTATCTTTCATATTAGGGAAATATTTTTATTTGTGGAAAGGTTTCATTTATTCCCCTATGGTTTGAATTCTCGTGGTAATTCCTTATCATTTCTTCTTGATCATCTTCTACTCTGATATCTTTAAGAATCTCTGTACAGCGTACCACTCGGAAGCTCTTGCTTTGAGCGAAGAAACAGAGAGTATGCGAATTATACAAGGCGAAATATGCTATCGGTTGTTCATACAGCATTCAACTTTTTAGGTGCGAACAATTTCTTGAATATGTCTATTATTTGATTTTTATCAAATTGTGGTTTCCTGGTGGTTCTTCTTTGTTAATTTTTGAAAATTGTTTCTGTAGTCATTGAACAAATTGAAATCGTTTAATGGTTCCTCTGAAATGGGGATTTCTTCACTATTGTTAAATACTTCATGGTTGGGCTTGTCAACTTTGATCCGACTTGGAACGTCGAGGTGTGTTCAGTTTTCTTTTTTTGAAAACTATTTCGTAGTCGAACGCCTCAAGCTTGAATGGCCATCTTACTAGCTTTGAGTTAGGTTCTCTCAGACTCATGATCCAAGTGAGGGGCCTATGATCTGTTATTATTTTGAATTTCCTTCCAAATAAATAAGGTCGGAAGTATTTTGTGGCCCATACGATGACCAAAAGTCCTTTCTCTATAGTCGAGCAGTTTGCCTCTTTATACAATATATCACTATAGTTCCTACACAGTTTGAAGAGTTTTTTACATTCCTCTTGGTTTAGGTGGTTCGTCCTAATTAGTTCATGTATATTTTATATATATATTATTTACCTCTATGAAGATATCGGGGTCGAAATTCGCGCCATTTATGGGTTGTTCTACAATAATGTTCTGATCATTCTCAGAGAGGTTCACAATCTCGACGATACTAGAGCAACTACCGTCGCAGTAGTGATGGATTTTAAAGAACCTTCTTCCTTAAATTCTATGAAAATGGGAAAAATTGTTTGTTTATCGAGTTGATATTTCTTGAGAGCTGTGATAATGTTTACTGGTTCAGTATCAGTTTGTCTATTTGGGGGTATAAATGCTGGGTTTATGAAAGAGATTGATACACCCGTATCCAGTAGGAACTTAAGATGTCATCCGAATGGAGAGGAGACACTGATATATAGCAGGGCTTCAGGCTGTTTTCTAGGGTCTAAATACCCTGTTGGATCTGCGAGGCATGTATGCAAAAATTACCTACATCTTGGATTTGGTGGGGTCATTGTTAAAAAAGTTATCTAGTTGAAGAGTGTTTTTTTTCCTTATAGCTTACTTCGTGAAAGTTAAAGTTTCTGGGTATTCATACTTTGTTGGCTGGGGCTTGCTTTAATACCCGAATTGAAGTTTGAATTAGCGTGTGTAATTGGTTGGTCTTCGGATTGGGGTTATATTATTTTGTTGGTTTGAGTTGCTCCTGTATAACGGATTGATTGGGTTATGGGATCTAGTTTGGTTTTCTCGGAAAAATGTATTGGAATATATTGGAAGGACTTGCTGTAGTTTAGGTTTTGGTTTTTTGGTATGAAATGTTTTGTTCTTTAATACAATATGTCAATGCTATGGTCAATGAATTCGGTTGCATGGTTCTGACTCGAGATTCCAGTGGCTCATTTATGCCACTTAGAAATGCATTAAGGCGTACAAGTCCTTTTTTGCATAATGCTGATTGAATTTCTATTACTTCCCCGTAAAATGTTTTGACAGATTTGTTGAATTGCCTGATACTATGTAAGTCTCTTATAAGAGATGCTTCCGCCCGTTTATCCGAGTAGTGCAAAATCAGATCATTCCTTATTTCACCCAGACCAGTGGTGTACCATACATATTGAGGATTTCATTAGCTTGACCCTCAACTTTATTTCGTATGGCTCTAAGGAGAATTTGCCCGTATGGAGTTTTATCCGTACCCCTTATATAGAAAAGAATTTCCTCTACGCTACTAAGGAATTCGTATAGTAACCTATGGTTTCTATCGAACTTGGGGAGGACCTTTATAGCATCCGGAATTCTTAAAGAGTTAAAAATATCTAATTGACTTATTTGTGGGTTTGTACTTTGTTTGGTAGAGTTATTCTATTCTAAATCTAACGAACTAAGTCTAACTCAAACGAAAAACTTGGTAGGCGTAGATGTGATCAGCCGACATTTACAAATCATCAAGAAAACACCGACTCGACAAAAAGAAGACGTAGGGAAAAACAAAAAAGCGAAGAATACGCGTCAGTACGTGGAATGTCTAAATGTTGAAAAAACTAGGGGCGATACATACGGTCATAGAGAATGCGAAACAATATATATTGGACATCGTCGTGCTACAGGAAGTTCGACTCTCACGTCAAATAATCGAAACTAACAGGTTCACACTTGCGTGTGGAGGTACCGATATACATAATTTCGGAACTGGTTTTATCATAAGTATAAGATTATGCCGCATATAAAAGACGTGAAATTTATTAATTACCTGATGTCTGTGTATAAAAACAGGGCCAATAGTACGACTATGTACTTATGAACGTACACGCCCCAACAGAATCTACCGAAGAAGAAACGAAGAACATGTTCTATGAGACCCCAGAGGAAGTTTTTGAAGGAATTTCATCATACGATGTTAAAATCCTTCTAGGCGACCTCAATGTGAAAATTGGAAAGGAAAAAAAGAACATGAGTATCACCCGACGGCGTAACGGTGCCGGGTAACTAAATACACCACTTTCTCATAGACAAAAGACACCATTCGAACATCCTGACGTAAGATCGTAAAGAGGGACAC
Organism: Microdon myrmicae; assembly: GCA_963931805.1. Taxonomy (NCBI): domain Eukaryota; kingdom Metazoa; phylum Arthropoda; class Insecta; order Diptera; family Syrphidae; genus Microdon; species Microdon myrmicae. The sequence continues at coordinate 160,709,196 of OZ007500.1, forward strand.
ATTGCGACTCCGGTCATATTCTAGTGATAGACAGAATTAGGAGTCGGCTTGCAGCAAAACGACATGGCCAGTCACGACAGACGAGCAAAAGGTTCGAGATTGATAAACTAAAAGACTTACGCAAACGGGCTGAATATCCAGAAAACAAATAGCCCAAAACGTATTAGGATTTAACGAAACAATTAAATCCAAGCCTTGGTTTGACGATGAGTGCCGGACGAAGATCGAACAACGTAAATGCCTCAGAGTGACTCACTTAGAAAAATATGATGGAGTCAACGCAGAAAAATACACGACAATTCGAAAGACACAACGGGACTTTTCAAACGAAAAAAAACCCAAATAGGAAAAGAAATCTCAACGTATATGAATAAGTTTTTGTGTCATTGAAATCAACGAACTCTCTATACTTGGTACTCAAATTAATTCAATGCTTAGTTACATAGATTGAGCACATATTTAAAGATGCGCAAAGTGCAACGAAATGTACAACGAAAACTGCACCCGATTGGCTTAACTAATGTCAATATACACGAATAAAAAACGTTCGTAACTGAGGGCACAGAGGAAAAACATGCAATGTCCCAAAGGCAATGAACTGAGAAATGGGATTTTTTAACTATAATTATTTATATTAATATACATTATTGGAAAAATAAAATTTCTAGAGTATTAGATACTCAGTCCAACTGCTGGACTTATTAAAAGATTCATGTCCATTTTACCAAGGCACGAAAGCGCAAATGTTTCTCCATGTAAGCGATATTTTCGCATTTGTACACAAATTTAAATACGTTAATTTCCGGTTGCCAACTGGGCTACATGAAATGTATTGATGCATTTGGAGGCAATATATGATACGTATATATATATAGCTAGGGTCGTTTCAGATTTTGGCACGACACCGGCGGCCGGCCCTTTTCCAATACTGCTCATCAGCTCCATACAATTTGACTGATTCTGTGTTGAGAAGGCCCTGAATACGCAACAGGGAAAGTGAGAGCAGTAATCGTAGGCCGAATCTCTAAGAGCTTTTGTGTGGCTGATAGAAATTCTTTCTCCTTATTTTTCCAATAAAAGGGTAGCTGCTTGTAGGTTTCGTGTAGAGTATTTAACAGTGCTTTAAACTTTGCGTCAGAGGGAATACCGCTGTCCTTTTACCCAACATTTGGGGAAAATAGCTTTACGAACTACCGGAGGAGAATGGTGCTCAGACTAACGTTCACGTTTTATGCGTATTCCAGTTTTCGTACTGTTTACTATATCTGCTGTTAAATCCTGTGCTACTGTAGTTGAATTGAATTTTTTTCATTTAGAATGCGTGCGCGATAACGAATTTAGTTGTGCCCCAGGAGTGGAAGGGAGTGTTGTAATATGAATGGATAGCTATTGATGAATGGCAATACACACAAAGTATAAATCTCGTTTAACTTTCAGGGGCGGGAAACAACGCACGCTATACGACATTGTTTACAAATTCAACTATTTTTAGAGCTTCCATTTTGAACATGTTAAGTGGAAACCTGCGACTACACAACACGAGCATCAAATATTGCCTCAATTATTTTTTAAGGAGGTACAATACTATGCCAATATACTCGTGTGCCTACAATATATGAAAATACTGTTGAATAGGACAAGGGGTTATTTTTATTGATTTCCTGTCCTGAACCGTTTTTTCTTTTTAATTTCTTACTTTTGTAATGAAAAAAATATTTACTTTTTTTTTACAAGTAAGGAGACTGCAATAGTAGGTGTGGGTTCCTGTTCCTGTTGAATGTCTATAGATTGTAACCGCAAAAGACAGCGTGGTTTACTTGAGTAATGTTAGTTGTAAAATGGCTGCCTGTGGAACATGGTTAGATTAGACATATGACGGATTTGAAGATGTAACGTCTATGTCCGATGAGTTTCATTACTCGATTTAGTACCATATCGCGCAGTGCTGTTTTGATACTCGTGAAACAATAATTATAGATATTAGATTCGGGTGAATGTGGGCATTGTAAACTGTTGGCACATCAATTGGGATAAAGTATCTTGTCTATCTCTCTTCTATAGGAATTATCACGGTCGTTGCTCAACTGAACTTGCTGGATGTGTTCCGCCTTCTCACACATTTTCCCGCGATACCCGTCAATCTGAGAATCAGTTTGCCTTGAAAGTCAACTTCAGGCGCACAAACAAACATAGAGTGTCATTCTTTAACCGAACCACACGAATGTGGAATACTCTACCTGGTCATGTGTTTCCTCGTCGTCGTAATGTCCAGGCATTTAAGACCAATGTACAACGATAGCTCTGTAGCGGTTCTTTAACACATTCCCAAAGAACCGCCCATCCTCTTAAATGAACCACCTTCCAAACCCACCATACCTACCTGCAATTTTGGGCAGCGTAAGCTACCCTTCATTCTCTTTCACCTGAAAGTTAAACCTCATTAAGGCATGCATCACATTGAATTTTTCCGTTTATGAACCGTACCATATCTCCATCGGCTCGGCTTGTCAGCAATTATAATAGATAAATACTAGCTGGCCAGCGTAATTGTTGACATAGCCGTAGCCGATGGTTTCTTGCTACGGTTCATATCCATTTATTGCCCCAGTCCCAAGGTTCGCAACACTTGCGACCAATTTCCTTTGTCGGTTATCTACCGATCATGGGATTTGGGCACTAATATGATTGACGTTAGACAATCATAACCCAAATCATGCTAACGATTCTCCGGCCTGTAAAACAAACGAAAATTAATAACATTTTAACAATAAACGTTTAACATAAGTTATTCGTAATTAAAATTCTGGAATCATTATTAAGTAAGTTAGAAAACTTATAAGAAAAACAAGAAAGCCGTACATTCCTCAGACACAGGAATATCTAAGAATCATACCACTACTTGTGCATAAGTTCTCTCATTGCTTAAAATAAGAATATTTTCTCCTTATATTCCGTATTTCCTTAAAGGTAGTTTATGAGCAATTATCGTTGCCTAATATCCGGATGCTTCATTCGTGTATTTAGATTTAATGTATTCCGAAAGAATTTATGGACCAAATCAATTAAAACAAAGAAGAAAACCCAATCAATTTATGAAGCTAAAATTCTTTTAAACACTTACATTATATATTAAACGTAATCACTTGAGTACAAGTAACTTTGAATTTACTAGTTTACCTATCACACAGGTATAAATAAAAGCCATAACCGTAACCTTTGTAAGCCCCTTCTGGGTACAATCAAGCACAAAAATTTAAAACCGAAAATAATTTTGCTAATTACATATACGAATACAAAACCATTTTTTCTTATAGATAAACCACACATGATAATCTCTTTCATGAAGGCCCTTCAGGCAAACCAAAAACACATTGCACGTATTTTATAACGGACGCAACCAGCCACCAATCAGGGACGACCTTTAGAAATAATTTTGCCAACCGATACCCTCGCGCAACCGGCCGGCACTCCCTCTATAAGTCGCCTAACCATACGGGACCCCAAACTGAATATCGCTTTTACTGTCGATACCGGCGCCGATATATCAGTCCTCCCGCGATCGTTCGCCCCACGCAACCGCGTGCCCTCCGCTCTAAAACTGTCAGCAGCCAACAATTCACCGATACTTACGTACGGTCGAAAACGACTGACACTTGATCTGGGTCTACAACATCCGATCACTTGGCATTTCGTCATTGCGGATGTTAATGAACCCCTAATAGGTTCCGACCTATTAGGCGCACACAACCTGTTGGTCGATACGACCCATAACAGGCTGGTAGCTCCAACCGCACCCCCGTTGCCCATGTCGGCATCTTCAGCGGCAACTTCAAGGGCCTCAAAGCGCACAGACCCGATTCAAGCCATGGTACAGGAATTTGTCAGTACAACAATTCCTCTACCTAATCAGCGCCGACACAAAGCCACCGTGTTTCATCATATAGAAACACGTGGTCCCCCGGTGAGCCAACGCCCCCGCCGCCTGGCTCCCGAAAAACTACGCGTGGCACGCGAAGAATTTGTTAACATGATCTCCCTAGGTATCTGTCAACCGCCAGATAGCCCTTGGGCAAGCCCACTCCACTTAGTGAAGAAGCGTTCCGGGGAGTGGCGCCCATGCGGAGACTACAGACTGTTAAATGCAGCAACAGTCCCCGACAGATATCCGATTGCACACCTTTACGATTTTTCGTACAAGTTACGAGGGTGCAACGTCTTCACCACCCTGGACCTCACCAGGGTTTACCACCAAATCCCGGTGGCCCCAGAAGACATACCCAAGACCGCAGTCATTACACCTTTTGGACTCTTCGAGTTCAAGGGAATAACCTTCGGCCTCAGGAATGCCGCACAGATATTCCAACGCTATATCGACTCGGCATTACGTGGTCTTAATTGCTGCCACGCATACCTTGATGACATTCTCATCGCCTCCAAAGACCACGCCGAACACAAACGTCACTTACGTCAAGTCCTCGAGCGCCTCCGCGAATTCGGTCTTGTCATCAACCCAGATAAGTGTCAATACGCCAAGGAGCAAATAACTTATCTGGGTTATGTCGTTGACAACCAGGGCATACGCCCACTGCCAAACCGTGTGGAGGCCCTCATGAAGTATCCTCGTCCCACCAACGTAAGTGAGCTCCGTCGATTTCTGGGCATGCTCAACTTCTATCGTCCGATCCTGAAGAATGCTGCCCAGATTCAAGCTCCATTAAACGAATTCCTGAAAGGAGCTAAGTGCAATGACAAGCGCCCAATCCCATGGACAGAAGCCTCTGATCGAGCATTTCAACTGTCCAAAGAGCAATTGGCAAATGCCACCTTACTCCGATACCCCCTCGAGGGAGCGGCACTTTCCATCCAATGCGACGCATCGGATACCGCAATCGGAGCTGCCCTTGAACAGGACATCGAAGGCCGACCGGAACCACTCGGTTTCTTTTCAAGGAAACTGAGTCCCACAGAGCGACGTTACAGCGCCTATGATCGCGAATTACTTGCGATCTACAACGCTGTCAAATACTTCCGTCATGTGATAGAAGGTCGCTAACTCTCCATCCTAACAGACCACAAGCCGCTAGTCTACGCGTTCCGGAAGAAGTCGGGAAACGCCTCTCCCCGACAAGAGCGCAATTAGACCTCATAGGGCAATATACTACGGAGATCAAGCACATCTCCGGTAAACAGGACGTTACGGCGGACGCCCTTTCTCGAATCGATACGATTCACTTGCGTACCGCCTTAAACAATGCTGACCTTGCCCTAGCTCAACAGGAGGACGAACAGCTCAAGTCCCTCCTAACTGCCGATACGGCACTTGAGTTTAAGAAAATCACTCTTCGCGACCCCTTGGGCGAAATCTTGTGTGATGTTTCAACTGGAACCGCTAGACCTTACATTCCCGAAAAACTGCGTAAGAGCGTGTTCCAGGTTTACCACAACCCAGCCCACCCCAGCGGCCGAGCGACAGCCGCTGCTGTCCGTCGCAAATTTGTTTGGCCCCGGATGAGCAAAGATCTCACCGGTTGGGCCCGTGCTTGTGTCCAGTGCCAACGCTGCAAAGTAGCGCGACATAACGTACTGGAGCCAGCACAATTCAAGCTTCCCACGGCACGCTTCGCCCATGTCCACATAGACATAGTGGGACCGCTTACTCCATCAAGAGGATTTTCTTATATCCTCACTATGATGGATCGCTGCACGCGATGGCCAGAGGCGACACCTCTCCGGGCAGTTACTGCCGAATCAGTCGCCAAGGCCTTTTACTCAACTTGGGTCACACGCTTCGGTGTACCAACCACCTTAACTTCGGACCGAGGTCCACAATTCGAGGCGACAATATTTAAGCAGCTAACAAATCTCCTTGGCTGCTAAAGAAGTCGTACCACCGCCTACCACCCGCAATCCAATGGGATGATAGAGCGCTGGCATAGATCCCTCAAGGCCTCACTCATGTGTCATAACGACACCCAATGGTTCGACGCCCTGCCCACTGTCCTCCTCGGCCTGAGGACAAGTATTAAGGAAGACCTGGGAGCTTCGGCAGCAGAGCTCACCTATGGCACTAACCTCCTTCTTCCAGGAGAACTCTTCCTGGATGGCGAAACACCGCGTGACCAACTTCGCGAATTGGGGCATCTCCGTGACCTGCTCCGCAAGGTTAGGGCAACACCAGTAGCCAGGCACGGCTCCAAAAAACTTTTCGTCCACCCTGAACTGCACAGCTGCACGCACGTCTTTGTCAGGGTGGATAAGGTCAAAAAACCCCTCGACCCCCCTTATGATGGCCCATTCAAAGTTTCCCGCCGCATCAACGACCGCGTCTTCGAGATCGATGTCAAAGGCAAGCGATCCACGGTCAGCGTCGACAGACTTAAGCCCTGCTTTCTGGAAGCTTCAGCTCCAGAACAGACTCCTATCCAAGACACAACTGCCAACCGCCCTGCACAACCTCCCCGCACCCGCGCCCAAGCGCGCGCCCACAGACAACTAACCCCCTCTCAATCTTCCTTAGCTGTTTCGTGACTACGTCACTGGGGGGGAGTGATGTAGCGGTTCTTTAACACATTCCCAAAGAACCGCGCATCCTCTTAAATGAACCACCATCCAAACCCACCATACCTACCTGCAATTTTGGGCAGCGTAAGCTACCCTTCATTCTCTTTCACCTGAAAGTTAAACCTCATTAAGGCATGCATCACATTGAATTTTTCCGTTTATGAACCGTACCATATCTCCATCGGCTCGGCTTGTCAGCAATTATAATAGAGAAATACTAGCTGGCCAGCGTAATTGTTGACATAGCCGTAGCCGATGGTTTCTTGCTACGGTTCATATCCATTTATTGCCCCAGTCCCAAGGTTCGCAACACTTGCGACCAATTTCCTTTGTCGGTTATCTACCGATCATGGGATTTGGGCACTAATATGATTGACGTTAGACAATCATAACCCAAATCATGCTAACGATTCTCCGGCCTGTAAAACAAACAAAAGCTACCATAGCCTAGGTCACAGGCGAGCAACCCATCGGTTTGCTTATCGCCACGAAAAAAATCTATAGCCTACAATGGCATTAGCATGAACGCCTAAGTAAACACGATATGCATATCATCGTGACCCTTGAAATAGCGTTTTTGTGTATCTTGAAGCAAAAAAAAACCTATTTCGTTCTCAGGCGCAGGTCATCAAAGATTTATGGCCCTCGAAATAGCGTTTCTGTTTATTTAAGACACAGAAACCTATGTCTCCTTTCGGCGATTTTTCGCCATCGCATATCTTCATAATACCAATTCATTGCACCAGTCCATGTTTATTTAGGTGCACTTTCGTCCTCGCCGATATCCAGGCTGAAGGGCAACGTACTTGTGCTATACGCACACAGACACAATCCTCCCCTATCGATGAAATTCGCGGGCATCGAACTGAAAAATGTACATTACATTTTGAGTCAGATTTCAGCGTCAAAAGAGTGTACACGCACTATACGCGCTATTAAGTTTTTTTGAATATACGGAGTCGGAAAAAAAAAATATCTTTTTGTCTTGTGCATACCATATCCGGTATCAAGCGTGTGTTGAAGTCTGTCCTTATGCGAGACGTCTAAATACCGCGTAACTCTTGTCACCAAAGAGAACAATAAATTAAGGAACTAAATAGGTGAAAGAAACTTGTGCCAAATAAAACAAAAAAAAAGTTAAATCAGTGTGTTAATAAAGATTCTTTCATCGAACGTGACGCGTTTTATTTTACCTTTGGAGAGCAGTTGCAGCATTATTCAGTGGGCGTTCGCGATCTATCTGTGTGTGTTTTCTGAATCCGCGCCCGTGCAGGTGCACTAGTTACACACTACCCACAGCTGCTTTCCCCATCCACTTCTTCTCCTTCCGTTCGCACTGTGCTGTGACATTTAAGGGTCTCCAAAATCCCCTTTGGTGTGCGCCTTTGTGTAAAAAAAAATCTCTTATCCTGGAAATTTGGCGCCTTTGAATATGTGTTTATTCCAGTTGAGGATGACATTAATTCGAGTGACAAGGAAAGAGAGGTCCAGAGTTTCAATTATGGAAATGCCATTCAAGGGCAATTGTGTTTACGAGGCATAGAATTCCACTTGGTTTGATTATCTCTACTGATAAATCTTGTCAATGTGCATGTTAAACTGGCGAATGAGTGCATATTCTGCAGTACTTGATTAAACATACTCAAAGCAGTAAGATAACTTCAACGTGCAGTCATCAGGTAAGGTTCTGTGTGATGGGCAATAGATCGTTGGTGTAAATAAGGAATAGAGTGGGCTACATTGGAGTTACGAGAAACACCACCATTAAGGTTGTAACGTCATTAAGTATTACTTGAATTGAACAGCCAGAAAGGTATCTCGTTCATTGAACCAGAGATTTGTGAAATCCATAAGAATATAGTTTTGACAAAAGAACGGGACGCCGAATTTTCTCGAATGCTTTGGAGGTATCCAGGACAACAATCTTGCCATCCACCGAATTCGTGCGTAGAGTGTCTTCATTTTTTGATGAAGTATGTCTCATCAGTAGAATATTACACACTTTATACTAGTCAAATTCCGCTCCTCTAGTGCTCGGCACCAGTATGACCTCGGAGGCAAATTTGGCTAATAGAAGAATGCTTGTGCTCAAGTTCAGGCGGAGCTGAGAGGTAGAATTAGTAGTGAAATGTGCAGCAAATGTGTTCACACTCTCTATGGGTTGATAACTGGTCTGTATATAGAGCTTTGGTGTTCTTTACAAATGCCCAGTAATTTTGACAGTTGGAGAGTGAACTATTTTTGCCTCACTTTCTGGACACTAAAGAGCTTTGTGTGTTAAATGTAAATTCAAGCCATATAGTCCATTGAGCGCCCGTTCACTAGCAATTAAACATGTTTAGTCGATAGCAATTTGGGTTAGGGTATTACACGCCGAGTAAGATCTTGGCGTGCGAAGAGAGCAGGGGCAAAGTATTATATAGAGTATTATATCTCTCTATACGAGGGTGTCTCTTATGTTTCGGGATTTGGCAACCCTAGTGTTGCAATCCGGCTATTGACAGCTCTGTCGTAAAGTTGGACTCAGAACGTTTTGACATACGAGCGCTATTTGTGTTGTTTACAGTAACTTAAAAGATTCATCTCGGCCCAAAAATGGAATTAAATCGTCAACATTTTCGTGCGATTATTTTTTACAACTTTCGGCATGGATTAACTCAGCAACAGTGCATGGATGAACTTAATTCAATTTTTGGCGATGAAGCTCCAACAAGGACCAGTGTTTATTGATGGTATGGTGAATTCAATCGTGGTCGTAGTTCACCCCAAGATGAATTTCGTGAAGGTCGTCCAAAATCAGTTGTTGTTCCGAAAACCATTGATGCTGTGAGCGAACTGATATTGGAAGATCGTCATGTGACCTATCGTGAGATTGAGACAACCTTAGGCGTTAGTGGGACCAGCATACATTCAATATTGCATAAACATTTGACTGTCAAAAAAATTTGTTCGCGTTGGATCCCACACAATTTGTCAATCGCCCAAAAAAGGCTCGTGTCAATTGATCGAAAGAAATGCTCAAAAAATACGGTCGCGGTGCCTCGAAACACGTCTATGACATCGTGACAGGTGATGAATCGTGGATTTACGCGTATGAGCCCGAAAGTAAACAGCAGTCGACTGTCTGGGTGTTTCAAGATGAGCCAAATTCAACAAAAGTTGTTCGCGCACGAACCACTTCCAAGCAAATGGTCGCCTGTTTTTTCAGAAAAACTGGACATGTCGCAACCGTACCACTAGAACAACGCAGAACAGTCAATTCTGAGTGGTACACAACCATTTGTTTGCCAGTTGTCTTCCAAGAAATCAGGAAAACCAACCGCCGAAGACGGATCACTCTTCACCACGACAATGCGTGCTCTCACACATCGGCTGCGACAACTGCATTTTTGAGCACCCAAAACATCGATTTAATGGGTCATCCGCCGTATAGTCCTGACTTGGCACCGAATGACTTCTTTTTATTCCCGTACGTAAAAAACAAACTGAGAGGTCAACGTTTTTCGACACCTGAAGAAGCGGTTGCTGCATTCAGAATGCATGTGTTGGAGATACCTCAATCAGAGTGGCAAAAGTGCTTCGACAATTGGTTCAAACGCATGCAAAAGTGTATAGATCTTCATGGGGAATATTTTGAAAAACAATAAAGTGATTTTCGATGATCAATATTTGTTTTTGTTCTCTAATCCCGAAATATAAAAGACAACCCTCGTATAATAAAGAAATGATTATCTCCTTGGATTTTTAGACTATGAATAGATGTCTATGAATGACATTTATATTATCGATACTATCGAATTATTTCTTTGCCTAATTTTGTTTGCATATACTTTTATCAGGGAAGGGCAATCTGAGTGCTTGATCAAGGCTATGAGATGCTATTAGATTGTTTCTGAAGTTGTTTTCGAGCAGTTGCAGTAACACACCGAGTGTTGATGTAGAGATGTATCCGTCGTTGACAGTGAATTGAAAATTTATCTGAGACATATATCTTGGATTTTCTTGCACAAATTGACTGAATTCCTTCTAATCTTCAACGAGCAGTCAGTCCCTATGATAATAGCTTCTAAATTCACAAAAGCCTGCCACATTCCTTCCATGAGACAGGGGCTACAGTCTTGACGTTAGTACTGTACTGTCAATTAAGTAGATTAAGCTGACCACGTGAAGTTATTTTAAGCCAAATGATATCTACGAAGGCTAGATCAGAGGGATTGATGAAGTAGAATCTAAATCGTATCCAGTACATCGAAAATATGTTGAGGCGGTTGAAAATGTTGATGAACGACCTTTACACTGATATTAATTTCCTTATCTCTGAGACCCCCCACCATCACACATCCCCGATATATGAAAAGGGCTCTTCCTTACTGCTGAGGGTGTTGGTATGCAATTTTCCAATCTTAGATCATTCAGCATATTGGGAAATTTTAAACTATGGTCTGATGCCAATTAATTACACCTTAATCGAGTATTCAAACTGCACAGTTTTGCAAAGTATGGAAATACCGAGCAAGAAAGAAACATTGATGTCAACGTTTGCGCAGAGTTTATCGTGGACGTTATTTTTATCGGTACGGAGCTTTGCATTCTACTTGGTACCAAACAAAAATCATCTGATACACCTTGATTTAATAATAAAAGTGAACAGATCAGAGTAGATAAAAACAGGGCTCTTAAAGTACAGTGAGACTTAGAGGATAAAGAACAAATTATTCGTGTGCACAACTAATTCAAGTTCTTTCTTTCCAATGAAGTGCTGTTTGCAATAACTTCAGATTCTCTTTTTTCCCGAGTTGGTAACAGGTATCACGACACTATGGTCACAAGCTCGAAGGAAAAAGCTAATAAATCTTGAAAATTTAATCCTGAGTCTTGCTCTTTAGTGCCACCTGTGATCGCTCCAATACAATCTTCAATACAGGATGCCAATTTTCTCCCACGCGCTAATCAACGTATTCCCGGTATACTTGAATGGAAGATAGCAATCAGACCAGCTACATCCGTTGAAAATTGGGCGCCAGAATTGCCGCAGATTCCTTTCTGCGACCTTTCTGCATATCCTATGCATTGAAAATTTTGGAAAAGTGTCTGCTCAAAAAATACTGACGAATTCGTTTTCTGTCCAATGTTATTCAAGGTGATGGAAAAAGTTGTCAATTCCGAATTAATTTATTATTTCGAACATAATGCACTCGTAAATCAAAGCGGTTGCATTGGATGTCTCCAAGAATGTTGACCACGACTGGCCTTACTAAGTAAACTTCGCTCTTATTAGCTTTGCGAATGAATAAATAGTTTTCTCGCAAATCGATCAATTCGGCTTGTTGTAGGCGGAATGTCATCGAGCCATGTTATAATTTCGCCTTACCTGAACGATCTATTAACGAAAAAAAGGAAGACAGGAAACTATAAGGCAGCAAGCTTAAACAATCGGCATAAATAAAAATAGAATATTGCTCTTCTGTTAGATACGACATTTAATAATTACTGATTTCATGCATTACTGCAAACGTTCTTAACACCCACCCAGCGCTTAGAACACTATGAATATAAATAAATTCAATATACTGAATTCACGTCTGATGGTACCTGCGTCATTAGCGGAGCAGCTTTCATGAGGAAGGGCTTCAGCTTCGAGTTAACTAACACAATTAAATTATTATCTTACCCTGGATTTGTCGAAAAAGGGGAAACAAAAATTACACAGCTTCGCAAGCTTTGAGGACTATTCTCAATAAATGCAGCCTTATGGTATCATTCTGTTAGTATTGCAACTGGAAATTGTCGTAACCTAGGTAAAAGTAATGCAACAATGATGGTGCACTTTTCGGAAGCTGGTAGCTTTCATCTTGAACGGTTTGTTCAACTACAGACATGTCTTTTGTTCCTATGGTGCAGTGGAAATATTGAATATTTTAAGCCAACTCATTTATGACCAATTATATTCTAGTATCCTGTTGGTTCTTACAATTCAACACGTAATGTGTTCTTGGCGGGAACACTTCCTACCTTCACAAACTATATCTGCCGCCGATTCATCAAAAAGGAGATGTTATTACTTATCGAGTGGTGGACGGCGTTTACATTGGTATTGATGAAACCGATGCCCCTGATGTTAAAAAATGCCGTCACCAGTCGCGCGTGGGCAGAGCCTCGAGAGCGAGCACGGGTATGTGATGACGAACCTCTTAAAGTTCCATTATTTATCATGATATCTGCATGATGTTCCCCCTGACATAGTCCCCCCGGAGATCCGCATGGGAGACTAGTTTACCTCCGGAATTCTTTATAACAGTGCCATCTCAGCTCGTCCGCAGTGAGCGACGCACAACTCATGTAGATGACCTGTAGCGGTTCCGCCAAACCCTACGGTCTACTCACCTGAAAACCCCCGATAACTACTACCCAACCCCTTTAAATTTGCTAATGCAACAATATTAGTACCTAAAAATGCTGCACGCATTTAAGAGATCAAATCTATGATCTTTAAGTCCCTGTAAAGAAAACTTACCTTCATGCATTCTCTTCGCATACCATTGCTCCTTAAGATTTCTTTATTAACTTACCAGGAATTTCCAATCAATTTCGGCATCTACGTCGCCAGTCAAATACCCTCAGATGAATTCCTGTAAACAAAATAATTCGGATTGCATTCAATGTAACCGTCATGACAGGGACCATAAATATCGCGCCGTCTATTTTCTCAGCCGCGTCATATACCTTTTCATACACATGCCTGGCAACCTTTTTGGTTTGTCTTATCAATAAACAACCCAAGCAGCTGCATATTAATTAGCGCAATATACGCCGAAACCAAATTCTTCAGCATTTCCTAATGCAAATATGAACCCGGTTTCTACTGCAGCCAAAGACGTCATAAAAATCCAATTTGCTTTAGCACCTTTTTCTCCTAACGTCGAAAATAGCGACGAGGCATCGTGTAAACAATGACCCGCATTACCAACGGCGCATTTGGTCATTTTCCCCTATTGTCTTTGCCGCCTGCCTGTTTCGTCGTTCCACTGCACGTGTGAATCGCATCTATCCGAACGATCCCACACATACCACCATGACCTTTATTACGAGATCTGGTTTTCTTGTTCCCGCAAGAGAGACTCTACGTTACACTTGTGGGAGATAAAACATATCCTTGGCAAGGATATATTCACACCCTTAAGAGATGAGTTTTTCTCTCTCCCTTTTTTCTTAGCGAAATCATCTCTGCTTGAGATGACGATCGCTGAGTCCTTTACCATCCGCAGACCTCCACGGTCATGCGTCACTCCAACTCGCCGTCACTGCGAAGACGCACAAATATATACTGGAGTCGTGTTCGCGTTGTTCAAGTAACTTTAGTTAAAATCGGTGAAAGTATTGATTTAAATCTGTCATTTTATGTGTTGTTCGATTTGGATATACCTTCAAAACTAAAAATAAATCTAAGTGAAAGTATTAAAGGTAACAAATAAAGTATTATTGTTTATCAAACCGGAGTGTTTTGTTTCTGTGTTGTGTCCGCTCGGTTGCGAAGGTCGACCATAGTTTGCTTCATCCTTGCGTAGTGAGCAGTTACCGCGCGAACAATTTATGATGGAGGAGGAAGTGAACGGGGTGCCCGTGTATTGGCACAATACTTCCTACCCCACATTGGTGACTCCGAGTTGGAACAATCGCGCCTTCCGGAAAATAAACAGTCGACGAAAACAGTGCGCGTTTTTTGTGAAGCACGAACTTGCGTTTCTTGGTGTTTTTCGTTCTAGTGACAACCGAGAGCAATTGTGGCGGCAGTTGCCGAAAAATAATCAATGGGCAAAACATCGCCCCAACGCCAGCCTTCCTTCCAGCACCAGCAACCAACACGCACCAGCACCAGTCACCGCAACAACAACGCCAGGAATTTAAGTTAAGTATCCTTCTTTCCTTTTCTTTTTGTTCTCTTTTGTTGTCCATCCCCGAAGATTACAAGTGCAACCGAACAATTGATAATAAAAGTTGCACATCGCATGCGATTTAACTTCGTTACATTATCAGTACTACGACCAGTGTCCACCAAGTTTTCCGACGGCGAGATGGATATAAATATCAGCAACAGACGCTTAATAAAATGCATGGGAATCTCCCATGTTTTAGCGTTGAAAATTGTCGCGGACATAGTAATGAGGATACAACTGAAGATAGGCAAGTTTTTGAGCATTGATTAATGCCTGGTATAAACACAAGTCCAACGAATGCAGATTCAGTGAAGTTATCGACCGGAAATGTTACCTTAAAACCAAACAATCAGGCATAGTCAAATTACATCCACATTACATCGAATTTATCTTGTAGCAAAAAAGACAATACCTCATGCATTTTTTTTTTTTTTTTTTAATCCAAATAATGTTGTAATAACAAGTGTGCTTTTCATTTTTGTTAGTTTATACGACATCACTGATATAGATATTAATCTAATCAATTAAAATACTAATTGCTGCAGTATTTTCCTTTAAAAAAGATTTACCAAAACAAGTCATTAAATTATTATGCTCCTCCCGATGACAACAGCACACCCTTCTCTTGTCCCATTTGGCAATTGCTTTGAACAAAATTTTTTTATAAAGAGTTACGCATGACAAAAAACAAAAACTCTGACAATACAATAAGGAATGTAATTGTTAATGCTAAATAATTATGGCACTAGTTAATTGTTATACCTAAAAACACTTAAACGCAATCGTTTTTTCCTTTTTTTTAAGTACTATAAGCTCATTTTGATTTAACATGATTTTTGGATAACAAACAAATAACATTTTGTTGCACACTATATCTAAGAAATAAATTCAAATATTGGGACTTTTAATTAATATATATGAAGTTGGTTCAAGGTTATTAAGGATAACATTGACTTGTTTTATTCTTATTTAATAAATTTTTTTTTGTTTGCTTTTCTTCTTTGTTTTTAACGACCAATAATTATATACATGTTATTTGAAACTTACACCAGTAATTATCACCAACACCAACAAACAAACAAAATGTTTATATCTACTAAATAACTTAGACTTTGTCCTATATGAATATATTAGAATACCTTCAATTCAAAGAAAAACAAAACTAATGTAATAGCCTAAGAAAGTGTGTCTGTTCTCAAAACTTGTAAAACAAATATCGAAATACAATCCCATATATCGACAAGTGACACGAAATAAACATTCACACCCATTTAAAATACACTTATTGTCATATTGTCCGATTTCCTTGTTGTTCTCCTCAATTTCTGTTTTTCTTTCGTCTAGTTTAATGTTTCGCATATTAAATATTCTGTTAATCTAATCGAATAGAAATGGTTGCTGCAATTTTATACATTTTAAAAACAAAATAACAAATATTGTAAGCCCCTTCAGGGTATTAAGTAGCGCACAACCCTTTCCAGCACGCACACGACTCCGTTTACTCACACGCGACCTCTCGACTCTTCGACTCCATTTGTCCAATCCACTCGACTCCGCTTACTACTTCTCTCGACTTTTCGACTCCTCTCGACTCCATTCATTCCTCCACAACCAACTCCTCTTTTGATAGCTCGTCTTTTACATCGGGACACAATGCCCCTTAAGTACTCGACCCCACCCAACCTGACTTGACCCCACATCGGCTCAATTGAACTTTTTTAACCGGCTCCTCATCACACCCTTCGGACTCTTCGAGTTCAAAGTGATGACCTTTGGCCTTCTTTAAATACTGACAAAACTCGCCTCTATCCACCCTTTTAAGGCTCCTTTTCTAAATATTGGCGCACACGCTCGCCATTACTCAACACCCATTTTTTGCAAACCGGCCCCTTAGCTAACAACAGCTACTACGCGTAGCATATAATCAATAGGACGCCCGGTTTTGTCTCGCGTGAAACACCTCACCCTTTTCTGTCTCTTTTCTGAAGGTTGGCGCTCACGCTCACCACCATAGCCTTCACGCAACCCCATGCAACCCTTCTCGACTCTCCTTGACCGCTAACAACTTGTCCTGTCCCTGTTCATATATTGGCGCCCATCCACGCCAAAAACAGTTATCACGCGAAACCGTTCATCAATGCTCGACTTTTCTACCCGATTTCAGCAAGCCAGCTTCCCTCGTAACACAGCTACTACGCGTAGCAGCACCTAGCAGGACACCTGGCTTAGCTCCTTTATTTAAACTTCAGGACATTCGTCCTTAGATCTCTTAACGTCTCCCAAATGTCTCAGCAACACCGGTCCACAAATCAAACCGATACCACCGGACTGAGCCATTATACCTGGTTCCCCAATCCTTTAGCCACCATGGTTCCCCTTTAGCGGCAACTAAAGGCTATACACGCCCTTCTACGCCGCCTCAAATACCTAGGTGCATAATACTTCGGAGAGTGCAGCAGTTACTCTAGGCCGCCTTGTGGTTAGACACAACCAACCATACCCCAGGAGCCCCATAATCTAAGTCGCCCAACTTAAACGAGCGCGATTGGCCGGCCCTCCCAACAAAGCGCCGCTTGGTCGAGGTCGCGGTCGCCATTTATCAAGCTCCGGGGTCGACACCGGAGCCGATATATCGGACCTCCCTCGATCGGTAAGCCGCGCAACTGGAGCGCCCGCCCCCTTTTACCAGTCACAGCGGCAAACAATTCGTCATACAAACGTATGGACGAAAGGCACCGACTCTGGACTTGGTTTCCTTAAATTTATCCACTGACACGTCGTAGCACGATGTCAGTGAGTTACCAATAGGTCCCATCTCCTGGCACCATTACCACGATGGCGGCGAGCTCCTAATGAAATTATACCTATTAGATAGGTATAACCTGTTGGCAGATACCGCCAACACCAGATCAATACCCTCAGTGCCTGTATCTGCATCTTCCCGCACATGCTACTTCGTGACTGCGGACGCGAGCAGATTTCCGATAGGTTCCGACCTATTCGGACGATAAACCTGTTGGCCCAAGTGACCCATAACAGGCCTTTTGACCACGCCGCGCACCTTTGCCCTTGATGGCATCAAGCGGTAACAACTGTGTCCACCTTATCGACAAAGGCTCATACTATACCTGGAACTAGTCACCATGACAGTTCCCCCGATTTAATTACAGCGCCTCCCGAAGTGCGCAGGGCCAACTTGTTCGTCAAGTGTCCAGCCCTCTGCCCAGCATAGCACCATTCATTCGAGCACCCCTACAGCCCTACCTATTTTTCGTGACTACGTCACTGGGGGGGGAGTACTGTAGCGGTGCCGCCAAACCCTACGGTCTACTTACCTGAAAACCCCCGATAACTACTACCCAACCCCTTTAAATTTGCTAATGCAACAGTATTAGTACCTAAAAATGCTGCACGCATTTAAGAGATTAAATCTATGATCTTTAAGTCCCTGTAAAGAAAACTTACCTTCATGCATTCTCTTCGCATACCATTGCTCCTTAAGATTTCTTTATTAACTTACCAGGAATTTCCAATCAATTTCGGCATCTACGTCGCCAGTCAAATTCCCTCAGATGAATTCCTGTAAACAAAATAATTCGGATTGCATTCAATGTAACCGTCATGACAGGGACCATAAATATCGCGCCGTCTATTTTCTCAGCCGCGTCATATACCTTTTCATACACATGCCTGGCAACCTTTTTGGTTTGTCTTATCAATAAACAACCCAAGCAGCTGCATATTAATTAGCGCAATAGACGCCGAAACCAAATTCTCCAGCATTTCCTAATGCAAATATGAACCCGGTTTCTACTGCAGCCAAAGATGTCATAAAAATCCAATTTGCTTTAGCACCTTTTTCTCCTAACGTCGAAAATAGCGACGAGGCATCGTGTAAACAATGACCCGCATTACCAACGGCGCATTTGGTCATTTTCCCCTATTGTCTTTGCCGCCTGCCTGTTTCGTCGTTCCACTGCACGTGTGAATCGCATCTATCCGAACGATCCCACACATACCACCATGACCTTTATTACGAGATCTGGTTTTCTTGTTCCCACAAGAGAGACTCTACGTTACACTTGTGGGAGATAAAACATATCCTTGGCAAGGATATATTCACACCCTTAAGAGAAGAGTTTTTCTCTCTCTTCCTTTTTTCTTAGCGAAATCATCTCTGCTTGAGATGACGATCGCTGAGTCCTTTACCATCCGCAGACCTCCACGGTCATGCGTCACTCCAACTCGCCGTCACTGCGAAGACGCACAAATATATACTGGAGTCGTGTTCGCGTTGTTCAAGTAACTTTAGTTAAAATCGGTGAAAGTATTGATTTAAATCTGTCATTTTATGTGTTGTTCGATTTGGATATACCTTCAAAACTAAAAATAAATCTAAGTGAAAGTATTAAAGGTAACAAATAAAGTATTATTGTTTATCAAACCGGAGTGTTTTGTTTCTGTGTTGTGTCCGCTCGGTTGCGAAGGTCGACCATAGTTTGCTTCATCCTTGCGTAGTGAGCAGTTACCGCGCGAACAATTTATGATGGAGGACGAAGTGAACGGGGTGCCCGTGTATTGGCACAATACTTCCTACCCCACAGACCCACCAGCATTTACTTTCAACACATCCTGATTCGCAGAACATGCATTTGGGTTGTGCATTACAGCTCGTCGCTTTGTGGCCTGTTCCACCACATGTCAAACAGTTTTCCGAAAGATCTTCTTCGGATTTGGAGGATTTCGCCACATGACCGTATTGTCAACATCTGAAACATCGTCTGGGTGTGATGTGTTCTCGAAGTCTGCATCTCACCCATCTAACCCGTAGGAAACCTGTAGCCAGCAACATGCTAGCATTTTCTCTTGGTAAGCGGATCATGGATGCCTGTGTGCCATCTAGTTTCCTTCTTAAACTCTTTACCGCTTCCTTTGGGATCGCGCTCAGTACAGGGAACTCTATAGCGATCGCTGTCAGGGTTTCCTCCAAACTGGTAACCTCATCTAATTCACGACACCCAACCGTGATTTCCTGTTACACTGTTTTCACACTAGCATATTTCTTTAATATTTGTCGTACTTTTGCTTTCAGTGTCTCAGTGGTGGCCTGTGGACGGCGCTTCAGTTCCAGCAGCAATTCGCCCTTTGCTGTCTTTCGAACTTTATTCAGCATATTTCCAAGTTCACTTAGCTCGGGCTTGGCCTACATGAACTTCAATATATTCCCATATGTTTTTTCTCCGGTTTTGGATATTATTATAGCATCCGGGCGTGGCCTCTTTTTTTCATAATGTTGGCCTTCCCGGTATCACCCCTTGGAGCCTCTTCATCCCCAACCCCGTATCCCCCTTCCTTCCATCCTGGCCAATTGTAAACCAATTGTAATTGGGTGACTCATCATTGATCTGCCCCCGGGCCCTGCTTACGGCTGTCTGCGAGTTTTTTTTCGTTGGATTTGCAAGTTTCCACCTCTTGCTTCAGCCGGCGCAGATGGCTTCCTTAAACGATTTTGCACTTCCTTATCATAAAGGCAACCAATGACCTCGCCTAGCTCTCGCACAGCATTAGTAATATGCCTTTGCTTTTTAGTTTTGATCGTCTTTGTTAATTTTGCGATCTGCGATCCCCGAATTGTCCACAGACCAAAGAATCATCTTCACCTTCATCACGGTTCTGACCCGCGCTCGTCTCTATATCACGACTGCTTGTTGCCGCCATAAATTATTCAAAAAACCTTCCTTGGCACAACTGGGAAAAAAGATCCTCTGTTGCTGTCGGGAGAGCACAGGTGTTGTGTACTTCTATAGGACTGGTCTCTGAAAATCCAGAATCCAAAATCCAATTTGGTAAGACAAAACTTACCATGTATTGAAACAATCACCAAGGGGGCAATTGAAAGCACGTTCACGCAAGAGTATGGGATCCACTTTACCTTCTGTCCATCTTATACTATTGTATTTTTTTGTTCACTGATCCACTTTGCACTACTCACTTTTTTTTCACTGATTGTCACTATGAAATTTTTTAATTCTATTTGCTCTTTTTTTTTTGACTCACTTTTTAAATGATGTTGTCATTATGGGCCTTTAGCAAGCTTGTAATTAGCTTTGCTCCACAACACTATATAGCGCACTGGGCCACAGTCGCGTACCAATTATTATCGCATCATCACAAAATTAAATAAAATACCCGCGTGTGCGGAGATCCGCTTTAATCCGAAAAGTTTTTCAATTGAATGATTGTGTGTTTGCCCGTCTGTTTGTCCCGTATGCTCTCCTAAACTACTAATTTTATTGCGATGGAACGTTGGTGAGTTGTTGTTGGCACTAGCATGGAGGTTTCTGCGATAGTACCATCAACGTACACCAGGTGGCGTTTTATCGGATAATTGTTCTATCGCACATCGCTTATCCTATTGAGATCAACCTTTGAACAGACCTTGGCACTTGCGTAAGGGGTAAAATAGATGGCGCTTGAATTTTTTTGGATCATACATCAACCATATGATGAAATTGAAATCGTTATTCGTGCAGAAATACCAGATACTGAATAATGTTAATGGTTGTTCGATATTGCTTATATATGAAGTTTCGTGACATTTCGTCCATTCGTCTACAAGCTACAGTCATTTGAGTGACGCCCTCGTAAAAAAATGGAAAAACAGAAATATCGCATCTTGATCAAACATTGTTTTTTGATGGGAAAAGCTTCTGAACAATCATTGCAGTGGATGAAATTACCTTGGAAAGGCGAACCTATAGCGCTGAGTCAGCGTCCAGGGATGCTATTTTTTCTCAACCGGGTCCATCAACCAAGCTCCGAAAGATGATCAAGGATTTCTTCTACCCATTTCATTAATGGGGTGGTATTTGACCAGCCGGCTGAACATTGAGACCCAACGTACCACTCAGTAATTGCGCCGAACTGCACAATAGCAAGAGTTGTGAGTTGAACCTAGGTTTGCACAATCAAACGCAAGACATAACCTCCTTACCAACTCAACCATCGAGGAGGCATTTGCTGAACTACAAAACGTTGATCCATCTCCGCTCTGTACTCCCGCATTTTAATCGGCTAAGGCCGACATACTCCTCCTTGTCCATTAACAATTCCACTCCTGTCGTTGTTCCCGAAATATTGCTATCACCCACTGCCCCTGCATTAAACATTTTTCACTTCGGCACCTCCTCGACTCCATTCGAGAGCAAACTCGGACCAATAAACTGATTTCATCCAACCAACCTGACACTACATACATAACAAAGGGAGTCCCTTAATCTGCTGACTCTAAATGGATCTCCGATTATTTCTACAAGAAATAGAAAATTCTTATTAATAAATGTCATCAGATATTAGCTTCTCAGACTACAATTAACTTCCGTTTTGCCCTCCCATCCAGATACGACTGGCTATTTCAATCAAGCCACACTTCCTATCTGAAAATCGGCTCAATGCTACTAATTAAACGATTATTAAATCCTCTAATTTACCATTAAAAAAACGGACCACCGAAGCTCAATCTAATTACTCCATCTACTAAAACTGCTCACCGCCCCATTCACAAAACAAACTTATTACCAAAATTACCACAAAAACAGTCGCCTTTAATAATAAACCAGTCCCTCGTACCTGATTTTACTATACCCGGTTATAACTTATTCTTTCCACATCGTGGTCTAGCCACATACAAAGAAAGTGATATTGGTTATCAGCTTCTGCCACGATATGGTCTCTGCTCCAATTCAGAATTTAATTTCTCGTGGCCGAAACTTCACGTGCGTAGGCATATCATACATTACTGTTTTCTTTATAGAAGCCGACACTTGGATAGAAACGCATCGTTTAACGAATTTGATGCTCTATCTGATTCTATAGATAGAATCTTGACCGTATATCCACATGCTGAAATCATTATTGCGGGTGATTTCAATGTGCATAACTCTCAGTGCTTTCGCCGCTCCGTACACACAACACCTGAAGGTCAGTATGTCCAGCTCTTTTTGTTTTTTTTTTTTTTTTTTTTTTTTTTTTTTCTATTAGACTTCTCTCGGAAGAGGCGAACTTATAGCGCCCAGTGGGCGCCCCGAGATGCCAGTGGGCCGAGATGCCACCAAATAACTGTTGTAACGCTCCGGGAACGCTGGCGTGGGAAGGGAGTTCCACAGCTTCCCCGCTCTGTAACGGAACGAGTTCTGATGCAGGGATGATCGCGCCGTCAGGAGATGAACCACAAATGGGTGCGATCCGTCGGATTGTCTTGTGAAGCGAATTGCGTGGAACAATACCGCGAATCTCCGAAGAACAGTATCTTTGCTGATTCAAATAAAATAACTCACTCAAGTTTCTTCAGACTTCACTTCAGGCCACTGTGTCGTGTCAGCTAAATTTGCTCTAAACAGCACTCTTTTTTTCAATAACGATTTTGACGCTATAGCGGACACATTGACAGACACGATTCTCGGCATGTGAACCTTTATTCCGCACATGGTAAAGAGTATCAAACCCAAGAGAAATATGTGGTTCAATGCCGGGTGCAGAGAAGCTATTAAGGCTAAAGAGTTGAACTTCTGGTTGTATAAATCAAACTATACTAAGGAAAACCGGAAAAGATTCAGAAAAGCTATTATAGAAATGACTGCACTGCGCACATTCAACGCGCAAAGTTCTTGCGTGACCAGAGAGTGAGACAAAAAAATACTACACTCTCCCACAGGTAGTAGAAACTTCTGGGCATTCGTGAAAACATCCCAAACTCGGTCTCCTCATCCATTCCTTCGCTAATAGTCGATGACAGGCCAATCACCAGTGCAATAGAGAAAGCGAATATACTTTCGGCACATTTTACAGCCAACTTAAAGCTGCCTGATACCACATCAGGTCCGCCTCAACTTGAGCATAAGCAGCACACCATGAGCCCAATTCACTTCCGAACGCGTACTGTTGCCCGGGTACTCAAGAATCTAAACGCCCGCGCATTGAAGGAGCGACACGTAAACATATCCGTTGGTCCGGATGGCATTCCCCCAATTCTATTGAAGAGATGGTCCTCTTACTCGCTAAACCACTGCGGAAACTCTTCCATTTGTCTTATTCTACTGGCTGTTTCCCGAATAGAAGGAACTGAGCGCACATTCAGCCAATTTCCAAAAAGGGCGACAAATCGTTCCTCTAACTAACTTCTATTCTCTCGAAGGTAATGGAATCACTGATTAACTGTCAACTTTCGAAACATCTGGAATAAAATGACCTCCTCAATGACCGCCAATATGGCTTTCATAGCAAGAGGTCCACAGGAGATTTGATGGCGTACCTTACCGAAAAGTGGCTATATCATCCACTACTTCGGAGAAAGCAAAGTTGTTGCACTGGATATTTCGAAATAAATTATTCCAGGTGTTCCTTAAGTTTCTGTCCTCTCACATACTCCCTTTCTTATCTTTATAAATGATCTCTTGTCAATTACCCAAATCCCAATTTACTCGTTTCCTGATGATAGGCACGTTGAGTTTCTCATACTCATATGAACATTCCCGACCAAACTCCTCGAGTTTCATTACCAAGCAGCAGTTTATGCTTGATACACTCTGTTAATTTAATTATTTTCACCATTTTGTATTAAATCATAGGATAAGTTCATTTAATGTATCAATACAAACATCGCACATTTATTGTATTGTATTTATGAGATTTTGAGTACTTCTTCACGAGATACTATTTTTTATGACAGTTCTCTTGTCTACGGCAATTCTCTTCGCAGATAATTCCCGTTCCCATGACACGACCTCGGTACACACATTTTATGATGCATGCAAAAGAATGCAGCCTCGGCGGTATCGGTTTTTATTGATGCATGAAATAGACAAAGGACTTAGGTAATTAAGAAAGTGTTATGTCTATTGTAAGGATGATGCCCATCACCATATGGTCGTCTGAATAGTTGTATAGTTTTATTGTAGGAAGGAATTTTTGTTCAAAAAATAACGAATATTTGTTAGGTAGTAAGTTTTATAGGTCAGGTATATAAGGCAAGACAATTTTGAAATAAACGTCATTCCCAATTATACTTTAGATTCTAACCCCAGAACTAATGGATCTCATGGAGGTACCGGCCTCTTAATTCACAAAAAATTTCAATTCAGATTCACCGATATAGCCAGCATTGAATACACAGCAGTAAAACTTTTCTGTGAGAACAATAAAGTGCTCGTCTTAGCATCCATTTATATTCACCCTTCACGACAACCAGATTTCCCGGATACTGACATTTCGCAGATTATCCAACAGTCCGTTCCCGCTCCATTTATAATCGACGGAGACTGGAATGCTCGTCATACAGCATTCAATGATAATAAATACAACAAATATGGTCGCTAATTGCTAGCCCTACTCCCGTCTTATCCATATACTTACATTGACTCGCCATTACAGCCAACTCGTGTCTCTAGCTCAGCTAGGTCAACAATCAACTTCTTCCTCAAGTCCGACGATGTTTATTCAGCGGGTCCACCTACAGTCTCCTTTATATTTCCTTCCGATCATGGTTCCGTTCACACCACGATCCAAATCCCCTCTCTCGATCCACTATACTCGTCAAACCCTGTCCCAAACTTCACGAAAACAAATTGGAGAAAAGTCAATAGGGAAATAGCGATAAGTTTCTCTGACTTGTATATCCCTTGTTATATCGAAGTTTGACCTCCGATATAAACATTTAAATAATTGATTATCAGACGGTAGTTTTTGTTTATAATGTTTTATGGTTATTATTAATAGTTATTACAATGCAATACCTGAGCGTAACCCCAGATATTAACATTTATTAGTTAATTATTAAAATGTAGCACCTGAGCGTAACCCCAGATGCTATCATTAATATTTTGTTATTGGAAGTGTCACCGGTTTTAAAACGTTTATTTTTGTTTTCTACTCATGTGGTGTTAGTCGGAACTTACTTGGTAATTCAGCGCGGCTTAACTATGCCAGGCTTTCTTGGTCTCCTCGGCGCGGTTTCTCCTTGGCGACAGGCTCCTCTCAGTTGTGAATGTGCGGTTGAAAGTTTAAAAATAAAAACACTTTATTTCACTTGACTGGATATTTTATTAGTCGGGAATGTCGATCCCTAAAGTTTGTTACACTTGTTACTTTTAACTATACTGCCCTAAAGTAATTTACTGGCAAGAAGACCCGCTCTACTTACGGATGGCCGCAGTCTTCTTGCTTTCAATTACTGAGCGCATTACAACTCACTTGCAGCCACTTTATATACCAATTGGCTATCAATTATTTCCGCCTATGATGCATCTTTGCCCAAACGAATAACCTATTCAACGGTCATTCGCCTGTCATTCTTCATTTGTTTGATTATGCTGCAAAAACTGCAGCGATATAGGTTTTACCAATTTCTTAATTGGTTTACCTGCGAAAATTGCAACCGCATCAACTCATTCGTTTAAACGATGTACGAAAGCATTGACCGATCTAATTTCAGTCCATTACCCCGTACGATGAGTTCCGTCATTTGATTCCTATTTCGCATATGTTGGCAGTCCGCTGCCATTGAGCCGATCTTCAAAGAAAACCGACTTATGTTTACACTTGTAAACATATATTATTGGAATATGAGGCCGCGCCGACGGCGAACAGGTGTCCGTCTGTTTTTTGTCAACGCCGCGGAATCTACGGTGAAGCGATTTAATTCTGCGATATGACTCATTTTGAAGGCTGTACTTTTGAATGAATTTATTGTTGTATTGATTGCAGAATATGATTTTGATATGAGGCATTGAATGCGGAATTGGAAGTTATGTTTGGAATATTGCTTTGTAAGCAGAGTGCGGGTTTGAATGGATAGTTGGATTTTAATGAGAGGAAATCTTATTGATATTAGATGGAGGGCGAATGATGCATCACTCAGGTGATGAAAAGATATAGAGGTCGGTAATGAAATGTAACACCCTGAAGCATCTAACTTACTCCCTACTGAAATCGATCAAGCATCTTTAAGAATAGAGCAAATTCTTAAGGAGGCTCTCAGCAACAACACCCCGACAACAATTCCTCATAACTATTTAGGAAAGCCTTTGCCCAGCATCCTAACCAAATTATTGCGCCTTAAAAAGCAGCTCCGTCGTAAACTTCATACGAGATACTGCCCCTTTATTAAAAGCCAAATCCAACTCCTATCCACTCTGATAAATGAGCAGTTGAAAAACTTCGCAGATGAAAACTACATCTCCACACTTAAAAATATCAAACCAAATCGGGATCTTTTCAAAAACATCAACCAATTAACTGGTCGTAAATATAAACCCCGAATTGATCATCTCATCAACCCAATCAGCAATAATATTGCCCAGTACGATACGGACATAGCAAATTGCCTCGCAGAACACTTTGCAAAGGTTCATGAGCAAAATAATTCTCTCTCAACTCCTGGCTTCGAGAACACAGTAAACGAATACATCTCTAACAGATTATTCACATCTTTTACTCCTTTCATCGGCGAATTTAACAACACGAACATAGCTTCACACCCCTTAGACACTACAAATTTTCTAACTGCAGACGAATTATCCGAGATCGTAAGATCAGGAAATAACAAAAAGTCAACTGGATTAGATGGAATCCCACGTCTTCTATTTAAAAGGCTACGCCCACCGAGTCTACTTCCCATCCTCATTCTTCTTAATCATATAATTAATGCATCGCACTTCCCAGAGAACTGGAAACTGCGGTAGTAATTCCTATTAAGAAGCCCGGTAGTAGTAATAGCCCTTGCAATTATCGTCCAATATCCCTATTAAGTACAATAAGTAAGATACTGGAACGCAAGATCTACCAAAATCTTCTCTCATTTGCCAATGAGAATGCCCTCATTCCTAACTGTCAGTTCGGATTTCGTAAGCGACAATCCACATGTCATGCTCTACTAAAACTTACACACGATGTTACAACTGGTCTCCAAAACCAAAGCCCTACTGTGTGTATATCTCTCGATATTTCTAAGGCGTTTGATTGCGTCTGGATCTCAGGGCTTATGTACGAACTGCACTCCATATTTAATCTAAACTCTCACACAACAAAGCTCTTAGCCTCTTATCTTTCTGACAGAAAATTCGTTGTGAGAATAAATTCTTCTGTCTCAGAAACCCGCAACATAACCGCGGGTGTTCCCCAAGGCTCTATTTTAGGGCCAATTTTATATCTGTTATATACCGCGGATATTCCTCAACCCGTATCTCCTAATGTTGTGATGCTGAATTATGCTGATGATAAATTAATTTACTCTAGCAGCAAATTTGTTAAGGCTGCAAGAAACCGCATTAACAACTTCCTCCCTAACCTATCATCATACTTTAATAAGTGGAAAATTCACCTTAACCCAAATAAAACGCAGCTCATAGTGTTCAAGGGCAAAAACGAGCACTGTACAAACAACACTAGACGCTACCACAACAAAATTAAACTTAACCTAAACAACACTCTAATAAAACCCTCCAAAACCCTAAAATATCTGGGAATCACTTTTTCTAATAACTGGTCTTTTTCCTCCCACATTAAAAATTCCCTTCAAAAAGCCACAATTCAGCTTAATCTCTGTAGGAGAGTAATGTGGAAACCTAATAGTCTCTCTCACAAAGTCAAACTGCTCATTTACAAACAAATTATCAGGCCCACACTCACGTACGCGTGCCCATTGTGGTACCATATCACTCCCTCCCAAATGGAGAAATTACGAGTATTCGAAAGAAAATGCTTTAGGTATGTCTCTGGGTTACATCGTCGTCCTAACTCCTATAAGTACTATAGTAACGTCGAACTCTACAATACCGCTGGTATTGAGCGCCTCGATAGACGATTCCTCGAACTGTCTACCAAATTTATCGAAAACCTACAAAATAATCCCAATCCCATAATAACCTCGCTCTTAGAGAACCCTCTAGATATCAGAACTAACTATCCCAACTGTCTCCACACCAGAGCTATCTTCGCCTCAAGCAGACTGGTAAATGATTCAAATGAGATCATATACCACAACACAGAAGTTACCCCTAACCAGTTCAAATACTGTCACGTCCAACCATTTTCCAACATCCTACGCTTTTCCAACGAACAACCGGAAAGAAATACTCTTCCGCAAACCCATAACTGACCTCATTCCACATCCTTTAATTCATATATCCCATTAATTATAAAACTTTGTTTATGGCTTTAGGAAAATCATACTGTAATCAGGCTAAATTAGGTTAAGTTATTTATAAGTTATTTATATAATTAGGATTAAGTTTAGATTAAGTAAAGTTGAAAAAACAAATTCCTGGTTTTCTGACCTTTTCCAGGAAGATAATACCACTAAATTTATAAACACGCATCTATCTTATATCTCATAAAATATTGTTTGGAAAATGTATATATTATTATAATAATTACATGTAAGCAATTGTTACGAAATTAATTTTAAGTCACTGTATTACTTAAATGTACGAATTCTAATTACGGTTAATAAATACAGTTTTGAAAAAAAAAAAAAGAAATAAACGTGATTCTACTTTCACTGGTCGACAAGTGAACAGTAACGCAATTTTGTTATTTGAATCATCATTTTCTTTTCAGCATCATCGTTGGATATTCGATTGTTGTTGGATCACCAATTGATCTCTCAGGACGCATAGGTAAAAGAGCCTAGGCGCCAATTAAAAAAAATCAGGTCACGGGTTTATGTGCCCTGACGAATTACCGACCGCAAGGTATTAATATTCAACAAAGGAAGGTCAAAAGAGGCCTTTCCTCTATAAATCATAAACACATTGAATTCCGACTTCACCAAGATATATCAATGGGGTTTATCTAACCGAGTAGAATTCAGTGCGTTAAAAGCTCAGTGCTGCTTCTTCTGTTCAACTGAACTTGCTGAATGTGTCCCACCTCTTTAGACATTTTCCCACGATACCCGTCAATCTGAGAATGTGCATCAATCCACGTTGAACATTGAATCATTTTTTAGCCGAACCACACGAATGTGGAATGCTCTACATGATCCGTTGTAATGTCCAGACATTTAAGACATTAATGGGCGTATTATTTATTAATATATATTTTACTTTGTATATGTGTAATAATTAATGTTTTAGGTTTAATACTTTGTTGTTCATCCGGTTGCGGCTGCTGTTGTTTCTATTACTGCCTAAGCAAATATAGGAAGCTCTACAAGCGAAGTATGCTTTTGCAATTCATAATTTTTTCTCGAGAGCTCGGCAATCCATTTGTCTTCCTCGATGTTGGAAACGTTCGTTCCTTCTGTCGCCAGTTCTTTAAATTTGTTCCTTGCTTCAGTATAATGAGCATCATTGAGAATAATTAATTCCTCCTCGTACACATCGGACTTCAGCCGCTTGGCTTGAAGATTCGGTTGCGGATTGGGTCTTCTCCGTAGCACAATTTTAAATTCAATCTGACCGACGGCCATGGTAGGTAGTACAGTTAGCAACTTCATTTATTTATATAAAAACTTATATTCAGAACTATTTACGTTTTTATTTCATTATACTGTGTGCTTACACACACGAACAGAAACACTTCGTTAGTTGCATATCAGCACTAATAGTGTCTTTTATTACTTTGGGTTCAAAGGATCGGCTTGCGTACCCCTACTCATTTATAACACCAAACACAGTTTATTGTTTAATCATCATCATCATCGGCACTACAACCGGGGACCGGTCTTGGCCTTATTTAGCAAGTCCTGAGACTTGTTAAATTTTCCATAAGGATTTGTTTTTTCCGGGCAAGGTCATTAGTCTTGCGCCAGAGGTTCCCCGACGGGGAATCGAACCCCGGTCTCCCTCGTGACAGGTGGGTATACTAACCACTATACTATCGAGGAGGTGACGGTCGCTGTCAAGTCCTGGATTCGAAATAAGTCTAAGGAATTTTTCAGTGATGGAATAAAAATACTTATTACACGGTGGGAGAAATGTATTAACCTTAACGGTGACTATGTTGATAAATAAATATATGATTTTGAAGCTTAAGAATTGTACTTTAATATTGTTGTAATAGGGGCGGCCGAGAGTGTGGTCGCGTCCAGGAGAAAGCGTTCCGAGGATGAAGTCAAACGATGAATTCAAGGTCCAAAAGGATGAAGTCGAACGGTGGAATCAAGACCCAAGACGATGAAGTTAAACGATGGAATCACTGCCCGAAAAGATGGCCTTTTCTCCTTGAGATTAACTTTTATTTAATGTATATTATTCGGACGAGAACCGATGGTGTTCACTCGATGAGGGTTGAATGCAGACTCACTCATTGGGCATAACTGCCAATTCAAAAGGGACGCCATTGCGTCATCGATGGTGACAATCGGCCAGCTGGTGCCAGCTGCTGCGTAACTGGTATACACAGCGAATGTACTAGATTTCTCCAGTACATTCCAGCACATTTAATTGCCAATCCGCAACAAATATACTTGTAACGGGAATGTTTGGAATACAAAAGCTGCGTCCACCGATGGGTGATAATGTTGATTCTCGCGAACCACTGTCCTGAATGTGATGCAATTCAATTACGCCAGTGATTGCGTATTTCAATTCGGTTGCACGAACAAGGCAGATGGACGAAGAAAACGACTCGAGGAATTTACCCTTCAAAGAGATTGATTTAATTTATTGAACATTTAATAAATGTGTTCACAACAAAGACAATGATTAACTTCTTGTCCGTTTCACTCCTGATGACGATGCTTGCTCCGATGTAACGAGCCCGTTGAAGGTTGATTGCAGACTCTATGCCCCCGATGGAAGTTGATGGCAGACTCTGTGCCCACGATGGAAGTTGATGGCAGACACTGTGCCCACGATGGAAGTTGATTGCCGGCTGACTGCCCACGATGGAAGTTGATGGCCGGTTGAATGAATGGGCATAACTGCCAATTCAAAAAGGGACGCTATAACATCATCGTGGTGACAGCCGGCCAGTTGGTGCCAGCTGCTGCGCAACTGGTATACATGCGAATGTACTAGATTTCTCCAGTACATTTCAGCACATTTAATTGCCAATTCGCAACAATACTTCTTGTCGGATGTTGCTATTTTGTTTTTGTTCAGGCTCCACAAGCATGTGTACATTACTGTTCAGCCTATCCACGTAGTAATAAAAAAGAAGTATTACAATCTACATGGACTACAATATAGGCACTTATTAGGTATGCATTTCACCCACTAAATTCAGCGTAACACTGCTATGCGTTTAATAAATGAAGAGACTGTTAATTCATTGTTTTTGAAATATATCACTGTTATATTGAGTATCTAAAATGTTAATTTTTTTGCTAGATCTGTATTATACTGCAAGTGTTGAAATATTTTACACTTGCATAAATTACAAGTATTGTATTTATATATTATTTATTGATAAATGATGCATTTGATGAAAATAATTTTAACTCTTAGTTAGTTTAACAACGAATACGAGATTTAATCCAATAATATTGAATATAACATTGCATACAATTAAACACCAAACCCGGAAGTTGTAAAAATGAATTCAGTGTAATTCTGCGACCACTTATCTACTTTGCTTTCGGCAAATTGAATTGTTATTTTGCCAAATTTAAGATTGTGATTAATAAAAAAATCGTGTACATGATGACCACATATTTCCAGCATATAACAGACGAAAAACAGTATAATAGTGGCTCTTTATAAACAGACGTGTTATACTTATAACACATCTGTGCCAAGAGCTGCCAGGAAACATTTGTGGCAAGCATCATTGATACCGATGAAGAGGAAAACTAGTCCCAACAAATAGTTGTCAAGTTGTCAAATTCTATTATTTATATAGTGTACATTTTCAATAAATCGTACTTTTGTTCAAAATTGAAGATATGCGAAAATACACAAGTTAAATTAATGCAATTTCTAAAATGGCATTGGTCACAGTACAGCGTTCGCCTAGTGTTACTGGTTCTCCGCAATGTTCCAATTCGGTAAGCAATACACGAAGACTCGCAGTGAGACAAAATTTTTTCATCTCCTTCCAATGCATTGTTACCAAAAAAGGAGGCAACTTATTTACGCTAATCCAATCCAATGTTAACACAGGCGAACGACTCTAATTGAAACAGCACTGTGCGTTAAAATTAGTTTTATTGAAATTGAGATTTCGGGGCAGTCGGTAATTGTTATTATTATTGTTTTTCAATCAATTTTGTTTTGTTTCTCTGTTGGACAATTATGCACGACGGGATGGTATGATCCGCATTAGCTCGGCAATTGGTCTCCTTTGTTTAGTCAATGAATTTCTTTCTTTTGTTGGTTTTTGTATTTTGCTAATAGTGATTTCGTAAAATATACAAAGGAGTGTACGTGAATGTAATAAATAGCAGATGGTGAATATGGACACGAAATTTCATATTTTATTTATTTTTTTGATTATCTATTTATTGAATGTTATAAATGGTTTTTTTCCTTTGCCTTGATTGACTAAAGTATCTAAATATATACGACGTCTCGGCAGAGTCTACAAACAAGTCGCGCGTGTTTACGTATTTTGAAGATGAAATGTCTTATTAATAAAGTGCGAACAGGCGTGAGAGCGAAAGATTTTGTGTTCAATTTGCGAAAGATGGACGAGGAAGGACTTGACCGCGGTCTTTATTGATTGTAGTTTTATGTAAGAAGTATTGTTTACATGCATCATACGTTGGAGGTAGTCGAAGGTCATGTGTCGTCCTTAGCTCTCAGGCCAATATATTGCCAACCATCCAGTCGCAAGGTAAATGATTCACGTGCATATCTATGGAATAATTGTCTAATTTAATTGATTGCGGAAGTTGACCAAGTGAAAAGTTTAAATGTAGTCAAGCAACCTGGTTGCTATGTGGTGCCTATTTCATTTCTAAGGAAACGTCGACCATTACAAACACCCGATATCCTCATAAATTATCTGGTTTCATAAGTGTAATTTATGTAAAATAATAACTCTTCATTTTATTCAAAAAAACTTTTGTGAAAAATTCTCTGCTGCGTGGGTTGGCGCTCTTCAGTTGCCACTGGTTACATTGGAATTGGTATTGCAGTAATTTTGTTATATTTACTATTATGTATTTGTTAACTTCACCATTTATATTCCATTCAATTGTACTACAAATGTTAAGGTTAATTTCCAGTCGTTTACACCACGAGTTTCTGGGTCATCCCAAGTCCTTACTGTATGCGATTCTCTTACAGCGCATTACAGAGACAATTAAGAGGAATGAAAATGCACCAATGCCTATAAGTAGAAGTATCTGCAGGTAACGATGACATATCCCAAGTTGATTTGGACTATATTACATACTGACATTATGTGAGAATATGTATTTTGGTAGCCCAAACGGCTTCCAGCGCAAAAATCTCATCTTTGGTGCCGTTTTTTTCCGCGTGTCTGATTAATTAATTAATTATTACTGGCCTGTAGGAACCCGGAAGTTCATAACCTCACCGACTCGACTCCGCCATTGTTCCCTGTCCTGTGCGCTCCCCTTCCAAGTTCGACCATCCGATCCGATCTCCTCGAGGTCCAACCTAACATTGTCCTCCCATTTCCGTCGCGGCCGTCCTCTCGGTCTCTTTCCCGTTGGGTTACCGTCAAGAATTCTATGGACGATCCTATCATTGCCCATTCGCGCCCCGCGTCCGGCCCATCTTAATCTTCGCGACTTGATTACTCTCACTATTGTAGATTTACGGTAGAGCTCTTCCAATTCGTGGTTGGGGAGTTTCCTCTATTATCCTGCCTCCTCGTCATATTTGCCGCCAAAGATACCCCTTAGAACTTTATTCTCGAATACGCGGAATTTGTTTTCTTCCCGTTTTGTGAGAGCCCATGTTTCGCATCCGTATAGAACAATTGGCATGATTATGGTTCTATAGACACGGAGCTTTATATTACGTGATAGCAGTTTGGTTTTCAGCAGTTTACTGACTGCATGCCAACTAGCGTTGCCGGAGTGTAGTCTTTTGTTAATTTCCTTCGACATTTCGTTACTGGGCGTCAGTATCGTTCCCAGATATTTAAATTCTTTGACATTTTCAAATATCTTGCCCCTGATGTTTATATGTGTTCTCTGAGGTGCACCTGCTCTCGCCGTAATCGTGTATTTTGTTTTGTCTTCATTTATTTCCAGGCCCACCTCTTCTGCCGCTTGCATGATGATTTCACTGTTTTTACTTACAGTTTCTAGATTATCGCCCAAAACGACGATATCATCCGCATATGTGGGCACTTGTGTGGCCCCGTTCAGGGATGATCCGGCCATGTTGTCGTCTTGTACCTTTCTGATGACATACTCGAGGACAAGGTTAAAGAGACATGGTGAGAGGCCAACGCCCTGTTTTAGTCCGTCCCGGATTTCAAACGGTTCAGAGAGGTGGTTTTCTATTCTAACTCGCCCTTTGTTTTTGTTCATGCAGATTTGAATGAGGGCGGCATATTTCTTCGGGATTCCCAGCTCAACTGCAATATGGTGGAGTCTTTGCCTTGCGGCTGAGTCGTAGGCTTTTTTTAAGTCAACGAACAGTTGGTAAACCGTCTCTCCGTATTCCCACTTCTTTTCCAGTAGTTGCCTTATTGTGAACATTTAGTCGCATGTTGACCGGTTCCTACGGAACCGGCATTAGTAGTCTCCCAATATTTCTTCTGCGTACGGTGTGATTCTCGCCAATATGACATTTGTTAGAATTTTGTATGTGGTTGGGAGCAATGTCTGACACGTAAAAATATTGATATAAAGACCGAATATTGAGCCAGGAACAAATAAGTTATTTATCTTGCGAATTCACTTACGACACATCTCATAACCAACTCAACACTTTTTTACACCTCTACTCGAAGGTAAGTAGAATTCCATGAACAAAAGTCATTTTCGAATTCTTACCATTGCCCAAGCACTCTCGATAGTGGAATATAAATAAATCTATTGGCCTAGCTAGCATAATTTTGAAGAAGTGTTATTATTCACTTGCTAAAGCGTTGTGAAAGATTTCTATCTCTGCTCTTCAAGTTGAAAATTCAACAACTGGAAGGTAGCGAATATATGATCGATTCCCAAAAATGAGAATGTTCCTCTCCCTCTTTTGACCGACCAAAACATTAACTTCGATATATTCGTAACGATTGACGATTCTCTCCATCATTGAACAAAAGACTATATTTTTGAACGCTACATTCAGGTAGCACTAAATAAAATCTGCATCTTTGCGGATTAATGATGTTGTTCTTAGAGGCTCTCTATTGTCGCCCACTTTGTTTTATTTTAATCAAAGATCTGTTACCCATCATCCATAGTATAATCCACTTCTGTCTACAGGAGATTGAGCTACTCTTACTGCGCTAAGTATGCTCGACCAAGCTGTTTCGACATCGTGCTCAAGCATTAAAGTATGCCGAGCTCGTTGAGCTCTGATGTCATTAAGATACATCAATGGGAATTAATTCATTGATTGGAATTCAACGCATCCAAAACACATTGCTGCTTTCTGTGCAGCACCAAAGGCAAAGATTTCTACATCCATAACATTTGAATTAATACACCACATAATTATTGAAAAATTAAATTAGAAGGTGATACTAAAAAACATTCATCTCATAACATAATCGCAAAAAGTTTTCTGCATATTACTGAACGTAAAGTCCTTGTAGCAAGATTTCGGCGATTTTTATGTGTATCAATGCTTTCGTTCCCTATTGTAACCTTTTCGTTAGTCCCAAGCGTAGCAAATGATAATCAATAACTGCTAGGTGATTGCTGTCAAATTTTCAGCCTCCGTTTGTGCGAAGAAAACCGGTGGCACTTAACCTGAGCCACAGAAACTATGATAATGCAATTTAAACTTTAATTCACAAATTTTGACTATCATTCATTTTCATTCACAATGATTGACGTACCAACTGGTTCAGGATGGCCGGAACTTTTATTTTTATTTTTTCACACAAAACGCGCACATAAAAAAGCGTTTTTACATAGCGTGTGTAGAAAAAAAGGTATAGGATAAGTGGGTAAGGAACTATGTACATCGGACTTGAATTGCTTGGTATTATAATAACTACGAAGCAATTGGTCTGGCGGAGTATTCCATGTGTGTTTCGGTTTAAGAACGAATGTGTGAGTGTTTGTCAGTTTGAATCTGACTGTCAACGTAAACTGATGCGCATTCTATGATTGGTGGGTGTAGCAGGAAAAATTTGGAGAGGTGAAGCGTACCTACCCACTTCAACGACCTTCCTATAGAAAAGAGACGGATAAGATACGTTGCGTCCATGTTCCAACGACGGAATTGAAGTACATCTTTCACATGCCAAATAAGTTTCATTGCTCATTCTTGCTTTCTTTCAGCAAGTGAAGTGCTGTTTTAGATGGGTTGAAGTATTTTTTAGCGTGGGTTCGAATCACGTTCTTCATAACCATCACAAAACGCTACGAGGGTTGCCTCTTATGTTTCGGGATTTGGCAACCCTAGTGTTGCAATCCGGAAATTGACAGCTCTGTCGTAAAGTTGGACATTTTTGAGGTTATACGCACTCAGAACGTTTTGACATACGAGCGCTATTTGTGTTGTTTACAGTAACTTAAAAGATTCATCTCGGCCCAAAAATGCAATTAAATCGTCAACATTTTCGTGCGATTATTTTTTACAACTTTCGGTGTGGATTAACTCAGCAACAGTGCATGGATGAACTTAATTCAATTTTTGGCGACGAAGCTCCATCAAGGACCAGTGTTTATCGATGGTATGGTGAATTCAATCGTGGTCGTAGTTCACTCCAAGATGAATTTCGTGAAGGTCGTCCAAAATCAGTTGTTGTTCCGAAAACCATTGATGATGTGCGCGAACTGATATTGGAAGATCGTCATGTGACCTATCGTGAGATTGAGACAACCTTAGGCGTTAGTGGGACCAGCATACATTCAATATTGCATAAACATTTGACTGTCAAAAAAATTTGTTCGCGTTGGATCCCACACAATTTGTCAATCGCCCAAAAAAAGGCTCGTGTCAATTGGTCGAAAGAAATGCTCAAAAAATACGGTCGCGGTGCTTCAAAACACGTCTATGGCATCGTGACAGGTGATGAATCGTGGATTTACGCGTATGAGCCCGAAAGTAAACAGCAGTCGACTGTCTGGGTGTTTCAAGATGAGCCAAATCCAACAAAAGTTGTTCGCGCACGAAGCACTTCCAAGCAATGGTTTTCGGAAAAACTGGACATGTCGCAACCGTACCACTAGAACAACGCAGAACAGTCAATTCTGAGTGGTACA
Organism: Microdon myrmicae; assembly: GCA_963931805.1. Lineage (NCBI taxonomy): Eukaryota > Metazoa > Arthropoda > Insecta > Diptera > Syrphidae > Microdon > Microdon myrmicae. The sequence goes on from OZ007500.1 coordinate 160,746,993, forward strand.
CAACCATTTGTTTGCCAGTTGTCTTCCAAGAAATCAGGAAAACCAACCGCCGAAGACGGATCACTCTTCACCACGACAATGCGAGCTCTCACATATCGGCTGCGACAACTGCATTTTTGAGCACCCAAAACATCGATTTGAAGGGTCATCCGCCGTATAGTCCTGACTTGGCACCGAATGACTTCTTTTTATTCCCGTACGTTAGAAACAAACTGAGAGGTCAACGTTTTTCGACACCTGAAGAAGCGGTTGCTGCATTCAGAATGCATGTGTTGGAGATACCTCAATCAGAGTGGCAAAAGTGCTTCGACAATTGGTTCAAACGCATGCAAAAGTGTATAGATCTTCATGGGGAATATTTTGAAAAACAATAAAGTGATTTTCGATGATCAATATTTGTTTTTGTTCTCTAATCCCGAAATATAAAAGGCAACCCTCGTATACTGGCATAAGTGATTTTATATTGTTTGAAACATTTCAATACAGTTGTACCTATAGTTCAGAGTTAACTGATTTAACGTCTACTTACTAGGATGGCGAAGCAGACGAAGATGACGGTGCGAAATACGAAAGAAGGTAACGAACAAACTAGTGGGAAACAAGCGAATTTTTATTCATTTTCGTTTCACAGTGAACGATTTTTCACTGGAAAGGGGACAGCCTTAGTTTTAGCCTTAAAAGATGTTCCACAATGTGCCGAACGGCGGCTAAGCACTGACTCAACGAAATCCACCAATAGCACCCAAAGCAATAATTCTGATATTCAACAGCATTTACAGTCTATGTTCAACTTGCTTCGGCATGAAGAGACTCTTAAAATGGTAATTCAACTATCAAATTGTTATTGTCATATTAAAATAAAATAATTCCTTGAATTCGATACATGCAAATACAAGGCTGTTAAACTGGAGTCCCAACGACCAAGTCGGACCCGATATCTAGTGATTGCATCACGTTGTTGTCTTAGGAAAAATACAGATAAAAAAAGTAACCGTAAATCAACACGATGCCAATCGAAATGTGGAAAGCTAAGACCTAGTGAATCAAAATCTTTTAATTATCATCCTCATCTGGAGGCACATAAAAATAGTAGTATCAGACAACAATGTAATTTATCTGAATCGAATGATGTTCTAGATAAACGGAAACCCATTATGGGTAAACAAGCGCTGTCCTCGAATCGCAGCTTGAAATCGGATGCTGACAAATACAAAAATTGTTTGGGAGACGTCGAGGAATCTTGCTTGTTAGGCATAGACTGCAATGAGAAGACTACAATAGGTTTGGTTGTACCGATTCTTGCGGACACAACAATTCATCTCGACGGTGATGGGTTCGTATTGATTAAGTGATTCTAACTTCTATATAAAAGTATGAATGAAAGTGTGTAATGCAGAATTTTATATATTTCCAGGGGATTTAGTGTTAGTGTATTTGGAAAGACTCACATCTTTAAGCCCGTATCGGTTCAAGCGATGTGGTAAATGTGGATATCTATTGTAGTTGTAACATTAACTATCATTAGTGCATTCAATTTAAAGGTCCGCGTTACAAACTCTTCATAAGGTATCTCAAAAGGCTCGTGAGAATAATTTTTATCCAGGTGGGCCATCACACGAATGGTTATCGTACTATGAAAATCGTCTAGAATCGGATCAATCGTGTTTAAATGAGTGGAACGCCATGGATTCTATAGAAAGTAGACGTCCCCCATCTCCTGATGCCATAAGAAATAAGTAAGTAATATATATTTCTGTTTTTTTTTTAATGAATTTCCCATATATGAAAGATTATTCTTGAATTTCTGAAATTGGAAAATATCGCACAACCAGGAAAGGGATTTGGAACAGAGGTTGATAAAATGAATAAAAAGCACGAAGACATGAGAAAAGTGTGTGCCAATACACTTTGGCTTTGCATATCCACGCTATAGCAAACTAGCTGAGTTTCTGTGTGCGAACGTTATTCCAAGTATTCAGTAGGTATCTAAGACTCTCACCTATAGTTATTCAAACATAAACTAAAAAATCGCAGATGACTAGCCATTTGTTATTTAATTACAACATCCAACGTCCGCTTTATGTGTGGCGAAATGAAACACTAACAATATGTTAACAAATGATAAGTGAATATGTCGCGATTGAAATCTAGGTTTTAATCACTCTTTGTTATTGACTTCCTTCAAGGAAATGTTACCACCAGAGGGGATAGTGGAGTGTGCACCACTTTTTGCACATGAAAGAACTTGCTTCCTCTGTATTATCTGACTTATATAATTGGAAGCTTATTTTTTTGCCGTAATAACCTCCCTGCACCAAATCCCAGCACTCACGTATTCGTCTACAGTTTACTCCTTGTTCTGAAGGAACAAAGCTGCTTATGCTAGATAAATATATGCTTTTTATTGCGTCAATTAAAGGGTAAATGTCGTTATTGATGTGAAAGTAAGGGTAACTTACCCGTAGGGACACATTATTCTTTTTGAAGCTTTTACGTTAACACAGCAGTTTGTTACCGGAAATTTAGTCCATACAGAGATTTGAAGCGCCAAAAGGTGAAGAAACTTTGATTGTGCATTTTAATAGGATGGGAGGTGTAGTTCAGATCTAATATGTTGACAGAGTGGCACAAAACGGGATTTTACGGTACCCTTAAATGTATGAGGTATCAATGTACATTTATCTTGAATGTGCGGGAATTATAATGACGAGGAAACACATGAACAAGCACTTTGTTTTGCGTCCTATTCATTATATATTGGGCTTTTTAGACGCCCCTGATCAAATATGGGAATTCAATTCTAATTTCGGGGGAATACACGCTTTCTAAATTGAGACTTGATTCGTTATGGTGAAGCATTTCTTGTATCTCTTAAGAAACCCCAAAAAATTGGCCGTCGAGCATCCTGCTTTATTATAATGAGGTTAGAAAATGTTGGTCAGTATTATGGTAAGTATTAAAAAACAGTTAAACTCAGTTGTATATGGTATAGCGAGACTCGATAGGCCAACGAATATGGAATTGGAGTTAGCAAAAATGTCCGTTCTGAAAATCAAACATTTTATGATTCCTTGTTATTGTTATATTTGCTTACCAACTTATTTTTTCAGACCAAGGGAAAAGGAAGAAACGCAGCGTGTCATTAAAATGAAACTTAAGGAAATAATGATGTCTGTTGATCTAGATGAAGTGACTTCAAAGTACATAAGAGGCCGGCTGGAAGTCCAACTTGATATGGATTTAGGAGAGTATAAGTCGTTCATAGACGAAGAAATGCTAATAATTTTGGGTCAAATGGATGCTCCCACGGAAATCTTCGATCACGTTTATTTAGGCTCAGAATGGAATGCTAGTAACCTAGAAGAACTTCAGAGGAATGGGTGAGTTTATTGTTGCGTTGCTCCTTACTTACACATAGTTATTACAAACACGGGTAACGAAACGCCACTTTTCATACACTACAATGTCTTCAACATTCTGGACAGACAACATCTCAAGGCTGGTATATTCAGTTCTTCGCGGAATTAATGTGGGATTTAAGTTACTCTGTTACACTGTTACTCCAAGTTTATTTTATCTGGAAATATCCTTTATTTGCAAAACAGCTGCTTGAATGGCTGCATCGAGTTAACTGAACTGCTTCGTCAGTTTTGTTTTTTATTTAGTTTTTATTCACTGCATTTATTTGACCAAAAATTAAGAGTTACAATAAGTAATGCAGTTAACTTATAATAGATTGGTTATATAATAATTGTTTACATGTTATTTGTTAACATTTTCCAAACAGTTTTTTTTACATGTGCTTAGGATTTAATGGGATTTAGATATATTGGTAATTTTATTTTTCCTGGAAAAGGTCAGAAAAAAAAAACCAGGAACTCTGTTTATTTTAACTTAGCTTACTTAAAATTACTTAATCTAAGTTAATCTAATCTTATTTACAATTTACAATATCAAATTGCAATGATAGTGACAAGTTGATTATGAGTTAAAAATATTATAATATTTACAATTTTGATTTATGGGGATGTGGGATTTCTCGTTTTGATTGAGGGTAGTAAGGGATAAGATCAGGTATGTTCTTGAAGGAGGGGGGTGCCATTCGGATGTGTGTTGAAAGTTTGAATCTTGGAGAATGGTTGGATGTTGTTGTACTTGAATTGATTGGGTGCCTGTTCGATGTTGTGGTACACGACCTCGTTTAAATCGTTAACCAGTCTGCCTGAGGTGAAGAGGGTTCTAATTTAGAGACAATTACGGTAGTGAGTTTCTGTATTGGAGGAGGGTGTTGGTAGATCTGTTATAAGAGGGTTGAGATTGTTAGAGAGGTTTTCTATGAAATTTATCGACAGTTCTAGGATCCGTCTATCCGCTCGTTCTATGCATGTGGTGTTGTAAAGGTTGTTGTTATTATGGTATCTATATGAGTTGGTTTTGTAGTGTAAGCCAGTGATAAACCGGAAACATTTTCCTTCAAAAACTCGTAATTTCTCCATTAGGGAGGGAGAGATGTGGTACCATCAGGGCCAGGCATATGTAAGAGTGGGTCTGATTATCTGTTTGTAGATGAGCTGTTTGACCTTGAGAGAGAGGCCATTAGGTTTCCAAAACACTCGTCTGCAGAGGTTAAGCTGTATTGAGGCTTTATGAAGGGAATTTTTGATGTGGGTTGAAAATGACCAGTCGTTGGAAAGGGTTACTCCCAAATATTTTAGAGTTTTGGAAGGATTTATGAGGGTGCTATTAAGCTTGAGATTAATTTTGTTGTGGCAACGTTTAGTGATGTTTCTGCAGTGAGGGTTTTTGTTGGGTTGAGGCGAATTTTCCATTTGTTAAAGTATGCTGAGATTTGCGGGACAAGTTGTTAACGCGGTTTCTTGCCGCTTTGAAAAATCGACCGCTAGAGTAAATTAAAGTTTCGTCAGCATAATTTAGCATTACAACACTGGGTGGAGGTTGGGGAATATCGGATGTGTGTAGAAGATATAAATGTGGTCCGAGAATTGATCCTTGGGGAACCCCCACAGTTATGTTGCAAATTTGTGGGAGAGAAGAGTTTATTCTGACCATGAATTTCCTACCAGAAAGATAAGATGCTAGGAGCTTTCTTAAGTTGGAATTCAGAACAAATAAGCAGTGCAGCTTATAAAGAAGTCCTGAGATCCAGACACAATCGACATCGTGTGTAAGTTTTAGTAGAGCATGGCAAGTGGAGTGTCGCTCATGAAAGCCAAACTGAGAATTAGGGATGAGAGCGTTATCATTGGAAAACGAGGGAACATTTTGGTAGATCTTACATTCTAATATTTTGCTTAGGGTGTTTAATAAACATATCGGACGATAGTTTGAGGTGTTATTGAATCCGCCAGACTTTCACCAGGGATTACTACCGCAATTTCCCAGTTCACTGAGAAATATGAAGAATTTATTATATGGTTCAGAAGGACGAGAATGGGTAGTCGATTTGGCGGGCGAAGTCTTTTAAATAGAAGGTGTGGTATTCCATATAGACCGAACAATTTTTTGTTGGGTCGTGCTGTTGTGCTGTTGTCTGAAGGATGTGACGCCTTGTATGTGTTGTTAAATTCTCCAATGAAAGGAGTATACGATGCGGGAAATCTGTGTGAGATATATTCGTTTACAGTGTTTCGAAAATTAGGGACTGAGAGGGAGTCATTTTGTTGATGGATCTTTAAGAAGTGATCAGCGAGGCAATTGGCTATGTCCGTATCGGATTGGATAATATTGTTGCTGAGTGGGTTGATCAGGTGATCGATTCGCGGTTTTAACTTCTGACCAGTTAGTCAGTTGATGTTTTTGAAGAGATCACGGTTGGGTTTGATATTGTTAAGTGTAGAGGTATAGGTCTGACCCGCGAACTTTTTTAATGTTCATTTATTGGGGTGGTCAGGAGTTGGATTTGACTTTTAATAAAAGGACAGAATCTTATATGAAGTTTTCGGCGGAGTTGTTTTTTGAGACGCAGTAATTCAGTTAGTATGCTGGGCAAAGGTTTTCCTAAATGAATATGAGATATGGTGGTGGGTGTATTGTTGGTGAGGGCATCCTTAGGGCTGCTCGATCGATATCAGCAGGGATTAGGTTAGAAGATTCGGGGATTTGCAAGTTACAAAAACTTTCAGCAACGTCTCTATTGACCTTTTTCCAGTTAGTCTTGGCGAAGTTCGGGACAGCACTGTGTGAGTAGAGCAGTTCGAAAGAGGGGACTTTGATCGAGGTGTGAACGGAACCACGATCAGAGGGAAAGAGGAAGGATACTGTGGGGGGCTCGTTGAGTAGAGATCAGCGGATTTGAGGAAGAAGTCAATTGTTGACTGCGTCGAGTTGGTGACACGAGTTGGCTGCAGTGGGCTGTCGATGTATGTATATGGGTGAGATGAGAGGAGGTCCATTGTTGGCAACCGTATTTGTTATTCTTGATGTCGTTGAATGCTGTATGCCGACCGTTCCAGTCTCCACCGATTATGAATGGTGCGGCGAGAGACTGTCTGATTATTTGAGATATGTCAGAGTCGGGGAAATCTGGTTCTCGTGTTGGGTCGACGTAAACGGATATTAATATGATTACTTTTATGTTTTCACTACAAAGTTGAACTGCCGTGTATTCGATATCGAAAACATTGGCGAATCTGATTTCGGTGAGTTGTAGTTTTTTGTATAGTAGAATGCCGGTACCTCCATGGGATCCAGTAGTTCTGGGTTTGAATTAAATATATAATTGGGGATGGATACTCGGGAGTTGGATTTAAGCCACGTTTTTGAAAGGAGAAGGATGTCTGGGGAGAAGGTATTACGGGCGATTTTAGATAGTTTAGGCATTGAGGGAGAGAATATGGGAGGTTATGAGTGAGAGAATCTGACTTTTTTTTCCGATATCTGACATATGCTTCAACTATGCTACAGTTTGTAGACTCTTGATGTAGCTCACGATGTCCAGGTTGAGGTCAATGGAGTTGGGGTTGTGTGACGTTGGCGTGTTAGGGTTGTTCCTGATGACATCCGCATATGATATTCCTGGCCTTGTAGGTTGTGGTAATGTGTTCTGCGGTGTGAATTTGGTTGGTGCGGATTTGTTGGTTGTACTTGGTTTTATTCTCAACTTATACCTCCGCAGTTACAGCATGGCACTGCGATTTCCTTAGTGATAATGGATCCATTGGGGTTTGTGGTTTGGATTTTTCTGTACCCTGTGGATTGACTTTGCATTCTCCTGGTTGATGTTCATCGGCACATCTGCCGCATGGTATAGCAAGCCCCCGCCAAGTGTCCCGAGCCTTGGCATCTCTTGCAACGGAGACTGTTTTGTTTATGGGGCTCCTCGATACTGATTTTATTACTATTCATTGGCATGTAGGGACCCGGACGTTCACCGACTGGACTCCACCATCCTTCCACGCTTGACCAGCCGATCCGATCTCCTCAAGGTCAAACCTAACATTGTCCTCCCATCTGCTTCGTGGCCGTCCTGCCGGTTTCTTTCCCGGTGGTCTACAGTCAAGAATTCTACGCACGGTCCTATCGTTGTCCATTCGCGCCACATGTCCGGCCCGTCTTAATCTTCGCGACCTGATTACTCTCACTATTATAGTTTTGCGGTATACCGCATTGGTTGTGGAGTTTCCTCCATTGTCCTGCCTCCTCGTCATATTTACCGCCAAAGATACTCCTTAAAACTTTATTCTTGAATACGCGGAATTTGTTTTTTTCCCGTTTTGTGAGAGTCCATGTTTCGCACCCGTATAGAGCAATCTGCATGATTATAGTTCTATAGACACGGAGCTTTACGGTTTGGATTTCAGCAGTTTACTGACTGCGTGCCAACTAGCATTGGCGGAATGCAGTCATTTGGTAATTTCCTTCGACATTTCGTTACTGGCCGTCAGTATCGTTCCCAGATATTTAAATTCTTTAACTTTTTCAAATATCTTGCCTCTGACGTTTATATGTGTTCCCTGAGGTCCACCTGCTCTCGCCGTAATCATGTATTTTGTTTTGTCTTCATTTATTTCTAGGCACACGTCTTCTGGCGCTTGCATGATGATTTGACAGTTTTTACTTACAGTTTCTAGATGATCGCCTAAAACGGCGATGTCATCGGCATATGCGAGCACTTGTGTGACCCCGTTCAGGGATGATCCGGCCATGTTGTCACCTTCTACCTTTCTGATGACATACTCGAACACAAGGTTAAAAGGCCATGGTGAGAGGCCATCTCCCTGTTTTAGTCCGTCGCGGATTTCGAATGGTTCTGAGAGGTGGTTTTCTATTCTACCTCGCTCTTTGTTTTCGTTCATGTAAATTTGAATGAGGGCGGCATATTTTTTGGGGTTCCCAGCTCAACTACAATATGGTAGAGTCTTTGCCTTGCAACAGAGTCGTAGGCTTTTTTTTAAGTCAACGATCAGTTGGTGAACCGTCCCTCCGTATTCGCACTTCTTTTCGATCAGTTGCCTTATTGTGAACATTTGGTCGCTTGTTGACCGGTTCCTACGGAATCCGCATTGCTAGTCTCCCAGTATTTCTTCTGCGTACGGTGTGATTCTCGCCAATATGACATTTGTTAGTATTTTGTATGTGGTTGGGAGCAATGATATTTCTCTGTAGTTTTCGCAGTCAGATCTGTCGCCTTTTTTGAAAATGGGGGCGACTATTCTTTCCATTCTTCCGGAGTGACTTCCTTATCCCATATTGTTTTTATGAGTTGGTGGATCCTTCGAGCGGTCGCCTCTCCTCCATGCTTCACAAGCTCTGCCGGTATGCAATCGACTCCAGGAGCCTTGTTGTTTTTCAATCGATTTATTGCGTCTGCAACTTCGTTGAAAGAGGGCTCTGGGATCTAAGGCTCGGCTATATATACGTCTGGTGCGTTTATTTGCGGTTGATGGGCGCGCACATTGAGCAGGTTTTCAAAGTACTGCTTCCATCTTGTCACGATATTGTTTGTTTCTGTGACCAGACAGCCGTTTGTGTCTCGGATTATTTTGGCTCTCCCTCGGTAGCCATTTCTAATTGAATTTATGCCGACATACATACTGTTGTTCTTTGCTCTGGCATTTTCTATGATTTTTTCGATTCGAGTCTTCTCCCATTCGCGTTTTTTGCGTTTGCAGAGTCTCATTGTCTCTTTTCGAATTGTCGCGTATCCTTCTGCGTTGACTTCATCATATCTTTCTAAGTGGGTCACTCTGAGGCGTTTGCGTTCTTCGATCTTCGCCCTGCACTCATCGTCAAACCAAAGGTTTGGACTTAATTGTTTTCTCAAATCCTAATACCATTTGTGCTGTTTGTTTGATTGTGTCTCAGATCGATGTTCATTTAGTGTCCACACTATTGGTTTCCTCTTCCTCACTGCACCCATTCTCTAGGATGCTAAATCTATTCATTAGTTCGTCTTGATATTCAGCCCTTTTGTGCAGGTCTTTTAGTTTATTAATGTCGAACTTTTTGCTCGTCTCCCGAGACTGCGCATGTGGGTTTGCTGCAAGCCGACTCCTGATTATGCCCATCACTAGAAGATGATCGGAGTCGCAATCTGCTCCCTATATGATCTTACGTCAAGGATATTCGGGTGTTGTCTTTTGTCTATGAGGAAGTGGTCTATTCGGTTACGCGTTACGCCATCGGGTGATATCCATGTGGGTTTATGGATTTGCTTGTGCTTGAACATCGTGCTTTTCACTACCAGATCTTTTAACGCTGAGAAGGTAATAATTCGAATTCCATTATCATTTGAAACGTCGTGTAGGCTTTCTTTACCTATAGCTGATTGGAAGATATCTTCCTTTCCAATTTTTGCTTTGAGGTCCCCGGGGAGGATTTTAACATCGAATGATGAGATCCCATCAAATACCTCCTCTAGGGTCGCGTAGAACGTGTCCTTCGTTTCTTCGTCCGTAGATTCTGTTGGGGCGTGTACGTTTATGAATACATAATTGTACCATGGGCCCTATATTTTTAGCACCGACATTCGGTCATTAATACATTGCACATCTTTTGCATGGGGCGTAATCTTCTTGCTTATAATGAAGCCGGTTCCGAGGTTATGTGTATCGGTACCTCCACACACCAGTGTAAATCCGTTGGTTTCGATTACTTGAAGTGGGAGTCGGACTTCCTGAAGCGCGACGATGTCCATTTTATATTGTTTCGCGTTTTCTACGACCGTCTGTATTGCGCCTGGCTTATATAACCTTCGAACATTCCACGTGCCGACGCGTATATCCCGCTTTTTCCATTTTTCCCTACGTCTTCTTTTTGCCAAGGCTCATCACACCTACGCCTACCGGGTGTTTCGTGAAATTGTTTTTTTCTTTATATTGATTATTCATTTTTGGTCCCACGAGTCATGGGGTTTCAGATAGTCCGCCATATCAGAGCCCCGCTGTGATATGGTAAGGTCTGCTTATTGCTGCAAACCATCCAATCGGCACGTTAACGCGTAACACCCTGGATTAGGGGTGGTAGATCTTTGTGTGTTACTCCTCGCTAGCCTGTCTGACATGGGTGGTCCTACTGGAAGCATATGCTTCCGTCAGCATAGCCTAAGTGATTCATTGTAGTTTAAGCCCCCGCACCACGTCAAGGTTTCTACCAAGCGGGGGGGATACTGATCTTATGCGTAAATAAATACTTAATTTCAGATTGTTGGTGTCTTCATTTGGAGGAATTTGGATAATCCGTAGGTTCTTTAAGTTGTTTTCTCGCATGTACGGGGTCTGAAAATAGTCTAGCCTGTGTATTTTCAGCTCTGGGCAAATCCTTAAGATCTCTGACGCTAGTTCTTCGTTGGTCCAAGTTGGGTCAATGTGCCTAATGATGAATGTTGTTGGTTTGAGCTGATGGTGTTGGAAGGTAAAAAATTGTTTTCGTAGTTTCGCAAGTCTTCTAACGGTCTTGTCGTGATCAACCAGAGTTGTTGTTGCAATGGAGATAGAGGAGCCTTTGGTATTTGTGGTGAAGTTGCGGCGTCCTAGGGTATTTTCTACTATTAGTATTATTTCCTTGATACTGGTCACGCTTTTGAGGTAGATTGATGGTGGCCTAACATGTTTATGCTGAGCAGGCAGGGGACACGGTGTTGGCTTGGCTTGTTTCGTGGATTCCTTACGGGTTGGTGATAGTTGTTTGGGGGGAGAGGTTTGATGGTTTAAGCTGGGAGAGGGTATTATTTCCATACTGACATCGTCACTGTTTTTGGTGGGTTGCTGTAGGGAGAGAATTTCTTTCTGGAGTTGCTTCACCTGTGTTGTAAGTTGTTTGATGTATTCCACGGCTTCGTCAACATTTTTTTCGTAGTCAATGTGATTTCCTGGACTTTCCATGTTTGTGGCCTTCTTCGCTGAGTTTTGTAGAGTTTCGATGTCTCTTCTCTTCCGTTCTAATACGTAGTCCCGGGTAGTGCTCGGATCGTTGTCTGGCATCTGTGAAGACAGATTTCGACTACGGCATCCAGCAAAAATTACAGATGTTTGTATAGTTTTTTTTTTTTTTTTGCAATCACTACTTGTCGCAATATTCACGATTAAACGCAATATATTACACAAAAATTACACAAAGTCACAAGGTTCGATGTGAACCGCAATATATCGACGACGACTTAATGCCGACGAATTCAATTCTATTTATGAACGAGCACACGACGAATATGACTGAATGAATGAACGAATGGCGAGTGAATGCTTCGTCTGAATCAAGGCGACCCTACTTTTATCTAAACTATTACTAAAACAACTCTTGTCCAACATAAACCCGACCTAAACCTATTCACATATACTGTCGCTCAGGTAGCTACGTTTGCAACAATATGCGAGTGTGTGTAAATCTATTCAAGTCTCATACAACTGTACATATTAACAAAACCAGGTGATATGCAACTGTACACAGTTCTTGATAATGCATCAATAAGCTGTGTATATTGCCTAACAACACAACCATGCGGTAACCAACTGCATGTCATAATACTTGATACTACATTACTATTATATGTCAAAAGGAATTTTTGAATATTCTTAGCAAATTATTATCAGAACAAGCGGGAGCGGAAAAGGATGTAAATAGACTTTTCAATTACGAAGAAACTCATGATCAGACAATACGTTCGAATACTTCCTCTGAGGAATGATCCTTCATGTTTACTTGTGTCTGCGGTTAATTTTTAAAATGAACTGAGATTGAACAACCTGCGTTTATATCTCCTATGAGTTTCATTGCTGTTTTTCTATTTGACTATACATCTTTTAAATTGTCAGATTGAATGGAGTGTCGTATCACAGTACAGAGTCCTTGCGAACACCAGCATTGATCAACATACAGAAGCATTTGAATTGAGCGACTAGAAAGATGGTGTCTTATCCATTGAATCCGAATATCATCAACTCTGTAGCAAACCAGCTTCCACAATCGGGTTAGGTGTCAAACTCTGTCCAGCACTTTTGAGATATTCAGTGCGACAAATTCGCTTTCACCAAAGTAGTGCACCGAGTGACTCCAGTTTTTGGTAAGATGTGCCATTAGATCTAATGGATTTATTGCTGTGAAATTCATAATAATTGTTAATAAGATGGACGTTTGTTTCCAGATATTTTCAGAGTTGACCGCTAATCAGTGACTCCATAACCTTTGAGCGAAGAAAAGTTAGTGCTCTGGGTCGATACGAAGAGGGAATTGGTTGGATATTTGCTGATTTCCAACTATTTGGAATAGTCTTTTAGACGGTTTAGCAAGTAAAAAAGAAAATCGCTTCCAAAATATAAGGCGAGTGCCGTCCAACCAGCGGATTTATTGAAGTACAACCTTTTGGGTGCTTGGGCAACCGTAGGAGTTCGAACGCGAATTTGTGTCATGGTTGCTAAATCTGCAGCAAATATATCGGACATCACTATCGTGTTAATAACAGGGCTACTAACAACTATGAGCTATGTGGTGTATGATGAGATGAAGTGTTTGATGTTCTCACAAGTGCCCAGAAATTTCAACTACTTGTGGGGCAATAAAGACCTTAGCTCCTTGAGTGTACGCATGCTTGCCCTCTTAAACCGACTCGGGTTTTCCTCAGCATAGCTCGATCTGTACAATCGGCAACTTAACTATATTGTCCTAATAGGCAACGTACATCTGAAAAGGAATCATAGGCAGATTTTCCGTCTACCAGTTGTTGCCTCTCCAGAATTGAAAATTATGCACTATCGATTTTAATGTGCGAATAAAGTATCAAGATTCTACCGATATTTTTTGATCGAAGTTCGGATATCTGTAGGGGAATTAAAATTAATGATATGCTTACGAACTTAAAGATTTAGCTATACAAATTTAAATTCTGGGTTAGAATTTTTACATTTTACAACCTTTTTTATTTGCTGTAAAATGTTCTAGCTACTTATGTGGACAAAAAATGTTTAAATTCAGATTCAGCATAATTAAGCACAACTTGAGTAATTAATCTTAATCTTACACATTTTTAAACAATTATTACTAGCTTGTAACCTATGATATTATTATTATTATTGATTGGTCTGTAGGAACTCGTAAATTTATGACATCACTAATTCGGCTACGGCGCCGATACCTGTCACTTGTAATCACAAAAAAATAATTCAAACATTAAAAGCCCTTTCGGCTTTTTATGGTTTTACTGACACTTACAATTTAAGTACTAAACTGCTGACTCTTTTTATATATATTTTTTAATGTATTTATAGAATGTCGCCCTGTTGAACTGGAGTCGGCTTTTTTCGGTACTTCTGGTTTTCCGATCGTTAGTCTACGGTCAATTGGCGTGGGTGGAAAATCAATGGAATGCGGGATTTATCCTGCATTAAGCCGCTTATGTGAAGGTCAATTCTTGTTAAACAAGGGCATTGGCACGCCCATATTTATAAAGTGTTATAACATATTTGGGTAATAGATCGTTGGATGAAATTACGTATAAAATCTTAGTGGGATAGTATTTTTTGTAATCAAATTAGGGACTCCGAAATAAGCTGAGACGTATTTTAATATATTGTGCCTCGAGAACCTGGTTCTTTTTCACCAGATTTGAACCTACATTAAGTCACACCGGGCACTCACGTATGACCATTGAGCTGATAATGATCATGTAGGATATAACATTTCTTTTACTTCAAGTTGGCTGCTTGTCACAATAAATGTTCTCTCTCCTTTAGCCGAAGCAGCCTCTACATATTTGTTAAAATATAGATACTGACCCAATCAAATACGTATGTTTCACAATGTTGGAAGAACTGACGCACAAAGCTATACCCAAGCAGGTTGAAATTCGAAATGTTAATTACTTCCTGGGTTTTGATTTGTACGAGAATTGGTACCGTGTGGTTATATACGAGTGTTGATCATTAAGTACTCTTGTTTGATGGCAGATTGCTGATCATGCACTTTAATTTCTTAAACGACACCACATTGATTGATTTAGAGACTAATTTTTATTTGGCAGGTGATTATATCAACCCTGATTCGTGTTTCTGGATAAAATGAGACAATCAAATGTTTTTACTATTTAGTATTATATGGTCTGTAGGTATCCGAAAGGTCATCTCCTCATTAACTCGGCTATGCCACGGTTCCTTGTTCCGTGCATTTTCCATCCATGCTTCGTCACTTGATTCAATGTATACAAAGTCACGCCTTACATTTTCCTCCCATCTCCGTGGCTTTCCCTCCGGGCTCTTTCCTGTTGGTTTTCCTTTAAGAATTCTATGGACTGTTCTGTAGCTGCCCATTTTCGATATTTTCGCGACCTGATGATTATCTCTATTGTTGATTTGAGATATATCTCTTCTAATTCACGATTACGGAATTTATTTCATTTACATGCACCATTTGTGTTTCAAAATTTTTTGGCTCCCTCAGTACTGGTTTCTGATAATAGAATTTATGTCGGCATACATTCCTCTGCTGTTCTTGGCTAATTTTTTAGAATTTGTTCGACTCGATTTGACTCCCATCCGTGTTTTTATCCATTTGAAAAATCTCGTTGTCTCCGAATTGTCGCGTAAATTCCTGCATTCAATTCGTCATATCTGTCTACGTCGGTCACTCTGAGATTTTGTGTTGTTCAGAAGGTGGTCGCATATACGGATGACTTTGCTGTTTTGGGCGATAATAAGGAAACTGGAAGTAAAAACAATGAATAGTATAAGACTGACTCGTATGCCTTCATTCGACGGCAAACGTTCGAACGATACGGACCGTCCCGCGTCTTTTTGGTGTGTGCACTTGTGTGCGAAAGTGTGAAATGTGCAAACAGTGTGGCCGCACTGAGAACGGCTGTATAGTTTACTGTGAACTGTATATGTGTGTTGAACTGTGTAGTGTATAAGTGTTCAGTGTGTGTACGTGTGTGTATTATACACACAGCGTGCGTGCGGACGCGCGTGTTATCACACAGTGTGGCCGTCATCAGGAACGGGCGTAAAAAAAAAAGTAAACAAAAGTTCTGCGTACAATGGCGAAAATTAAAGGGGCGTCGCGACGAAAGCTAAATACGCAGCCGAACCTCGTTGCCAAGCGGCAAAAAACAATTGGAAAAAATGAAAATTCCGACAAAGGCGTAATTCCCAAGAATGATTATTACTCTGGAGTGGGAAACACGTTTCAAGAATTAGCCACAAATGACGACAATACCTTCCAAGAAATGGAAGAACAGAGAAAAAAATTTATCGACTTATCTGAAGGAGAGATGAGATACAAAGACAATTAAACGAGACTCTCGCAATGGAAAAAGAGAAAAAACCACCACAAAACAGCGGCAAGAGAAAGAAGATAATGGACTCCAGGTGCAGCAGGGACAAGAAACAAAGGACCGACAACATGAAAAACAACAGCTCCAACAAGGCACATGGAGCACCAAATCAAAAAAAAAAAAAAGGCGCCTCCCATAGTTATTAGCTCAATGGAAGCTAAAGACATAATAAAACTTGGTGAGTTAACTTGTAAAAGTTTTAAAACTAAACGTATAAGTAATGGTAAGATAAGTTTAAAATGTGATAACTTGAGGGATTATAAACAAATTAAATTAGTGTTTGGGCAAGCGCGCAGCGAGTACTATACGTACACCCCAAAATCAGAGAAGGTGGTCTCCATGCTTCTGAAAGAAGTTGATCCTTCGTTTTTACCCAAGGAAATACTTGAAGAACTGAAAACGGTTGAAACTGAAAGCCTAATATTTACGGTTGTTAAATCCTTCTCCACAGCAAAGGCCCGAAACCGTAATCGCCAATCACCTTTTTTCGTTGTATCACTAAGCCCCAACAGTAAAGTTGACGGCCTTCGGACACATTAAAATTCTCCTTCACCCAACTATAAGTTGGGAGAAAATAAGGAAATCAGATCGTGTCTTGCAGTGCATGCGCTGTTAACGATTTGGGCATGTTGCACCGAACTGCAATATCCAGTTTGGATGCGTAGTGTCTAAATATTCATAATATTGGGGAATGCCCTTTGGGTAAAAAACTACTCCCGGATAGGAAGAAGTTATCCCGTGTACTATGTAAGAATATAGGCCACACTGCTAGCTTTAGAGATTGTCCTAAATTCCAACAGATAAAATCCAAATTGGAACTTAGAACTTTGTGTACGCATTTCATAAATGAAATTGATGCGCTATTCCGAATCCTGAAGTTAGAGTCGGAGAATAATTACTTCTTAATGGCGGGTGATTTTAAGGCAGCACAGTGCGTGGGGCAATTTGACCCCGAACACAAGAGCCAAGACACTATTCGATTGGTGGCAAACAAATGCTATAGAGCGTAAACTCGATTTGTGCCCTACAAATACACCGGCTTAT
This sequence comes from Microdon myrmicae, assembly GCA_963931805.1. Classification (NCBI taxonomy): domain Eukaryota; kingdom Metazoa; phylum Arthropoda; class Insecta; order Diptera; family Syrphidae; genus Microdon; species Microdon myrmicae. The sequence continues at coordinate 160,763,815 of OZ007500.1, forward strand.
CCAAGAGGAAATTCGTTCCTGGATTTACTCATGGTAGACGATGGAATCCAACTACCAGACACGGATCTAACAACTCGAAATTGTCTTCGCACAATGGACTACGACAGCGGTCGTATCTGGCTCGATCAGTTTTTATACTTGAACAAGCATGTAGCAAGGTCCCTCTCTTCCGCTAAAAGCGCATATACGATGACAAGAAGTCTATTCCGAAGTAGCCTTCTTGATCACAAAGTGAATCTAATTTCATACTCGGCTTTCATTCCACCGGTGCTAGTTTATGGTCGCCCGATATGGTACAACATATCCCCATCATACATGGAAAAGCTCCGGGTGTTCGAGAGGCAGTGTTTGCATGCCTGACTTGGACTTTACAGAACACCAGAGATCACAATACAAAAAATTATATCCTAATAAAGTCCTGTAAAACAAATCAGGACTACACAGGATTGATAATTTCATAATTAAAATCATTCGCGGTTACGTTGCATGAGCAATGGACAGTGAAAACGATTTTATATCGGGAGCATACTATCCCAATGACATGTATCTGAAGATACAATGGAACAAGACAAAGCGCCAATGCACAGGTGCCTGCTTAGTTGACTTTGAAAAGGCTTTCGACACCGTGTGGTTAGAAGGACTTCTTCATAAGTTAGAAAACCTGAGAATGCCTCATTATCTATTGTACAACATTTACGAAATGATAACGGACAAGCAATTTGTGGTAAAATGCGGAGATATATTCTCAAGCAAGACCTTCAAAATTACAAACGGTTTACAACAAGGGGCGGTGAATTCTCCCATTCTGTTTAATATTTACACCAGTGATCTAGTGGGTACGCTTAACAATGCCATTGCATACGCAGACGACATTGTGGTATACAGAACAGGAGAGAAAATAGATGTCATCAATAGACTTCTCCAGGACGACTTCAATAAAATAAAACGTTTTTGTAATGACTGGAAACTAAAAATTAATTTCCACAAAACCGAGACTATCCTTTTCAGAACACCTCTCTCCAGGGCCTCTCAGGATACAAAGTACAATTGGAAAAACTTCTCTATCGTAGGGAATAATAATCTCCCACTACAAGTGAAAACTGTAGTCAGATATCTCGGTATTTGGCTTGATCAGTATTTATACTTTGACAAGCATATAGCAGTCACTCTCTCTGCAGCAAGAAACGTATTTGTTGCCACAAAAAGTCTATTCCGAAGCAGCATTCTCAATCCAAAAGTTAAAATAATTTCATATTTGGCATTCATCCGACCAGTGTTGGTCTATGGCTGTCCAATATGGTACAATATATCCCCATTCTACATGGAAAAGATTCGCGTGTTCGAGAGACAGTGTTTGCGTTCCTGCCTCGGACTTAATAGAACACCAGAGTCACGATACCAGAAATTTTACCCTAATAAAACCCTGTATGATAAATCAGGATTAACTAGGATAGACAACTTCATTATAAAAATTATTCGTGGCCACATTGCAAGGGCAATGTGCAGTGTAAATAATCTTATCGCGGGAGCATATTATCCGAACGATATGTATCTGGGGAGTACCCTCCAGAACGGGTTCATTCCCCCAGAGGCGTTCCTCTTCTTGGACGGAAAAGGTCTAATCCAAGATGAGGGTGGAATACCTATTATATACCACGCTTTCCGTGGTGCTAGGGATAAACGAATTGTCCACAATAGCGATATCTCTAATAGGCCAGACCGACTTCGATTCAGTATGGTGATCAGTGAAAGAGATAAATCAATAAAAGACCGAACCAACCCCAACTGGTGGTGGCTCCAAAACGAAGAAAGGACTTCACGTCCTCAGATATAATATTCAGCTCTGGCGCAGCTTCCTCCCTTCCTTTTCCTTTGCCCTCCTTCCCGTTAATTTTTGTTATTTTATCTTTTTTGTTTTAAGCACTTATTGTTTTGTTTTTAAAATTTTTGCATCCTCAAAAAAAAAAAAAAAAAAAAAAAAAAAACACTATTTTTTTTTGTCATAATGCTTCGAAAAGAAGAAGAGGTAGACCTCTAAGATAACAGTTTATTTTTTTTTATAATGTATGTGTATTATATTAAGAATAAATAAAAGAAAATGTAAGCTGAAAGGCATAAATTAAGCATATAATATTGTATAATTTAGAGTGCTTGTGAAGAGCCAGTAAATTACATTATGTAGTAAAATTATTAAGATAGGTTTAGCATTTAGACTAAAATTGTAAAATATAAAAAAGACTTTGTGAATAAATGCGTCTGCAAACAAACATGTATCTGAAGAGTATGCTCCAGAATGGGTTTATTCCATCAGAAGCGTTCCCTTTCTTGGATAAAAAAGGCCTTATCCAAGACACACATGGTGTCCCTATTATTTAACACGCTTCCCGTTGTACTAGGGATAAACGTATTCTCCATAGTATTGAAATCCATAAAGCCCCAGATCGCCTACGTTTCAGTATGGTGATCAATGAAAGAGATAACTCTATAAAAGATGGAACCCAACCCAATTGGTGGTGGCTCAATAATGAAGATGGGACTGAACGTCCCCAAATATAGAATGCATATCAGATGCAGCGCTTCCATTTCCCATTGCCCTTTTGTTTGTTCTTATCCTTCGCCTTTCTCTTAATACCCTGTTGTTTTATTGGTTTTAATTCGTTTGTTTGTTAACTTCCCTATATTAAAGAAAAAAAATTCTTTCACGTTAATAGATATACTTATCAGTAAAAATGTAAGAGGACCTTCTCGTAAACACAGCTATGTTATATCATTTAAGTTAATTATAATTATAAACAAAAAAAAAAAAAGCCGAAAGGCCAACACTTTAAGACAAAATAATTGTATGACTTAGAGTGCTCGCGAAGAACCAGTAAGCTAATTAAAAATATGGAATTTTATAAAAAGGATTTAGCATTTAATCCTAAATAATAGGACAAAATGTAATCTAAACAATGAAATAAATGTATTTTTTAAAGTAAAAAAAATAAAAATAAAAAGTACTCGTATGCCTTGCGGGGTATAACGGTCAGTGCCAATCTCAAAACGTCAGGCAGGGTTTATATAATATACGCACACATATATGTACAAAAGGGAATGGTATACGAGTTGATAATACAGTAGTAAATACCGTAAAGGTCAACAATATAAAAGTGAATAGTATAAGACTGACTCGTATGCTTTTTTGGGGTATAGGGGTCAGTGCCAATCTCAAAACGTCAGGTATATAATATATGTAAAAGGGTGCTTCACCCCTGCGAGCGATCGCTTGCCAACCCCCAGGCTGTGTCATCGCTCCACCGTAGTACTCTGGTTTGATGTTTTTTTTGGATTGTCGTAATCTTCTGAAGGAACAGGTGGTTCGAGTTCCCCTGCATGCCCGATTCACTCCGTTTTTCTTATCCGGCAGTATCTACGCACTAAACCCACAAGCTCAGTTTGTTCGCATAGGAGTCGTTTCTCCACGTTTATTCCCTGGGAAAGGTTGACATACTCCTCTCTCCAGGGCCTCTCAGGATACAAAGTACAATTGGAAAAACTTCTCTATCGTAGGGAATAATAATCTCCCACTACAAGTGAAAACTGTAGTCAGATATCTCGGTATTTGGCTTGATCAGTATTTATACTTTGACAAGCATATAGCAGTCACTCTCTCTGCAGCAAGAAACGTATTTGTTGCCACAAAAAGTCTATTCCGAAGCAGCATTCTCAATCCAAAAGTTAAAATAATTTCATATTTGGCATTCATCCGACCAGTGTTGGTCTATGGCTGTCCAATATGGTACAATATATCCCCATTCTACATGGAAAAGATTCGCGTGTTCGAGAGACAGTGTTTGCGTTCCTGCCTCGGACTTAATAGAACACCAGAGTCACGATACCAGAAATTTTACCCTAATAAAACCCTGTATGATAAATCAGGATTAACTAGGATAGACAACTTCATTATAAAAATTATTCGTGGCCACATTGCAAGGGCAATGTGCAGTGTAAATAATCTTATCGCGGGAGCATATTATCCGAACGATATGTATCTGGGGAGTACCCTCCAGAACGGGTTCATTCCCCCAGAGGCGTTCCTCTTCTTGGACGGAAAAGGTCTAATCCAAGATGAGGGTGGAATACCTATTATATACCACGCTTTCCGTGGTGCTAGGGATAAACGAATTGTCCACAATAGCGATATCTCTAATAGGCCAGACCGACTTCGATTCAGTATGGTGATCAGTGAAAGAGATAAATCAATAAAAGACCGAACCAACCCCAACTGGTGGTGGCTCCAAAACGAAGAAAGGACTTCACGTCCTCAGATATAATATTCAGCTCTGGCGCAGCTTCCTCCCTTCCTTTTCCTTTGCCCTCCTTCCCGTTAATTTTTGTTATTTTATCTTTTTTGTTTTAAGCACTTATTGTTTTGTTTTTAAAATGTTTGCATCCTCAAAAAAAAAAAAAAAAAAAAAAAAACACTATTTTTTTTTGTCATAATGCTTCGAAAAGAAGAAGAGGTAGACCTCTAAGATAACAGTTTATTTTTTTTTATAATGTATGTGTATTATATTAAGAATAAATAAAAGAAAATGTAAGCTGAAAGGCATAAATTAAGCATATAATATTGTATAATTTAGAGTGCTTGTGAAGAGCCAGTAAATTACATTATGTAGTAAAATTATTAAGATAGGTTTAGCATTTAGACTAAAATTGTAAAATATAAAAAAAGACTTTGTGAATAAATGCGTCTGCAAACAAACATGTATCTGAAGAGTATGCTCCAGAATGGGTTTATTCCATCAGAAGCGTTCCCTTTCTTGGATAAAAAAGGCCTTATCCAAGACACACATGGTGTCCCTATTATTTAACACGCTTCCCGTTGTACTAGGGATAAACGTATTCTCCATAGTATTGAAATCCATAAAGCCCCAGATCGCCTACGTTTCAGTATGGTGATCAATGAAAGAGATAACTCTATAAAAGATGGAACCCAACCCAATTGGTGGTGGCTCAATAATGAAGATGGGACTGAACGTCCCCAAATATAGAATGCATATCAGATGCAGCGCTTCCATTTCCCATTGCCCTTTTGTTTGTTCTTATCCTTCGCCTTTCTCTTAATACCCTGTTGTTTTATTGGTTTTAATTCGTTTGCTTGTTAACTTCCCTATATTAAAGAAAAAAAATTCTTTCACGTTAATAGATATACTTATCAGTAAAAATGTAAGAGGACCTTCTCGTAAACACAGCTATGTTATATCATTTAAGTTAATTATAATTATAAACAAAAAAAAAAAAGCCGAAAGGCCAACACTTTAAGACAAAATAATTGTATGACTTAGAGTGCTCGCGAAGAACCAGTAAGCTAATTAAAAATATGGAATTTTATAAAAAGGATTTAGCATTTAATCCTAAATAATAGGACAAAATGTAATCTAAACAATGAAATAAATGTATTTTTTAAAGTAAAAAAAATAAAAATAAAAAGTACTCGTATGCCTTGCGGGGTATAACGGTCAGTGCCAATCTCAAAACGTCAGGCAGGGTTTATATAATATACGCACACATATATGTACAAAAGGGAATGGTATACGAGTTGATAATACAGTAGTAAATACCGTAAAGGTCAACAATATAAAAGTGAATAGTATAAGACTGACTCGTATGCTTTTTTGGGGTATAGGGGTCAGTGCCAATCTCAAAACGTCAGGTATATAATATATGTAAAAGGGTGCTTCACCCCTGCGAGCGATCGCTTGCCAACCCCCAGGCTGTGTCATCGCTCCACCGTAGTACTCTGGTTTGATGTTTTTTTTGGATTGTCGTAATCTTCTGAAGGAACAGGTGGTTCGAGTTCCCCTGCATGCCCGATTCACTCCGTTTTTCTTATCCGGCAGTATCTACGCACTAAACCCACAAGCTCAGTTTGTTCGCATAGGAGTCGTTTCTCCACGTTTATTCCCTGGGAAAGGTTGACATACTCCTCTCTCCAGGGCCTCTCAGGATACAAAGTACAATTGGAAAAACTTCTCTATCGTAGGGAATAATAATCTCCCACTACAAGTGAAAACTGTAGTCAGATATCTCGGTATTTGGCTTGATCAGTATTTATACTTTGACAAGCATATAGCAGTCACTCTCTCTGCAGCAAGAAACGTATTTGTTGCCACAAAAAGTCTATTCCGAAGCAGCATTCTCAATCCAAAAGTTAAAATAATTTCATATTTGGCATTCATCCGACCAGTGTTGGTCTATGGCTGTCCAATATGGTACAATATATCCCCATTCTACATGGAAAAGATTCGCGTGTTCGAGAGACAGTGTTTGCGTTCCTGCCTCGGACTTAATAGAACACCAGAGTCACGATACCAGAAATTTTACCCTAATAAAACCCTGTATGATAAATCAGGATTAACTAGGATAGACAACTTCATTATAAAAATTATTCGTGGCCACATTGCAAGGGCAATGTGCAGTGTAAATAATCTTATCGCGGGAGCATATTATCCGAACGATATGTATCTGGGGAGTACCCTCCAGAACGGGTTCATTCCCCCAGAGGCGTTCCTCTTCTTGGACGGAAAAGGTCTAATCCAAGATGAGGGTGGAATACCTATTATATACCACGCTTTCCGTGGTGCTAGGGATAAACGAATTGTCCACAATAGCGATATCTCTAATAGGCCAGACCGACTTCGATTCAGTATGGTGATCAGTGAAAGAGATAAATCAATAAAAGACCGAACCAACCCCAACTGGTGGTGGCTCCAAAACGAAGAAAGGACTTCACGTCCTCAGATATAATATTCAGCTCTGGCGCAGCTTCCTCCCTTCCTTTTCCTTTGCCCTCCTTCCCGTTAATTTTTGTTATTTTATCTTTTTTGTTTTAAGCACTTATTGTTTTGTTTTTAAAATGTTTGCATCCTCAAAAAAAAAAAAAAAAAAAAAAAAAACACTATTTTTTTTTGTCATAATGCTTCGAAAAGAAGAAGAGGTAGACCTCTAAGATAACAGTTTATTTTTTTTTATAATGTATGTGTATTATATTAAGAATAAATAAAAGAAAATGTAAGCTGAAAGGCATAAATTAAGCATATAATATTGTATAATTTAGAGTGCTTGTGAAGAGCCAGTAAATTACATTATGTAGTAAAATTATTAAGATAGGTTTAGCATTTAGACTAAAATTGTAAAATATAAAAAAGACTTTGTGAATAAATGCGTCTGCAAACAAACATGTATCTGAAGAGTATGCTCCAGAATGGGTTTATTCCATCAGAAGCGTTCCCTTTCTTGGATAAAAAAGGCCTTATCCAAGACACACATGGTGTCCCTATTATTTAACACGCTTCCCGTTGTACTAGGGATAAACGTATTCTCCATAGTATTGAAATCCATAAAGCCCCAGATCGCCTACGTTTCAGTATGGTGATCAATGAAAGAGATAACTCTATAAAAGATGGAACCCAACCCAATTGGTGGTGGCTCAATAATGAAGATGGGACTGAACGTCCCCAAATATAGAATGCATATCAGATGCAGCGCTTCCATTTCCCATTGCCCTTTTGTTTGTTCTTATCCTTCGCCTTTCTCTTAATACCCTGTTGTTTTATTGGTTTTAATTCGTTTGCTTGTTAACTTCCCTATATTAAAGAAAAAAAATTCTTTCACGTTAATAGATATACTTATCAGTAAAAATGTAAGAGGACCTTCTCGTAAACACAGCTATGTTATATCATTTAAGTTAATTATAATTATAAACAAAAAAAAAAAAAGCCGAAAGGCCAACACTTTAAGACAAAATAATTGTATGACTTAGAGTGCTCGCGAAGAACCAGTAAGCTAATTAAAAATATGGAATTTTATAAAAAGGATTTAGCATTTAATCCTAAATAATAGGACAAAATGTAATCTAAACAATGAAATAAATGTATTTTTTAAAGTAAAAAAAATAAAAATAAAAAGTACTCGTATGCCTTGCGGGGTATAACGGTCAGTGCCAATCTCAAAACGTCAGGCAGGGTTTATATAATATACGCACACATATATGTACAAAAGGGAATGGTATACGAGTTGATAATACAGTAGTAAATACCGTAAAGGTCAACAATATAAAAGTGAATAGTATAAGACTGACTCGTATGCTTTTTTGGGGTATAGGGGTCAGTGCCAATCTCAAAACGTCAGGTATATAATATATGTAAAAGGGTGCTTCACCCCTGCGAGCGATCGCTTGCCAACCCCCAGGCTGTGTCATCGCTCCACCGTAGTACTCTGGTTTGATGTTTTTTTTTGGATTGTCGTAATCTTCTGAAGGAACAGGTGGTTCGAGTTCCCCTGCATGCCCGATTCACTCCGTTTTTCTTATCCGGCAGTATCTACGCACTAAACCCACAAGCTCAGTTTGTTCGCATAGGAGTCGTTTCTCCACGTTTATTCCCTGGGAAAGGTTGACATACTCCGACTTCTGCATAATGTGCTATGTGCTGATAAACTCCCATCCGTTGCTTGAGCTTAACATTAGCGCTCTTATGTTGGTCGCATCTACTGTCCCACTGATTTGCGTTGGATAACTTAGTCTAATGTCTTTTTTCAAAAATTCATATTTCATTTTAAACAATCTTAACTCAAACTATAAAATTTCCGTAGTAAATTCATAATTCCAATTATTTAATATGTTAGCTATATAATAAGTTCCAAATCAAATCCGTATATAAAGCCTTCTATTAATTCTTCTTTAATAACAATGTTTGCAATGAATTTTTAACTAAAAACCTCTGAATATTTATCGCAGATCTACTTTTACGTTTAGTTAGAACTGCATACATCTGAAAATATGTACAAATGCAATCTCCCAAATTAAGCAATAAAATAACTCTAATAAAACAATTAATTGTCATGGCGAATTCCACTCATACTGGAAATTGTAGCCTTTTTTCAACACCAATAACATGTCTAGATCTTCTTTGGTATCAAAAATAAATCTAGGTGTATTGACTACGCTTCGTTTTTGGTCTCCAGTCAATACTTCAGCCATCAATTTATTCTTTTGTATCTTTCTCCCTGTTAATCTTATTCATTATTAATCTTAATATTAAACAATAGTACCAATTTTTACCTCACGATCTGCTGATGCTAGTCCAGATGGACTCGAAGATGTTAGATATTCTGGGAGGTATTGTAAAGTGATATAATGTAAAAATCTTCATATAAGAACAAAAACAAATGAAAGCTAATAAAAAAAAGGAGGAAGAAATGATATGCAAGAAAAAAAAGCGCATTCAAAAATGACAGACTAATGTGTACAAAAACAAAATGAAAACTAATAAACAAAAAGAAAGAAATGAGGAATAATGAAAAAAAGTTCCCCATCGAGCTGTTGTAGGACGAGATATACAATCAACTTGTACAAAAACACAACAAAAAGCAAAAGTAAAACGAATAATATTTCTCACTATACGTATGTTGGAATTATCACTCATCTGATGTCTCATGTCTAACATATGTGTATATGGGTTTTTGCTTGCCGCATAATTTGTTTTGTCGTTGAGGGTTGTACCTTCAATTTCTGGTCGGACGTTAGATTCGTAATTGAAGGGGGCTGAAACTTGGACGGGGATAAAATCTAGCCTGCTTTGAAACACGGTGTTAGTAAATTGCTGTGATCTGTTATACACCTTCGGCCAACTTTAATATAATTAATGGTCCTACTGTCCGGCCTGGTTACTGCTGTAACAAAAAAGGGGCCCTTTCAAACGAAGCCCTTATAATTTGTATTCCTCATCAAAACTTTGTATCCAACGTGAAATATCCGTGTTTTCGTTTCATTTCCGAAATGCGGTTGCCTTCAACGTATTCCATATACTGCTTTTTATATCTCCTAATATCAGAGAGCATGGACGGCCGATAGTACGTTTGTCGTATTTTGTTATACGATCTAGTGATGTCCACCGGAAGGGAAATCCTGATAAACTCTAGATATAAAAGCAACCTCAATGGGGTTTGTTATTCTTTCTAATTTAACAGGATTTTCAAGTGGTTTTTTTTTGTTTTGTTTTGGGTTCGAGTTTAATGAATTTAGTGGAGGCATGTCAGCTCTCCAACTAGTCACTTTGTCTGAACACATAACTCCTAAAGGAGTTACCCTTGTTTTTGACCTGCGCCTTGTAACCCTTTATGGTATTTGTTTTCATGTGCCTTTTTCTCAGAGAGCGAGAATTTAATTGGTACGCAAGTTACCTTGATGATGGGGCATTCTATTTTCCTTTAAGTTGTCCTGTGTGATTGTTTGTATTGATTCTTGCTAATGCGGAGTCGCCTGTGTAATGGATTGTACAGTTACCCTAACTCAGTAACTGAAATTGGGTTATTGATTCATTGAAGTGATGCTAGTGTGAAGGGGAAGGAAGTGTCTAACGAATTCAGCGAATTGGTTAATAGCAGCTGTGATTATTGAATTTATTCCAACTTCAACGCCCTTTGTATCACGGTGTCTAGGGGTACCTGGAGACAGTACCTGGCCCATCAACTGCAGAAATTGTCGATGGTACAGATTTAGCAGCTCTCTTTTATAAACACTACTGGCAAAGTCCCCCATCTGTGCGAGGATCTAGGAATATGGGACCGTATTTCTGCTCCGCCGCCATTTTACACCTTTCTAACGTTTGTTTCAAACAGAAATTGGGGCCGTAGGATTCTGCCGGGCAAATAACAGTTTATTTACCAGGTCTCTTGGTAGCTATCCACTAGTAAATAGACTCTCCTCAGCAGATCCTCGGCTTCCTGACAAGAAGAAAACAGAAAGAACGCGAAAAATGCAGAGGCTTCACCCGCAACATGGTGGGGAAGTTCTGCAGGAAAACATTATGCTCTTCCACTCGAAGACGTTCCCCAGAGAAGATGGTCATTAGCTGTGCCGACAACTTCGCAACCTTCGTATAATCTACCGTCATTATTTCGAAAGTACCCAAAAATAATTTGGGTTGAAAAACGGAAAGTAAAGTTTTAAAATCGTAATCAGCCATTAACGGCTAGTCTTCGGTATAATTTTGTTACTTGTGTGATCGTATCATTATTTAAATATATTTGATTTTGCTTTGATAGACATTTTTTTGATAATTTTGTTTAAAAAGGATAAACTACAAATTAAGTTGATCTAGCCAACCAATAATCTTTCTTTTGGTGGCTTGAATTATTTCAATTTATAATTTTACGTAAAATGAAAAAGAAAAAAATACAATACTGTGAAAAATTATAGACTCAAACGTAAATTTTCAGTTTTCTTGGAAAGTAATAAACTTTTATGACTAATTTTGTGACAAAATATTGCCAACCGACACCAACTCAGGGAAAACCCTTTAACGCCTTTATTTCTTTTTTTTTACCAGGAATGGTAATTCATTTTCTGAAAAAAACGCAAATTTCGCTAGTGAAAAAGTATAAACTCAGTTCGATTTCAGGCTTAGTTGCAACGCATAGCTTGGTATAACAAAAATTCTTAAAAACAGTGCAGACACTCTGGAGTGATAATAAACAGCTTTTTGTTTTACGCAGTGAATTTTTTAAATGTTCTAAGTATGCCACGTGGGAAACAATTAACGGACAATGAAAAACATAGAATAATCGATTTACAAACTAGTGGAATGACGCAAAGACAAATTGCCAATGAAATAAATCGGTCTCAAGGTGTAGTAAAGAATTTTCTACAAGCCGGTGTTGAAAATTACGGAAGAAATAAGAGATCTGGGAGACAAACAAAATGTTCGTTCTACGTGAAATGTCCAAGACAGGAACTTCTTCGGTCCAACTTGTTCGATGTTTTAATTTGGACTGCGATTCTAGCTTCATTAGAAAATGGGGAATAGCCTCAAGCAACTTGAAGTATTGAAAGTGCTTGTGCAGACCGCCACTCAAACAGCGACAGAAGGAAGCATGCAGTGAATTCGCTGAAACACACATCCAACACAGTGAAATGTGGTCTCATGTGATCCTCAGAGATGAGAAACAATTTAATCTGGGCGGCCCCGATGGCTTCAGGTACTATTTGCATGATCTCAGGAAAGAAAGGAAAATCAGATCTCGCAGGCATTTAGGAGGAGGTGGAGTTATGTCCTGGGCAGCTTCATTGGAAATCGGAAAACAAATTGTTTTTATTTCTGGAATAATGGACTTCAAGTACCAAGAAGTATTTGAAAAGCATCGTCTTCCTTTAATAATCCTAACGGAGGACGAAGATGTCATGTTTCAACAGGACAACGCTCCTATCCATACAGCATGAACAACAACAGCTTGGTTTCAAGAGCATGGAATTAAACGTTTACGGAGACCAGCTTTAAATCCAGACGTAAACCCATTTGAGAACCTGTGGGGGATCCTGGCAAGGGCGGTGTACGATCAGGAAAAGTTGGAAATTCAAAACGTGGAACAACTCAAAGAAAGAATTGTTGAAGAATGGAATAATACACCGGACAACTCTTTAAATAATCTTATTTCCAGTATATCACGAAGACTGTGAACTATTATAAGAAATAACGGACAAAGCATTCCATATTAAATAAATCATCATACAAAAAAGTATAAATGCCTTGAGTTTATACTTTTTCACAGACGAAATTTGGGGTTTTCTTCAGAAAATTAATAACCATTCGTGGTAAAAAAGCAAGTGGTGTCGGTTGACAATATTTTGTCACAAAACTAATCATAAAAGTTTATTACTCATTCCAAGAAAACTGAAAATTTACGTTTGAGAGTATAATTTTCCGCACCACTGTATTTGGAATTATCTTATGTGTTTAGTAATGTCGCCCGCTCCTGCTGTTGTTTGCTGCTGATGATTGGTGATGGTGCGTTGACTTCTATTCAGGTGGTGTCTTTAGTTTTGAATCCTATTTGTTTTCAATTATGTTTTTGGTTAGTGTGACTTTTTATTTTTATTTTCTGTTTTTAATTGTGTGTTGTTGTTTTCGCCTTTTTATTAGTGTTTTTTCCACTTTCCCTTATTTTCATTCACTATTTGTTTTATTTTGTGTATCACTTTGTCTTATTGTTTTTATTTTTTAGATTTGCTTTTAGTTTTATTAGTTTAGGTTTTACTCTAATGTGTGTTTTGTCACTCGGCTTCCTCGGATCCTATCGGCTGCGCCAATTTATTTTGGGTGTTATTTTAGTTTCTACTTTTATTTCTTCACTTTATTGTCATAATTTAATGCTGCAGCAGCAATTTGAAAATAATCGCAATGTAATAAAATACCAGAGGAATGAGAAGCATAAATAATAGAGATTCGAATATATTATACAAGAGTTCCTCAAAGGAGCAATGTTTGCGCTTTATTGTTCAGTGATAAAGAGCGAGAATGAGTGAATGGTTTCAAAAGTATTATCCGAACTCTGCTCCTTCGAAAGCAACCATTTGTCGGTGGTACACTGATTTAAAATTTGGTCGTACGGACCAAATGGTGCTGAACGCTCTGGTCGTCCAATCCTGAAAATCGTGATGGAAGATCAAAAAGTGAAGGTGCGCCAGACAGCTGAGTTCGTGAAGATATCAGTTGGTATTGTTTTTACTATTATTCTTTGGCTTTTTTCCAAATGGGTGCCGCATTTGCTCACAATGGAACACAAACAACAACGCATCAATAATTTAGAGCACTGTTTACTTGAAATAAATGGGATTTTTTGCGTTGGCATGTGGTAATGGATAAAACATGGATTCACCTTTCACTCGAGAATCAGATCGGCAGTGAACTGAGTGGAGAGCAGTCGGCGAAAGTCGTCCAAAGCTTTCGAAGGCACAACAGTCTGTCGACAAGATTATGGGCTCTGTGTTTTGGGATGTGCAGAGCGTAATATTCATCGACTACCTTAGAAAAACAAAAACCATCAATAGCGAACATTACATGCCCTTATTGGTTAAAGGACGACATCGCTGAAGAACGGCTACAAATGAAGAAGAAAAAGTGGTCTTTCACCAAGACATTGCACCGTGTCACAAGTCGTTGAAAACGATGGCCGAACTATACGAATTCTGCTTCGAATTGCTTCCCCATCCACCGTATTCTCCAGATCTGAACCCCAGTAATTACTGGCTGTTTGTGGGCCTCAAAAAATGCTCCAGGGCAAGAGATATGGCTCTAATGATGAAGTCATCACTGCAACTGAGGGTTATTTTGAAGCTAATGATAAATCATTTCACACACATGGTATAGAAAAGTAAGAAAAGCACTGGAATGATTGTATCGCAGTTAAAGGAGATTATGTTGATGAATGAAGAAGAATTTTATCCACAAATGTAGTTTTAGCAGTTAGCCTCCGGACTTATTGAATATTGCGTTAAATTAGATCATTGCGATATAGACACTATTTAGTTTCAACAAGTGGCTGCAACATGCCATATACTTCATGGGACAATCAATTTATTGAGAAGATTTCAATCCCGATGTGGAGTGGCCGCCAAGAACATTCAATATATCTCCATTGGACTTTGTTCTATGGGGTTATGATAAATAATCATTAACTCCCACAAAGCTAAGCACTTAATGACCATAATCCCCAACATGATTTGCGTCATTGGTTAAGTAGTTGGGAAAGTGGTCAAAAATTGATGTTCTCTAATTTTTAAAATATCCAGAATGGATTTGAATGGAATCATTTTAAAATCAAAATGCCATGAATCAATATCTAAAATAAAAAAAGATCACTTTGATATCTTATAACGTTTTATTTTTGATTCATATTAACAATATATTAATCTTATTTGACACAAGCGAAGGAATGCATATGGAAATAGTATTTTCAATGTTCTTCATAAATGCCCAGGATTTTCTACTCCCTGTGCGAGAGTGTAGGATTTTTCGTCTCACGTTCTAATCGTATAAGTGTTTTATGCATTGCATCCGCTTTTCCTCTGCATTGTTTGATTTATATAACGGAATTCTTAACTGTTGTAACGTTTGCGGAGGCATATCAGGGGACATGGCAGGATCGCCATGTAACGTGCTGCGGTTGTATCGGTCGCCAAGTAGTGTTTAGGTCTTGTATACACAAGTTTTAGTGCCGTATCTATAAGTAGTCAAAGAGGGACAAAATATTCTGTTTCCTTATGGTCGCTGTTTAAAGCGCAGCTCGCTTAAATAGGATGGCGTAGGCGCCGCAGTGTTCGAATCAAAAAGACGATTGCTTAATGATTAATTTATTTCCGAAATTGTTGGGGTATTTATACTCCCAATCATTCGTTGAATTATTTACAATTTCTATATACATATTGCTTAATATGCAATTATTTTCTTAAAGGTAACTTCACATATACTGATATTGATTACTTAAGCTATTTTATTCTTTACAATCAATTAAGAGTGCAATGCAAAAACTACGCTACGAGTTGACCCAATTAATTCATTAATTGCTTGCTACGATAAACTCGGAAATGTTTCTTCGTAACCGGAGCTATTCGTTTGTTTATGAAATTAAATGAGTTGACCTTGATTTTATGGTCAACAACGAATGCTGGTTATTTGATATTTGAAAAATGTGACACGGGCAATTAATGTCATGTCGTGCGTATGTTGTTACACTACACTGTGTATCCCTAATAGTGTACCTATACGCTTAATAGAATCATATTTTTATCGTGGGCTGGGTACTCTTTACTCTTTAAATAATACTAAAAAATAAATAAAAAAATTATACATTGTGTAAACAATTCGTAAGGATAAGAACAAAAAAAGAAACAAAATATGATAAATATAAGTGCCACAATGGCCTTATACATTAAAACAACGACATCAAAAGATTATAGTTTTGTGTTTATTTAGACTGAGAAACAAAAATGTAGTATCATTGAAGTAAAATAAATAGATGTTTAAAACAAAGTACTCTTCACTCTGTAAATAATAAAAGCTCCTAATACCAAGTAGAATTATACCCGTTATTGTGTTATTTATAGCCTAAACATCGTTGTTGAGGAAGATTAACGACCAATTTAACTTCCCAAAGAAGTTGATAACACAGTCGCACATACCATATAAGTGGTAGGGTCAGAGTACGACATTACCTATGTGAAGGCGGACTGATGCGTCCGAATATATATAGGATTGTTCAAGAAGTCATTGCGTTTTTTTCAGCGAGTAGTGTTGACAGCCCCTATTTGTATCTGCTCATACAGTAAACGTCGAATTTTTATGCACGTTTTTATTTCTGTTGACATTTAACCTAAAAATATTAAAAAGTTGGCGCGTTTCGGTTGAGTTTTGGGTTTTAAAATTTGTTTCGAACATAGTGAAGAGTATATTTGCCACCATTATGGTTTCCTACTTCAAAAAAAGGAAAAAAGCAACTGAACATAAACTCCATAACAATATTTTTAGTCTAAATAAACTTAAAAAAAAACTACATCTTTCTCTCGTTTTTATATATAAAGCCACTCTCGTACGCAAAACTTAGTTTATCATTCTTGTTATTAGTTTTTTTTTATATATAGTCTTAAGAATTGCCTACTTAATGAATTATAATATACTTAACATATGATTTATTTTATTTTATTCTAACAAAAAAAAAACTTAAATCTAAGACTAACTATCACTAATAGGTGGGCAACTAACTTCTCACTATTTTTTATGAAAATGCAACTTTATTGTAAACAAAATGGTTATAAATAAATAGTTCGAAGTATTGTCAATCACTAGCTACAACTTTTTCCCATCTTTTTGGCAGAGCTCAAATACCATCATGATCATCTTTTGAGACTATCCACGAATCAAGCCATTTTTTGATGTCTTCATATGAGCGGAACTGCTGATCAGTCAGACCATGTGCCATCGAACGAAACGACTAATAATCGGACGGGGCAATATATGGGGAATATGGCGGGTGGGATAGGACTTCCCAGTTGAGCATTTCCAGGTAGGTTTTAACGGGTTTGGCAACGTGAGGCCGAGCGTTGTCAAGGTGTAGAATCACTTTTTCGTGCCTCTGCTCGTATTGTGGCCGTTTTTCGCACAGTGCTCGGCTCAATCGCATCCATTGAAGTCGATATTGTTCCCCAGTGATCGTTTCATTCGGTTTCAACAGCTCATAATAAATAATACTGACCTAGTCCCACAAAATACACAGCATAACCTTCGCAGTGTGAATATTCGGCTGAGCCGATGACGTAGAAGCATGACCGGGCAGTCCTCATGCCCTTCTTTTCTTTGGGTTGCTGTAATGGATCCATTTTTCATCAATTTTCCCGATGCGAAGAAGAAAACCCTTCCTTTTTTGCTGCTGGAGCAGCTATTCTCAGGCGAAAAAAACACGCTCAATGTCCCTTGGCTTCAAATCATAAGGAACCCAAGTTCCTTGCTTTTTAATCATTCCCAATGCATGTAATCGCTTGGAAATGGCTTGGTAGGTAACTCCTAATGCTGATGAAAGCTCTTGTTGCGTTTGGCATATATCCTCATCGAGCAATGCCTCCAATACAGCGTCTTCGAAGGTTGTTGGCCTTCCTTCACGCGGAGGGTCATCAAAATCGAAACCATCGTCTTTGAAGCATCGGAGCCAATCACGGCACGTTATTTCTCTTAGAGCAGCAACTCTGTAAACTTTGTGGAGCTCTTGATGCGCTTCAGCCGCCATTTTCTTCGAATGAAAGACGAAAATCAAAACTTCCCGCAAATGACGATTATTTAGCACCATCACACAACTAAAAGTATATGACGCCAAAACAAAATCACTATAGTGTCAAAGCGGTTTGTTTACAATATGTCTAACCTCGGTTCATGACGTTTTGAATATGTCGAAATCGACCAAAACTTATTGTTGGAGCCATCTATTGACAAACAGCGGGAATTTAGTTACGTACCTAATAATTTGCACCTGCAAATCTAAGGACTAGGTCCTGCTATGTGACCTCCGCTCCTCAGACCCATAATCCATTGACTAATAATCGCTAGGTCTTACCCCACATATGCAGGGACCAGTTCGGGCAAACTATAACACTAGATCTAGTCCAATTGAACCACGAGTATTTTTCTCGATCGAGCATTTCGAAGTTATTTTTATTTCTTTCACGCACTATCTGGTCGAGGGGAGACCTATTGACCCTTATAACCCATATATGGACATCTGCGATTGAGGGGCGTGGTGAGTCAAGGGCGTATACTGAGCAAACTTCGTTCATATGGACTTTCCCAGCAGCTTTGCGACTGGACGAAGAGCTTCTTCGAAAATCGATCTACCTGGGTTGTTGTGGACGGCGAGTGTTCGTATCCTGTTAATTCTGGAGTGCCTCAAGGTTCTAGTCTGGCTCCAACCTTGTTTCTGCTTCACAGAAATGATTTGTTACAATCAACGGATAACAAAGTGTTCAGTTTTGCGGATGATAGTACGCTTGTTTCCTCTTTTTCGAGTGATCGGCCGATTGATGCATCAACGTCGCACCAGCTGAGATGTAGACAGATTGACTCTCTGAATCGGCATCTAAATAGGGTCTTGCAGTGGGGAAATGCCAATCTCGTCGACTTCAATGCAGTCAAGACACAATATACAACGTTCACAAAGAAAAACGGATCATCGGTTCCGCAGCTGATGATGAATGGCCGGACTCTCTGAATTGGGATCTGGATAAAGTCCTGCAGTGGGGACAACTGTTATTTGGTGGCATATCGGGGCGTCCACTCGGCGCTATAGGTTCGCCTCTCTCGAGAGAAGCGTAATAAAAAAAAATCTCCGTCTTCTATGTTTGTTAGCACATATTTAGTTGTCTTGTCACTTGCCCGTCTTGCAATGTGGTATCTAATCGGCACTTTCCTGGAGTCCGATAAATAGCCATGTGCATCCGGACAGAGAAATGCTTTAGGTGGTATGTATCCACTTTCTAATGTATTTTTGAAATACTCAATCGTGAAATTAGTTCGTTATCCTCAACACCTACTGATCGGGCAAAATCTTCACTTAACTTTATTGATTATGATTATTATAAATTTTCTATACAACTTTACTTATACATTTGTAGATTATTTTAATCTTAATTTAACATTATTAATTATGATTATTATAAATTGTCTATACAACTTTACTTATACATCTGTAGATCACTTTAACCTTTAAATTCCAATAACTTTAACTTTTAACAATTCTAATTTTTAATTTTCAATTATTTCTACTTTTAACTTTTAATTACTTGTAACAACCTTTAATTTGTAGTTACTTTTACTTTTGATAACTTTTAATTTTGTAGTTACTTTTAACTATTGATTCGGAATTACTAACTTTTAGTCCATTGTCCATTGATTTAACTTTTAACCTTTAGTTTGTAATTGCTTTTACTTTTAATAACTTTTAACAACTTTTAATTTGTTGTTACTTTTAACTATTAACTTTTAATAACTTTTAACAACTTTAAATTTGTAGTTACTTTTAACTATTGATTCGGGATTACTAACTTTTAGTCTATTGTCCATTGATTTAACTTTTAACTTTTAGTTTGTAATTACTTTTACTTTTAATAACTTTTAACAACTTTTAATTTGTAGTTACTTTTAACTATTCATTTTTAATAACTTTTAATTTTGTAGTTACTTTTAACTATTGATTCGGGATTACTAACTATCTATTGTCAATTGATTCAAATTTTAATTTTTAGTTTGTAATTACTTTTACTTTTAACAACTTTTAATTTGTAGTTACTTTTAACTATTAACTTTTAATAACCTTTAATTTTGTAATTACTTTTGCACAAACTTTATTCTGACGGTAGGACGAGACCACGTTTCTTTTAGAAAGACCCTTTGGTTTTAGGGTTTCTGATAGGGTTTTCTCCTGTGGATTCGCAGCATCCATAACAACATATATATACATATATATCTATATATTTCTGATATACCCGTATTGAAAATATTGAAAATGTTGGGCGAAAACCATTTACGACATTGAAAACTCTAGTCGATGTGGATTTTCTATCCGTCATAAGTTTTTTTCATATATCGCTGACATGATCATCTTTGTAAGGTGTAGAGGAAATTCACATTGTATGAGTTTATATGTTATCCCGTCGATCCAAACCGTGTCGAGGGCTTTTTCGATGTCTACTAGACAGGCATCTGTACTTACCTTGGCATTTAAATTCCAGTTAATATCTGAAATCAATTTCGTAACAGAATGCACTGCCGCGTGAGGTCTATTGAACCTAAACTGGTTCCGTGGTATTGTCTCCTTTTCTTTACATTGGTACAAAATTGATTTACTAATAACTACCTCTAATATCTCCCCGATGTTGGGCAGGAGGCTAATAGGCCCATAACTAGAAACATCAGACGGAATTTTTTGATTATTGGATATACCTTCGTGTTTTTCAATAACTCTGGAAGTAGTAGTTGCTTATGAGGTTATTGACAATAATACAATTCGACCGTATGCGTTAAAGTGGGATGTACGATGTTCGGAATGTTATCTAAACCGACTTGACTTCTTGTTGTTTAGTTTTCTAAATATGTATATCAGTCCGTCTGTGGTTGTAAAAATATTGTTAGTCTGGTCCTCGGTTAGTTCGTCCGCTTTTAATCTCTCACATAATCTAAGGAGCGTTGGTATTTTGCTACTGCGGAATCACAACAAACAGTCAATAACTTCAGTAGTTCTGCAGCTGGGAATATTACTAGTACGAATCGCCTCAAAATGAGAACCTATCAGGTTTATTTTTTCTACCCGACCATCAATGACAATTTTGTCACCGTTGATGGGGCTGCCTTGAATATTAATCCAGGCCTAGTTCAGGGAGGTTGTTTCTCCATTGGGCGAAATAGCTGCATGCAAAAATTACATGTACAGCAGAGAGGTGAACTGTTGTGTCCAAAATGGTTTAATTATTTTCGATACCCACCATGTCTCTGGGAACGCCAACATTGAAAAATGTCACTTCTACGTATTTTTTTAAAAATAAATTACGTGATTAAATATGTGCCTTATAGTATGAAGACTTTTGACATACTAGCATCCGGGGACGAGTGTACCACTTTAATAGACAGGACTCTTCTCAGTAATCTAACGTGCCGTTGCATACCTGAATGTTTTTTCTAATTTTATATTTTTAAGCTCAAGACTTCGTAGTTTTTCAAGAAATTCTTCTGAGCTGAAGCTGGTGTTAATTAAAGCTTATCTTCTTTATTGGTATATGTAAAGTATTCGGAGTTGGTCTCCGTCAAAATATCTTTAACTTTACTACAGTCATTGTTAAAATTGGCTTTTACAGATAACTTATTGCTATTAATGTGCTTAACAATAAACTTATCACTACCTATTTTTCCATATAACATCGCATGTAAAGTTTTACTGTCTTTATTGAAAATATTAATTAGTGGTGGTGGTTTATTTTTGTTTATCTCCGCTAGTTTTTGTAAATTTCGTTTTGTTGCATCATCGTTGCTCTTATTTGTAAAGTTAGACTTGGTTGTAGCCTTTCTTCTTTTCATTTCGTCTTTCGTCGTTTTTAGTTGGTCCATCAAGTCACTGGCTGAGGTCGACGGCTTCGATTGCTTACTGTCCATTGGGAGTGTGTGGAAATCTTCGAGTACCTCGTACGTGTTATTATTGCTATTGTTAATTTTATCATTTTCGTGGTTCATGAATTTTCTTCCCATTTGTTTTTTTTATTATTTTTTTTTATTGGTATTGTCAGACCTTGCTGATACTTTTTCTTTTCTGTTTTATTATTAGCGGGACCTTATTCACGGCCATTTCGAATGGCTGGACTTCGTGAAAAGTTACCTGACAGAAGGTCATTAAATTAGTGATTAAAGTGCGTTAAGTGTATTAAATAAAGGCATTTGAAAATCAAATGAAAAAAAAAAGCTTTTTTTTTGTGTAGATGTTGCGTTAATGCAGTGCTTAAAAAACAAACAAAAAATCGAAAAACTGTGGGTATGATTCAGGTTTATTTGAAATTATAAAATCGAAGTTCAAAGCATAGGCTTAACAAAACACAGAGTTTTTAGAAATCGTGTAACTGCAATCAGCCTAGGTTGTTCTGTAAGAAACCCTATTTGAATAAAAAAATCAAAATCGGATGATCATTCTTACTAATTTATAAAATCGTATTTTGAAAAAAAAAAAAAAAAAAAAAAAAAAAACATTTCAAGTTTTAGATGTTTTCGGTTGGAAAAGAAGAAGATATATGTTGGGTATGAAAATTATTTTTGGTGGCATTAGTCGTCGTTTCCTATACCATACAATAGACCGTCTACTCCCCAAAATCGATTGATTCTATCCGTTGTCCTCTATGTGAGTTTTCACACGATCGTATTAAAACTTTCATTGTTATTTTGGGTATTTTACCTTAAATGACTTTTCAACAATTTTTCATCCGTTGGGTCATCAAATATGAGTTTAAATTTTAAATATAAATATTTTAAATTTCAAATACATTTTCGGAAAGTATTTTTAAGACCTTATATTACATTTATATTTGGACAGACGTTAAATTGAATACGATCTCAACGAACTGATCTCACTAAAAGCATGTGTCTTTTTTCACTTAACCGCATCTAATAAGTAACGATCTTCTAATCGCGTCTAAAATGGTTGTCCCCGAGCCTTAGGCAGTGAATTATTGTACACTAGATTTAAGGTCTGTATTAAGTAATATAAATAAATAAATTCCGCATATCGCATATTTGTTCAGCACTTAAGTTATCACATATCTTGTACATTTTCTACATAAATATATAATTTTCTGACTTATCTATTTTTAGGGTGCGGCATATATTAAATGTTACCCGGGAAATTGATAATTTCTTTCCGGGAATGTTTGACTACTTTAATGTGCGAGTCTATGATGATGAGAAGACAAATCTACTAAAACATTGGGACAATACATTTAAATACATAACTCGTGCTAGATCCGAGGGCTCAAAGGTTTTGGTACATTGTAAAATGGGCGTTAGTAGATCGGCTTCTGTTGTCATTGCTTATGCAATGAAAGCATATAACTGGGATTTTCAGCAAGCCCTTCAGCATGTTAAGGAGCGACGTAATTGTATAAAACCAAATAAAAACTTTCTAACACAATTAGAAACGTATCGAGGTATGCTGGATGCCATGAAAAATAAGGAGAAACTACAACGTAGTAAAAGTGAAACGAATTTGAAAAGCACGAAAGATGCAAGACTGCTGCCCGGGAGTGAACCGACACCTTTAATACAAGCCTTAAATCATTCAAAGAAATCAGCTAGTGAAAAACAGCGTAAATCAGTAAGACGATCAAGTAGTACCTCACCCAAAAGTCTGCAAAATACTGTTGTTGTAAAACAACAAAGTCAATCGCTGGAGAATCTCACTCCCGAACGGAGTGTAGCTGACGAACCAAAAAATGTACGATTCCCCGGGAATAATGGTGAAAATTATAGTGTTACCCAAAATCAAGTTTTACATATTCAAAAGAATACCCCTACAACATCGGTAAAGACAATTGTTAGTGGTCTTGAATCGAATGATAAGAAAGCAATATATGATAGAAAATTATTAAATTTACATATTGGACGGTCGACTTCTGTGGAAGGTACTCGTACTGATGTTGAGGATGTCCCATCAAATACTAAAAACCTAGGTAGTCCCGTATGGACATCATCAGCTAAGCTCATAACACAAACTTCGAATTTGAATTCAAATATTGTAGATGATTTGTCTGCTGTTATACATCGGAATTCTGGTCGACATTTCCAAGAGAATGTCGATAATGTATTTGAAAAGAATGATATACGACAATCTCGTAAGACTCAATCTTGGGCACCCAACAGTTTCTTAATTGATCCCTTTACACCGTCAAGACAAAGTTCGAATAGTAGTGTAGATTCAGCTGTGGTATTAGGCTACCCAGGTGAACGGCGAGAACTTCCATCCCGTCATTCATCATGGGGGTCAGGTGATAATCGCGCTTTACCATCAAGAAACAGTTCTTGGGGTTCGTATGATACAAATCGGAACACATTTCATCATTCAGCTATTTTCGAAGGACAAATTCATAGTCTAACAAACAAGACTGCAAAGACGGATGACATCACATGTAATACAGGAACGGTGAAAAGAACAAAACAAAAACTTGAAGAGTGTACAGTATTAAAAAAACGTTGTCAAGACAATGTAGTGAAACAAGGTATCCAAGGTACAAATGCAAGTGCGATAATACCGTCAACAACACCGGCAGCTGCAATAGCAACAGCTACAGTCACCGCTACCAGTGGTAGCCTAAGAATTGGCCAAACATCAAATAGATTATTAAGTACCAATAATAGTTCTAGTAATAGTAATAGAAGCTCGAATTTATTCCGTAGTCAATCAGCCACGTTGAGGCAGCGTTATCATTCAACTCGCTGTAATAGTGAGGAGATAATTTTGCCCGATGATATTGATATAACAAGTAGCGTTCGCGAATTATCAGCATCTGCTCCAGATTCGTATACGATAGGCGATATGGAGATCACGTCTGATATTTCCTCCGAAAATTTAGTAATTAGCTTACGCAATAGTAATTACGATAATGATAGACATACTATTACATTAACAAAAGAAGAATCCACCGATGGAAAAATATCTGGAAATGTACAAATTCTTAAGAAAAACTTCGAAGCAAAAGCAACTTGTGGTTCAAGACCTAAAAAAGGCCAATCACTGCCTTCATCGCCGATAGCTCAACATTGTAGTAGTGAATCAACAACAAATGATTCTGTCAATGTAGGTAGCGAACACATAATCACCATTACAAGCTCTGTTGTTGTCACACCCATCATAAGTAATCCAACCGAATCCAAAGATCGCAATGTTAAAGGCTTAGTGCACAAGTATCAGTCCAGCAGATCTCATTCAAATCATCAAACGACATCAATAACGTCAGTAGGATTACCTGCAATACCAACACCAACAATAACAGCGTCAACAAAATCCGCCACAGTTTCCGCACTACCCTACAAGGCAAGACCTCGTTCCTACTATGAAAATCGAAATTTCTGTTCTCCTAACGTGCATTGCAAAAACACATCTATTGATGATAATAGCAACCCTGCTCTAACAACTAAGGTGAATGACTACAGCATACGGCCGCCAGTGCCTCACCTAATGAAAATACATCAGACCGATTCAAATACCCCAAATCAACACCACACCATGACAGACGGTATCTTAACACAAAACTTAACTTGTAATTTTCGAAGAGTGCAACAACATGGCAGAACTCATCCTCTCGCTAGACTTAGTTTACCAAAGCAACGTTTTAATACAGCCGCCTACAATACAATGTAGAAAAGAATATATATATATATATATATATATATATATATATATATATATATATATATATATATATATATATATATATATGACTGTGTACATGTATGTATATGACTATATATGTGAATTGTGTATAATGTATATATTGTATATACATGTATCTATTGTATATACCGTCTATAAATGTGCTATATATAGGCGTGTGAGTGCGTATATATATATAAGTATATGTGTTAGTATATATACAAGGTGTTCTAATTAGAAGGAAAGATGTTAAAAGAAATAAAACAAGTTGCGTGTGACGAATTAGTGATTTTTTTATTAAATCATTTGGTTTGGTTAATGTTTGGTTAACCTGTGAAATATATTATCGGTTAAATGTTCGTCCGGGCTTCGAAAACACACCTCCAACCGATGGTGTACGTTTTTGATAACATTATTACATAAAAGCTGCTCAATTTCGCCAACATGCAGTTTTATTTCAACCTTCGGTTGTTGAATTGTTGTTGCCTTATTGGCATTTACGTTACTGTTAAGATAAACGCAACGAAAAAAGTTCAAAGGCTTAAAATCGCATGGTTAACTTCGCCATTTCGAGAGATTAAGTGACCAAGAAACTTCTCGTTCTATACGGTTATTGTGGCATGGACTGTGTAGTATGTGGTGCCATCCAGTACATATCGCATACAGCCGATATCGATAAAATACAATTCCGGCCAAAAAAAAGTTAGTAAACATTGCATGGTAAAGCTCACCAACCACCAAAATAGAATTTCCCGCATCATTTTCGGAAAAAAAGTCCAATGATTTCTTCAACAAAAAACGCACAGCAAAGAGTGAGTTTTTGCGGATGTATAGCCTTTTCGACAATCACCCATGAATTCTTATCAGCCCACAATTCGGTTTGTTCAAAAGGTCACTAAGATGAAAATTAACTTCATCACCAAACATAATATTGTGTGAAAAATTCTCATCACCTGGTCTCTGCTCACCAGTGCGTAAATGGTTAGTGGGCTCCAGTTCTCTGTTTTCTAAGTGTCGGGAGACAAAAATTCTTTCTCAAAATTCGATATAATGACATGCAGATTTTCAATTCCCGCGCAGGTTGACGAATCGATGCTTGGTTTCTCGACCACGAACGGGGGCACTGCAGTAATGCTTTACGCCGAATGAAATGTGACGATCACCCACTGATGTTTTCAGATCTCCTACCGACCCATTTTCGTTAAATTTAGCAATAATTTTTGAAATTGCATTCTGTTAGTTGATTATGTTGGCAGAAAATTGCGAAGTGCGTGAAATACATTTTTAATTGAGCACTCATTCCCATAATAGAATTAAATAACTTGAACAGATTCTTGAATTGATAACATTTCCGTGGTTGAAATTTCCGAAGACTAAATTTATCAAATAAAAAAAATATAATATCGAGAGTTGTTTGCCGATTAAGCCCTATTCACCTTTCCTCTAATTGGAACACCCTAAATAAGCATATATAATATATAAGATGTGAGAAAATATATGCATATAGATAAGCATATTATGTAGGTACACAAGTAAGTACATATATAATAGCATATAATACATATACATATATAATATATATGTATACATAATATATAAGCATGCATGACATATGAGCATATATAATATATAAACGTTTAATATAAAGCATATATATTATATACGCCTATACTCGTATAATATGTAAGCATATATAATATGTAAGCATATATAATATATAAACATGTATAATATATAAGCACATATAATATAAAGCATATATATTATATACGCCTATATAATATTTAAGCATATATAATATATAAGCATATATAATATATAAGCAAATATAATATATAAGCTTATTTAATATATAATCATATATAATATATACGAATATATAATATGTAAGTATATATAATATATGTAATATATAAACATATATAATATATATAATATATAAGCATATATAATATATATAATATATAAGCATATATAATATATATAATATATAAGCATATATAATATATATAATATATAAGCATATATAATATATATAATATATAAGCATATATAATATATATAATATATAAGCATATATAATATATAAGCATATATAATATATAAGAATATATATAATATATAAGAATATATAATATACATAATATATAAGCATATATAATATATATAATATAAAAACTTATATAATTTATACACATATAATATATAAGCATATATAATTTACACATATATATATAATATATAAGCATATATAATATATAAGCATATATAATATATAAGCATATATAATATATAAGCATATATAATATATAAGCATATATAATATATAAGCATATATAATATATAAGCATATATAATATATAAGCATATATAATATATAAGCATATATAATATATAAGCATATATAATATATAAGCATATATAATATATAAGCATATATAATATATAAGCATATATAATATATAAGCATATATAATATATAAGCATATATAATATATAAGCATATATAATATATAAGCATATATAATATATAAGCATATATAATATATAAGCATATATAATATATAAGCATATATAATATATAAGCATATATAATATATAAGCATATATAATATATAAGCATATATAATATATAAGCATATATAATATATAAGCATATATAATATATAAGCATATATAATATATAAGCATATATAATATATAAGCATATATAATATATAAGCATATATAATATATAAGCATATATAATATATAAGCATATATAATATATAAGCATATATAATATATAAGCATATATAATATATAAGCATATATAATATATAAGCATATATAATATATAAACATATATAATATATAAGCATATATAATATATACGCATATATAATATATAACCATATATAATATATATCATATATAAGCATATATAATATATATAATATATATAATATATATAATATATATAATATATAAGCATATATAATATATAAGCATATATAATATATAAGCATATATAATATATAAGCATATATAATATATAAGCATATATAATATATAACCATATATAATATATATCATATATAAGCATATAAGGGCTCCTCGATAGTATAGTGGTTAGTACACCCGCCTGTCACCCGGGAGACCGGGGTTCGATTCCCCGTCGGGGAGCCCCTGGCGCAAGACTAATGACCTTGCCCAGACAAAATAAATCATTATGGAAAAATTTAACAAGCCTCAGGACTTGCTAAATAAGGCCAAGACCGGTTCCCGGTTGTAGTGCCGATGATGATGATGATAAGCATATATAATATATATAATATATATAATATATATAATATATATAATATATATAATATATATAATATATATAATATATATAATATATATAATATATATAATATATATAATATATAAGCATATATAATATATAAGCATATATAATATATAAGCATATATAATATATAAGCATATATAATATATAAGCATATATAATATATATATATATACATATACATATATATATATATATATGTATATATATATATATATATATATATATATATGTAATCATATATACCGGCATAACATAACATATATTGGCATATATAACACATATTGGCATATATAACATATATTGGCATATATAACACATATAGGCATATATGCTATGTATAGACATATAAAATGTATATATATATATATATATGATTCGTTTGATATATCAGTGACTTTTATAAGAGGGCGCTCAAATTACTGCCTTTTTTATTTTTTTCGATGTACATCATATTCTACTTACTGCTAATCTTTTTTAGTATTTACAACTTAACACAATCATTCGGGTAAGAGGAAGCTCTCTGCATGCTTGGTGCCGCATCTATTCACGGTCGATCAAAAAAGGAATCGCGTTAATATTTCGAAAGTTTGGACGTGTTTCAGCGCAGTCTTAGCGAGTTTTGATGAAAGGGTGGGACTGGGGATGTAACCTGGTTCCATTACCAACCAAAATGAATTCGCCTTATGAAAGTATTACGAAAAAGCAATAAGGTAATCGCCACTATATTTTTGGAGCTATCGTGGTATAATCTCTATAGATTATTCGGAAAGAGGAAACCCTATCACATGGTAGTATTATGCAGCAGACCGTTTCACCTTGTCGTGATAGAAAAGCGGCCCCGTTTCCTTAAAAATATAAATTCCAATTTCACTGACTTGCCAAACGATATATAAATCACCACCACATAAAATTATTAAACAAAAAAATAACAATTTCTTATCAATCTCACTATTGCCTATGCCTTCAAATATGCCTTTGATACGCAACAGTAGCGCACCCGATATATAAATTTATGTCAAGAATTACATTTAAAGAAAAGTGTTTTTTATTTTGTAATTATATTTACGAAATATATTTTTAGTCAACTTACCGTTCCTAGACAAAAATCCAAAACTCTACTTAATTTTATGTTAATTTTCGTCCTGTTGCTAAATATCCGGTCAATTGTCCCTCTAATGAAAGTAACATTCATAAAAGCATTAATAATAATAATAATAATAATGAAATCACGCGCGTTTTTATCGCTTTACCTCATTTCGTTTGTAAATGTTCATCACAAATTTCTTTACAACTATTGATAACAATTCATTATATGTTAAATTCTACTAAACTAGCGCTTACTTAATTGTAAAAAAAGTGATTGAAAAAGAAAAGTAATGTAACAACAAATTTGTACATATTGTAAGATTTTCCTTTTTTATGTTTGTATAATGAAATCAACGGTTTTTAATTAAAAATTCCAACAGAGAATAAAAGATGTGTTTTTGTCATTGTCGGTTTGATAAAGTTGTTTGAAACGCAGCATGCGTTTCTTCTGGTATTACAGATAAGCTGTTTCTTTTAGGTATCAAAGTACAGTACGGTTGGAAGAAGGGGGAGACGATATTGAAAGGTGGTAGCGGTACATGTTGGTCTTAATTCTTTGATTATTGCAATAAAGAGGAAAAACGTTGTCGAGCAGAGAAATTCACGCCAAAAGTTCCAGGATTTTTAAATAGGTGGCGCCACTAGAAAATGAACATGACTTCTTTCGTGAGGCTCATCTGTCACTAGCTTATGTATGAAGTTTCATGACATTTCGTCCATTCGTTTGAAAGCTACAGCCGTTTGAGTGACGCCATTTTCGCCTTTGTAAAAAAACTGTAAAAACAGGAATATTGCATCTTGATCAAATATTGTTTTTTGAAATGGTTGCAGTAATGCTATCATACATCTGCCCCTTTGAGAACAATAGTTTATCGATTGTTTAGTGAATGTAATGTATTTGCAAACAGGGCAACCTGGTATCCTTATCCTAACTGAGATACAGGTCGATTCGACATACCTTCGTTGCTCAGGATACGACTTAACATACATTCGAGATTTCGTTTTAAGGCTGGAGTCTGCATCTTGATGCGGTCCGATCTGGCTTGCCAAAGGATAGAGGTGTTAGAGCCCAATAACTTGGACATCATGTGATTGAGTGTCGTGCTGAGGAATTCTGTTAAATTTCTTTGTTGTCTTTACCGCTCCCTGAATGACGATCGACCAGCGGCATTTTTCGAACACCGTTCACGTACCGCCGACTGGATACAAATCAACCGCCCGACTTCTGAAATTGTCGTCCTTGACGATTTTAATGTACACAATTCCAGCTGGTTGGTGCACTCAAACAAAACCGACGAGGCTGGCGGAGATGTTCGCAGTTAGCTGCAATTTGACTCAATTCGTGAAGGAACTTACGCGAGTACCGGATGCCCGAGGTGATTATGCGAATACCCTGGAACTGTTTTTGACATATGAGTCGAGGTTGCTGCGGCACTGGGAAACTCAGATCACTACTTGGTATCGGTCGCGCAACCACTTGTATTTCAAGCGAATAGCCGACCAAAGAAGCTTCGACATGTATGGAGGTATGGGGCTGCCAATTGGGTTTTGCGAGATTTCTTCGCATGCTTCCCGTGGTCGGAGGTGAACTTTGGATACTCCGATGTTAACGTATGCGCGGAGTCGGTCACAGAAATTATTCTTCTCGGGATGGAGATCTTCATTCGGAGTTAGACACACATTCAAAAGGTAAAGCTAATATGTTTGCGAATTTATTTTCCCCGAATACAAATCTCGATGCCGGTCATCTGCGATTGCGCCGTACGGTACGGTCTTCGATCCGGGATGAGAGGTTCCGCACAAATACTATTCAACGCATTCTACGTGGAGTGGATTGTAGGAAGGCAACCGGCTCGGACGGAATACCTGCAATAGTTCTTAAGAAGATGATGTCTCCCACTAAATTATCGGCGATAGCATTACTGTCTATGTTATCTAAGGTAATGGAAAAGGTCATCAATGCCGAGTTAATTAAATATTTGGAATGCAACAGACTTCTGCATGATCGTCAATACGGATTCCGTGGTAGGCGGTCCACGGGAAACCTTTTGATTCTTATAACTGAGATATGGAGGTCTGCGATTGAAGGGCATGGTGAGTCAAGAGCTGTCACATAGGATATATCCAAGGCTTTTGATCGCGTCCGGCACGGGGCATTGCTAAGCAAGCTTCGTTCATACGAACTTTCCCAGCAGCTTTGGGACTGGACGAAGAGCTTCATCGAAAATCGAATGATCCGGGCTGTTGTCGACGGCAAATGTTCGGATCTGTATAATGTGAATTCCGCGGTGCCTCAAGGTTCTATTTTGGCTCTTGTTTTTGCTTTACATAAATGATTTTTTGGAGACAACGGATAACAAGTGTTCGGTTTTGCGGATGATAGTACGCTTGTTTCCTCTTTTTCGAGTGATCGGCCGATTGGTGCATCAACGCCGCACCAGCTAAGATGTAGACAGATTGACTCTCTGAATCGGGATCTGGATAAGGTCCTTCAGTGGGGAAAGGCCAATTTCGTCGACTTCAATGCAACGAAAACATCTGGGGAAAGCATGAAATAGCTCGGCGTCACGGCCTGTGGGAATGTATCTTGGCATAAACACGTGTCGAACATCGCCAGGTCCGCCTCTAGAAAACGGAGTTACCTTTTTAGAGCGAAGAAATATTTTACTCCCGCCCACCTTCTTCTGCTGTATAAATCCCAAATTACACCCACGCTCGAATATTAAGCATCCCTCGACCTACTTGAGAGAATCAAGCCATCCGCCTGATAGAGGACACGCCGCAGATGTCGGGACTTCAGTCGCTGTCACACCAAAGGCGCGTAGCTGATCTCTGTCTGTTTTACAAATATTAACACAGGTACTGTTCCTTGGAAATTCGTGGTATTGTTCCGTGCAATCGGTTTATATTCGCTGCACAAGACAGTCCCATAGATTGCACCAATTTGCGGTTCATCATGTTTCATGTTCAAAACTTTCCATCCTATATAACATACTAACAGTTTCCACCCCTTTTATCTTCTATCTGGCATTTTCGTAATTCTTAAACCAAAACGAATTACAAAATCCTCTACACGAGGCCTTTTGAATATTTTTACACACAACCCAGCACAGGGACCCTTTCCCAGCAAATTTACCGTTATCCTATCTCTATACACGACGATTCGATGATAGAGGTCAGGTTCGCGAGGGGGCAAATTTGTAGTCCTCATATAAAAGGAATATGAATTAACGATTTTGCTCCTGTTATGTAAAAAGCTCGCTGTGCGACCCATAGTAGTTGAAAATAAAATTTGGTTGTACGATTGAAGAAAAAAGACGTGTTCGTGGTTACCGGTTAGAGTCTGGTGTATATAAACAAAAAATTACAAAAACTAATTTCTTTGTTACGCAAAAGTGATAAACAATAATAGGTAACGGGTATGCTCCAACTGTTGACTTGTCTACGATAAGAGAACCATTTACGGAATAATTAAAGTGTTATTTTCGTAAATGGCACAGAGAAGGTTAATCCACTTTATCGGAGTGCAACTGGAGCAGCAGCTGTAATTGAACTAGAAGACGATTTAGAAGTATGTTGAGGAAACGGCGTTTTTATATCAAACAAACTAAATTGCAACAATTTAATAAAATGAAAATAAATAGAATAAACAATACACGATCGTACTGGGCAAGACTCCTTTAGCTTTCGTCCAGACCTGAGTCTAGCTGTTACATAGCCATAACATAAATATTACATAGCCATAACATAAACATAACATAGCCATAACATAAACATAACATAGCCATAACATAAACATAACATAGCCATAACATAAACATAACATAGTCATAACAGAAACATGGCATGAACATAATGTAATTATATTTGAAGTACCTAATTACCTATTAACAGACCTATTAACAGGCAGACATTTTGTAATTACATGAGGTACATTATTCATTATTGTTGTTAGATTTTAAGTAAAAAGATAAAGATAAATTAGTCTTAAGATAGCTTCCGAGAAGGAAAGATCTCCTTGTAAAATATTATATTAACACTAAACCTACCAGAGCGGTCAAATGACCGCTTTTGAGACTTTAATCAAAATTGTTAAATTCCAGGTTTTTATTTTTCTTGAACTTAGTGCACGACTTTTTCTATAATATATAGCTGTTTAATTTTTCAATATATATTTCTCTTCTACTTTCGTTTTTCCTGATAATAATATGTACTCTACCCTTGTCTACCCTGAGCGGTCTTTTGACCGCTAGAATATATATGAAATTTTATGAAGTTATCTGCATTGAAATCTCAAACTTAACACAAAAACAGTGGTTTTCCAAGAAAACGTCATCCGATTGTGTTCTAGGAAAACGCCATGTGCTTACAGTTTGTTTTATGCTGGGTACAGAGCGACTGCTGGTAACTCACGAGGTGATGCAAAAGAGCGATCATTCAAATTAGATTACTGGCTCTGTATGCGGCATTACAAATATTTGCGACGTGATTAGTTCTATTTGTAATAATAAAATAGCCTACAAACTTTGGGTAATAAACAAATAAAAATAGTAAGTACTAATTTCTGCATTTTATTATTGGTGAATTATTCAAATACAAATTCAAAAATTTAGCTGTAAAATGTCAATGCAAAGGAAATTGCTGGAAGAAATAAATAATATAAGCGAACTATGCTCTGAGGTAGATGAAGAAGAAAATTCTGGGAGTGAGGATAGTATATATGATCCATTAGACACTGACTCTGAGCTATTCGACACGGATAATGAGGAAGAGAACACGCGTGGGGGACGAAAAAGAATGAGATTGTTCTCCAGTTCCGAAGATGAATGTGAAGAAAACGATCAGACTATTGAAACTTCAGTTGATGGAACTGTTTGGCAAAAAATTCACCAAGGTTCTGGACCTGGAAGATCTCCGCTTCATACAACATTCAGAGAAATATCAGGGCCAACGGGATATGCGAAACGCAACATTATGAACGGCAAAGTAAGGAATGCATTTTCGTAGATACTTGACCAGGGAATTATGAATCATATACAAATGTGCACAGAATCAGAAGCACGTCGAGTTTTAGGATTCGAATGGAGTATAACTGTGGCGGTTCCGCCAAACCCCACGATACGCTTTCCTTAAAAACCCCCATAACACCCATCTTTCCATATAATTTCGCCAATGCAATCGCATTAGGCACCTGAAAATGCTACATGCATTAATTGGAGCAAAGCTATAGTCGTAAAGCTTCTGCAAGAGAATTCTTACCTTTTCAAGCATTCCTTCGCTTACAAATCCCCTGTAAGAGCTCTTACTTTCCTTATCATAAATTATCCTGAAGAGAAGCCATAGATAATTATCATGGCGTCGCCTATTCCCACCTTCATTCATGTATACGATAAATTTCTTTATGTATACATTGGCTGACGACGTTTTTCTCCCAGCAATAAAATTCCCTGACTCGCATTCCGCGTCCCTTGGCATCAATTGAAATCCAAGCATAAACAATGCAAATAGGTATTCAATACGTACCCTTACTAGCGATGCTATAAACACCATTTCCCAGTAACCTAGCTAAAACTAATTAGCACATTTCCACATCGCATCGTGGTCTCTGTGTTTAGCTGCTACGCACATGCATCCGACGATTTCAGTTTTATTTGCTTTACCGAAATCGTATCCTAGGAATGCCTTTTATGCCTTTCTTTGTTCTAGGCACACATACCACCATGATCACGATGAGCGAGTGAGCTCTGAACGAGCAAGATATCGTTGAGTCGTAATTCAACCAGCAAGGCGGTCGGGTCGCCTGCCATCCACCATACCGGCGCCGGTACGGTGGGTTATCTATGAGTCGAATTTCATCCAGCGTTCGAGACGGTTGTTCCGCCATCCACCGTACCGGCGCCGGTACGGTGTGAAACAAAAGTCGAGTGCGAGTCGAACGCGTATCGAGTCGCAACATAATCAATTAAAAGTGGTTTTTCTGTAGCCCAATAACTGATCCCGTTATAATAATAAACCAGGATTGTCACCGTGCGTGTAACGAGAATTCGGGATATTGATTTAATTGTACAGGATTCTTACCACGAAATAAAAAAACATTAGCATCAAAACTACTTCAGTGTGTTTCTTTGGAGAGCTATCGTCTTCGCGGTTGTGCTCTAATTTCCAGCGTAATATTGGTGGGGTTTCTGCTGAACCAGCGTCCGTGATGACGCCCTAGCAGAAACTACCCACATAACTTTAGAAGAGTTAGATGCTTTCATTTCAATTTTATATGCACGTGGTGCATATGAAACAAGAAACTTGAACGTTTCATATTTATGGAATAAGAAATGGGGTCCTGCATTTTTTTCACGAACAATGAACAGAAATCGTTTCACAGAAATTATGCGATTTATTGGTTTTGATACGATACACCTCCAAGGTATGGAATGCATTTATAGAAAATAGTCAAAACTACTACAAACCAGGTGCAAATATTACTGTTGAAGAACAGCTATTTGCAACAAAATCAAGATGCCGATTTACACAATATATGCCCAATAAACCCGATAAGTTCGGAATCAAGTTCTGGTTGGCATCCGACGTTGAAGGTAAATATATTGTGAATGGATTTCCGT
This sequence comes from Microdon myrmicae, assembly GCA_963931805.1. NCBI lineage: Eukaryota > Metazoa > Arthropoda > Insecta > Diptera > Syrphidae > Microdon > Microdon myrmicae. The sequence continues at coordinate 160,800,112 of OZ007500.1, forward strand.
ATTTGGGAAAAGATGGGACGAGGTCACCAGCAATACCACTTAGTGAATTTGTTGTTCTCAAACTCACTGAACCATTTACGAGCACATCTTTAGCAACAAAACTCTTATCAAAAAGAACTACCTTAGTAGGAACTATTCTGGCGAATAAGAGGGAATTACCCAAACCTGCAAAAGAAAAGAAAGACAAAAAGACACGTTTTTCAACGCAGCTTTACAAATCAAATAATTTTACTTGTTGCAGTTCCGCAACATATATATTATATCTTATACCAGTCGGAAAAACATACCACACGGAGCGCCACCTATTGCCGAATAGACAAAAGCAAAATGGTCTATTCATGTGACGTTTTCCATGGTACTGTTTTCACGCGGTGCTGGTTTTACTGTTTTCGTACACAGTTTGATTTGATGTAAAAGAAAAAATTTTGATTTGTATACGGTGCTTTCAGCACCTGTTGTTCATATAACATCTAGATCAGACAGTTTTGTGCTACACTGTTTTGTTACGTTTGATATAACTCGAATCGTTTTTTACTTGTTAACGTGCATTACATCGTTCTATAAATAAAATTTAAATCGTAAATAAAAGTAAATTAATGTAGATTCAAAATGTGTTTAATTACTGCCCGTCGCGGCAGTCATTCGCTGGGCAACAACGGCAAATACAGTTTGCTGTCCCGTCGAGGAGGAACTCGACGCGGAAAACAACATTTGCTGTTTCCCAGTTGGCGAACCATCGGCAACAACGGAGTTGCGTTCCCAACTGGCGAAACATTTTGGTCCTTCGAGCCAGATGGCTCGAAGCGTGCAGTGTTCCGGATTCATCCGCAAGAATGCGCCAACCTATGGACAATGTTAAAGGAAGACGAAACCAACAAGGAAATATCGCCGAGATCAGGTAGGTGGCAATAATTTAATAATAATATATACAAATTAATTAGCGATCCGAATGGATCCTAACTTAAGGAGTGTTGTGCTGTGTCGTGCTTTGTGATTAAATCTACGTGTTGACGTCACACTATTTTCATCATCAAAACTAAATAAAGTATTAATTAAATCAACAAAAGGACGGAAACTAAGGTTAAGCTAACCGCTTTCAATAATTGTTGCTGAATTTCCAATGAATGGAAATACGCAGAACAAACAAAAGCAAATGAATTCAATAATAACTTTAAACAAAGAAATCGTGAAACGGGAAACAATCACCTTCGTATATCAAGAACAGGATCGTGCAGTGATTCGGGACTATTCTAGTTTCTAACATGAACTGAGTGTCGACATTGATTTGGAATCAAGAACGGCAATTACAAACAAGGCCGCAAAGTTAGATTTATGCGAAGTGCCAATCAATGTTTATCGAACGCAACAGCAATTCCTTGAAACAGCCGAACAGATTAAGAATAAAGGCAACCGCCTGATGAAGGAATGCAAATATCAAGAAGCAGTAGTCCAAGACAACCGGGCAATTAGTTTCGATCCGGAAAACCCAATATTCTACTGTAATCGAGCTGCAGTTTATATCCGTGTAACAGAAAATGATCGTGCGATTAAAGACTGCAACTCTGCATTATTCTACAATCCAAATTACAGCAAAGCATATGGCCGAATCAATACAGGAAAGTACGATGAAGCCATAGACGCCGATACGAAAGCTATTCAATTAGAACCTGACAACAACAATGGGAATCGGATGCAAGTATTACATCACCAAGCGTTGATAATAAACAAAGTGATGGAGCACTTCATAAGATTGGAACTCTGGCAAATGTGCTTCTGAAAAACGAAGACACCGTGGTCAAGTGGAATATGCTTACCACATATATATTTCTTGAGTTCAATCGGACTGGACATATCCGAGCCCGTACTGATTAGGTGGTTCATCACTCTTGTGAAAATAAACTAATTTCTGCTTTATTTTAATAATTTTTCTATTGCAATCGACGGTAAATAGAATGAATTAATAGATATTTCCTATTTTTACCAACATTATAAACTTCCAATATAAATAAAACAACATTTTTTTCGTTTCATTCGAGTGGAACGCGTATGACTACGTTCAAAGGTTCATCGATGACATAGAGGGATTCACGATCCAAAAGACGACTACGTCCAAGAAGTCATCGATGGATTTACGATCCAACTTATATTTTAACTTTAACATACAAGTCGAACAAGTCATCATCAATAAACGAAAAGCTAGTGATTCTTCCAAATACAAATTACAGTCCACAAATTACTATTATTTAGCAATTTAAATAACACAGTTAACCAACAATTTAATTAATACTCAATTAATCAAATACAAAGTACAGTCCACTGTTCGACATCCAAGGTTGTTTCATTTGGCTTAATTTTACAGAATTCACTGCAGGTACCTCAAGAAATATTCGATCAATTCCAGGGTTTGGATTGAGGACATCATTCGGCTCCTCTTTTTAATGAAGTTGCAGGTACTTGGAACGACCCACGCTACCACTTAAATACGCCCCGCGTACATTAAAAGAACCTCAAGAAGAGGACGATGGCCCATCGGGCAAAAAAGTCAAGAGGACAATGCAATGAAATCGAAGCGGTCAGTACTAAGACAAAGTTCGTCAACAAGTCACATCCGGTCCTATACCTGCAAGTATCATCTCAAACATCGAACTTGCAGATGAATAAGTCCAAGAACACCGGGAATTGCGAATTTTACCATTTCATTACATCCGTTCCTTGGGCACCGCTCTTAGAAATCTGGGCGCATTATTCACGTATTCCTGAATTTGTCGCTTCTCTCCACCCAGGCACATCGCTGTTAAGTGTCTGGGGTTCTTCGCTTTCGCCGCCTGGACGAAATGCTCTGGGGGCACCCTCTTAATACCGCCCATTGCACGTAGCTGCACGGGGCACCACTCCAACGGAGTCGGTGTTTAAGATAAACTTTCGGTTACAAGACTAAGGGACAAGAAAACGAGGAACAAGGAAAGATTCCGGCACCCTTCGGAAAAGCATGTCATCAGAAAGCTGTCGCGGATTTGGAGTTCACCGCTTCTCGTCGTCTGGATTCATCGTTCGAGCATCCTGATTTTGCCGCTCTCGCCACTCAGGCACATCGCTGTCACGTGTCTGGGGTTCTTCACCTTTCGCCGCCTGGACGAAATGCTCTGGGGGCACTCTCTTAACACCGCCCATTGCACATAGCTGCCACGGGGGCACCACTCCAACGGAGTCGGTGTCTAAGATAGGCTTTCGGTGCCAAGATTAGAGAATAAAGAAGGAGAAGAATAGGAAAGATGCCGGCACCCTTCGGGAAATCCAATCAACGGAACGCGAATAGTGAACACATGGTTCAGCCACCAGTCAAAGAAGAAAGTACCTGGCTTTAGCACTATTCCATCCTGTGGCTTAATTGAACATAAGTCTAATAATGAGCAGATTAATCTTTCTAATAGCAGCTTGGATGCGCAACCTCTCTGGCTCAATCAAGTGCCAGTTATAAGTCAACAGAATAGGCCGCAAGGTGTTCAACCACAACACCATCAGAACCTGAACAACTATGCTGTTTCAAAAGGGAATCATATGCGGTCATGGCACCCACAACAACAATTGCAGCAGCAGCATAGACATTGTGAGGACAATTATTATGAAGATGATGGTGGTTCACAGACAATGAGTGCCCCGTATGACCGCAGTCCCGATTCAGCTTTTAAGAGTTACGCTCAGCGACTTCAACGTCGGATATGTGAATCGGCTGACGTTAACTACAGTTCAAATGCCAGAGCTTCCAACAATACCGGAAAATCAATTCCACGAATTACCATCAAGGGAACAATACAATCCCTTCTGATATGATGGTAGGTTCAGCGAAGTCTGGCAAATCAAGCAGTATATCGTCGTCTTCAAGTCCTCAAGGCCAACAAGATTATTTCTATAGTGGTCATTAAAACAATTACCGAAGCCATCATCATCAAACAATCACTCAACCAGTGGATCAAATACTCCGCCAGGTAATGTGGCCAACGACAATCTCAGCTCCCATCAAGAAATTCGCCCAACGCCGAGCATTGGTTTAGCGGCGTAGATGGGACAAATCCCCAACTGCAACAGCATCAGGCACAGCAATCACCTTGGATTCAAAACGCAGATGATCATATGCAGTTGGCGGCAACTCTAATACTTCTAATATCGGCACAGGCTGGCCATATTTAGAAGATGATAGAAAAGCAACATAGCACGGCCGACTTTAACGCAACTAATCGGTCTTTGGACTGAATTGACAGCTCCATCTAGTGCACCCAGATTTCAACTAAATCTAAATGGCCACATTTCCAACCAGGGACAAACACAAACAATTCAACATATTGACGACCACATCGCTCAATGACCATTCATGGATCCACGATCCAACATAGGACTACGTCCAACTATATAAACTACACTTACGAATTCACGATCCAACAGGGGACTACGTCCAAGATATTCTTATTCATTTAAACGGATTTACGATCCGACTTGGGACTACGTCCAACTTATTGAAATTTTACGTACGGATTTACGATCCAACATAGGACTACGTCCAACTTATTGAAATTTTACATACGGATTCACGATCCAAAGAGAGGACTACGTCCAAGAAGGTCATCGATGACACAGAGGGATTCACGATCCAAAGGAAGACTACGTCCAAGAAGATCATCGATGACACCAGGGATTTACGATCCAACCAACATTCAACATTAAACACATAAGTCAAACAACAAACTATGAATAACGTAAGTGCTTATTCAAATCGGTTCCGCCGCTAATGCGGCAAATATCGCCTCTCAGGCAACCCCTCCACAACATGTCGGAGACTATAAACAATAAACAACGACTGCCTTATCACAAGCTATAACGTCAGTAATCAATGGCAAACTGGACCTTCGGTCATACACATACACACACACACACACTAACACTGATAATTGACTAGAAATTGAAACAATAACTAAGTATATTTTATAACAAATTAATTCAATTAATAGTTAGTTCTAGTCAACATAATTAATTATTGCCACCCTACCGTTTTACCGTACCGGTGTATGAGCAATACGAGCATTAAGGGCTCTGAGCTCAACCAAATACCAACGGCCACTGCCCACGGCGCTGACGCCAACTAAGGAGGACTACTGGGTCCATCGTCGCGGCCCGGGAAGATGTTGCAGTTCCGCAACATATATATTATATCTTATACCAGTCGGAAAAACATACCACACGGAGCGCCACCTATTGCCGAATAGACAAAAGCAAAATGGTCTATTCATGTGACGTTTTCCATGGTACTGTTTTCACGCGGTGCTGGTTTTACTGTTTTCGTACACAGTTTGTTTTGATGTAAAAGAAAAAATTTTGATTTGTATACGGTGCTTTCAGCACCTGTTGTTCATATAACATCTAGATCAGACAGTTTTGTGCTACACTGTTTTGTTACGTTTGATATAACTCGAATCGTTTTTTACTTGTTAACGTGCATTACATCGTTCTATAAATAAAATTTAAATCGTAAATAAAAGTAAATTAATGTAGATTCAAAATGTGTTTAATTACTGCCCGTCGCGGCAGTCATTCGCTGGGCAACAACGCCAAATACAGTTTGCTGTCCCGTCGAGGAGGAACTCGACGCGGAAAACAACATTTGCTATTTCCCAGTTGGCGAACCATCGGCAACAACGGAGTTGCGTTCCCAACTGGCGAAACATTTTGGTCCTTCGAGCCAGATGGCTCGAAGCGTGCAGTGTTCCGGATTCATCCGCAAGAATGCGCCAGCCTATGGACAATGTTAAAGGAAGACGAAACCAACAAGGAAATATCGCCGAGATCAGGTAGGTGGCAATAATTTAATAATAATATATACAAATTAATTAGCGATCCGAATGGATCCTAACTTAAGGAGTGTTGTGCTGTGTCGTGCTTTGTGATTAAATCTACGTGTTGACGTCACACTATTTTCATCATCAAAACTAAATAAAGTATTAATTAAATCAACAAAAGGACGGAAACTAAGGTTAAGCTAACCGCTTTCAATAATTGTTGCTGAATTTCCAATGAATGGAAATACGCAGAACAAACAAAAGCAAATGAATTCAATAATAACTTTAAACAAAGAAATCGTGAAACGGGAAACAATCACCTTCGTATATCAAGAACAGGATCGTGCAGTGATTCGGGACTATTCTAGTTTCTAACATGAACTGAGTGTCGACATTGATTTGGAATCAAGAACGGCAATTACAAACAAGGCCGCAAAGTTAGATTTATGCGAAGTGCCAATCAATGTTTATCGAACGCAACAGCAATTCCTTGAAACAGCCGAACAGATTAAGAATAAAGGCAACCGCCTGATGAAGGAATGCAAATATCAAGAAGCAGTAGTCCAAGACAACCGGGCAATTAGTTTCGATCCGGAAAACCCAATATTCTACTGTAATCGAGCTGCAGTTTATATCCGTGTAACAGAAAATGATCGTGCGATTAAAGACTGCAACTCTGCATTATTCTACAATCCAAATTACAGCAAAGCATATGGCCGAATCAATACAGGAAAGTACGATGAAGCCATAGACGCCGATACGAAAGCTATTCAATTAGAACCTGACAACAACAATGGGAATCGGATGCAAGTATTACATCACCAAGCGTTGATAATAAACAAAGTGATGGAGCACTTCATAAGATTGGAACTCTGGCAGATGTGCTTCTGAAAAACGAAGACACCGTGGTCAAGTGGAATATGCTTACCACATATATATTTCTTGAGTTCAATCGGACTGGACATATCCGAGCCCGTACTGATTAGGTGGTTCATCACTCTTGTGAAAATAAACTAATTTCTGCTTTATTTTAATAATTTTTCTATTGCAATCGACGGTAAATAGAATGAATTAATAGATATTTCCTATTTTTACCAACATTATAAACTTCCAATATAAATAAAACAACATTTTTTTCTTTTCATTCGAGTGGAACGCGTATGACTACGTTCAAAGGTTCATCGATGACATAGAGGGATTCACGATCCAAAAGACGACTACGTCCAAGAAGTCATCGATGGATTTACGATCCAACTTATATTTTAACTTTAACATACAAGTCGAACAAGTCATCATCAATAAACGAAAAGCTAGTGATTCTTCCAAATACAAATTACAGTCCACAAATTACTATTATTTAGCAATTTAAATAACACAGTTAACCAACAATTTAATTAATACTCAATTAATCAAATACAAAGTACAGTCCACTGTTCGACATCCAAGGTTGTTTCATTTGGCTTAATTTTACAGAATTCACTGCAGGTACCTCAAGAAATATTCGATCAATTCCAGGGTTTGGATTGAGGACATCATTCGGCTCCTCTTTTTAATGAAGTTGCAGGTACTTGGAACGACCCACGCTACCACTTAAATACGCCCCGCGTACATTAAAAGAACCTCAAGAAGAGGACGATGGCCCATCGGGCAAAAAAGTCAAGAGGACAATGCAATGAAATCGAAGCGGTCAGTACTAAGACAAAGTTCGTCAACAAGTCACATCCGGTCCTATACCTGCAAGTATCATCTCAAACATCGAACTTGCAGATGAATAAGTCCAAGAACACCGGGAATTGCGAATTTTACCATTTCATTACATCCGTTCCTTGGGCACTGCTCTTAGAAATCTGGGCGCATTATTCACGTATTCCTGAATTTGTCGCTTCTCTCCACCCAGGCACATCGCTGTTAAGTGTCTGGGGTTCTTCGCTTTCGCCGCCTGGACGAAATGCTCTGGGGGCACCCTCTTAATACCGCCCATTGCACGTAGCTGCACGGGGCACCACTCCAACGGAGTCGGTGTTTAAGATAAACTTTCGGTTACAAGACTAAGGGACAAGAAAACGAGGAACAAGGAAAGATTCCGGCACCCTTCGGAAAAGCATGTCATCAGAAAGCTGTCGCGGATTTGGAGTTCACCGCTTCTCGTCGTCTGGATTCATCGTTCGAGCATCCTGATTTTGCCGCTCTCGCCACTCAGGCACATCGCTGTCACGTGTCTGGGGTTCTTCACCTTTCGCCGCCTGGACGAAATGCTCTGGGGGCACTCTCTTAACACCGCCCATTGCACATAGCTGCCACGGGGGCACCACTCCAACGGAGTCGGTGTCTAAGATAGGCTTTCGGTGCCAAGATTAGAGAATAAAGAAGGAGAAGAATAGGAAAGATGCCGGCACCCTTCGGGAAATCCAATCAACGGAACGCGAATAGTGAACACATGGTTCAGCCACCAGTCAAAGAAGAAAGTACCTGGCTTTAGCACTATTCCATCCTGTGGCTTAATTGAACATAAGTCTAATAATGAGCAGATTAATCTTTCTAATAGCAGCTTGGATGCGCAACCTCTCTGGCTCAATCAAGTGCCAGTTATAAGTCAACAGAATAGGCCGCAAGGTGTTCAACCACAACACCATCAGAACCTGAACAACTATGCTGTTTCAAAAGGGAATCATATGCGGTCATGGCACCCACAACAACAATTGCAGCAGCAGCATAGACATTGTGAGGACAATTATTATGAAGATGATGGTGGTTCACAGACAATGAGTGCCCCGTATGACCGCAGTCCCGATTCAGCTTTTAAGAGTTACGCTCAGCGACTTCAACGTCGGATATGTGAATCGGCTGACGTTAACTACAGTTCAAATGCCAGAGCTTCCAACAATACCGGAAAATCAATTCCACGAATTACCATCAAGGGAACAATACAATCCCTTCTGATATGATGGTAGGTTCAGCGAAGTCTGGCAAATCAAGCAGTATATCGTCGTCTTCAAGTCCTCAAGGCCAACAAGATTATTTCTATAGTGGTCATTAAAACAATTACCGAAGCCATCATCATCAAACAATCACTCAACCAGTGGATCAAATACTCCGCCAGGTAATGTGGCCAACGACAATCTCAGCTCCCATCAAGAAATTCGCCCAACGCCGAGCATTGGTTTAGCGGCGTAGATGGGACAAATCCCCAACTGCAACAGCATCAGGCACAGCAATCACCTTGGATTCAAAACGCAGATGATCATATGCAGTTGGCGGCAACTCTAATACTTCTAATATCGGCACAGGCTGGCCATATTTAGAAGATGATAGAAAAGCAACATAGCACGGCCGACTTTAACGCAACTAATCGGTCTTTGGACTGAATTGACAGCTCCATCTAGTGCACCCAGATTTCAACTAAATCTAAATGGCCACATTTCCAACCAGGGACAAACACAAACAATTCAACATATTGACGACCACATCGCTCAATGACCATTCATGGATCCACGATCCAACATAGGACTACGTCCAACTATATAAACTACACTTACGAATTCACGATCCAACAGGGGACTACGTCCAAGATATTCTTATTCATTTAAACGGATTTACGATCCGACTTGGGACTACGTCCAACTTATTGAAATTTTACGTACGGATTTACGACCCAACATAGGACTACGTCCAACTTATTGAAATTTTACATACGGATTCACGATCCAAAGAGAGGACTACGTCCAAGAAGGTCATCGATGACACAGAGGGATTCACGATCCAAAGGAAGACTACGTCCAAGAAGATCATCGATGACACCAGGGATTTACGATCCAACCAACATTCAACATTAAACACATAAGTCAAACAACAAACTATGAATAACGTAAGTGCTTATTCAAATCGGTTCCGCCGCTAATGCGGCAAATATCGCCTCTCAGGCAACCCCTCCACAACATGTCGGAGACTATAAACAATAAACAACGACTGCCTTATCACAAGCTATAACGTCAGTAATCAATAGCAAACTGGACCTTCGGTCATACACATACACACACACACACACACTAACACTGATAATTGACTAGAAATTGAAACAATAACTAAGTATATTTTATAACAAATTAATTCAATTAATAGTTAGTTCTAGTCAACATAATTAATTATTGCCACCCTACCGTTTTACCGTACCGGTGTATGAGCAATACGAGCATTAAGGGCTCTGAGCTCAACCAAATACCAACGGCCACTTCCCACGGCGCTGACGCCAACTAAGGAGGACTACTGGGTCCATCGTCGCGGCCCGGGAAGATGTTGCAGTTCCGCAACATATATATTATATCTTATACCAGTCGGAAAAACATACCACACGGAGCGCCACCTATTGCCGAATAGACAAAAGCAAAATGGTCTATTCATGTGACGTTTTCCATGGTACTGTTTTCACGCGGTGCTGGTTTTACTGTTTTCGTACACAGTTTGTTTTGATGTAAAAGAAAAAATTTTGATTTGTATACGGTGCTTTCAGCACATGTTGTTCATATAACATCTAGATCAGACAGTTTTGTGCTACACTGTTTTGTTACGTTTGATATAACTCGAATCGTTTTTTACTTGTTAACGTGCATTACATCGTTCTATAAATAAAATTTAAATCGTAAATAAAAGTAAATTAATGTAGATTCAAAATGTGTTTAATTACTGCCCGTCGCGGCAGTCATTCGCTGGGCAACAACGCCAAATACAGTTTGCTGTCCCGTCGAGGAGGAACTCGACGCGGAAAACAACCTTTGCTGCTTCCCAGTTGGCGAACCATCGGCAACAACGGAGTTGCGTTCCCAACTGGCGAAACAGTACTCTAACAATTTACAAAAGCAAACCGAACAAAAAAGTTCTCTTACTAAGTTCGAAGCATAAATATGTAAAAACTGAAGAAACAGGTAAATGTATACCTGAAACTATTGCTTTTTATAATAACACCAAATGTGGCGTGGATATGACGGATCAAATGGCTAGAAACTACAGCACAAAATCTAAATTTAATAGATGGCCTGTTCAGGTATTTTTCAACATTCTGGATTTAACTGCTATAAATGCTTGGATTTTATATAAGCAAACAACTGGAGAAAGGATATCGCGACAAGAATTTTTATTTCAGTTGGCAGAGTAACTTGCCACCGAATACCGCGATATACATGAACAAGAAAAAATGGAAAGTATGGCGAAAACTTCAGCAGATTCCACTAAAATTTCTGAAAGCCGAAAAACGTGTCAAATTGGATATTGCAAAAAAAAAATAAAACCGTAAACATTTGTTCTACATGTAAAAAATATGTTTGTGGAAAATGTTTACGGGAGAGACCCTCCATCTGTAAAAAGTGCGACAACGAATAAATTTTATTTTAGTTTGAGTAAGGATATGTATGTAAGTTACTGAAGTAACATATAATTTTTCAGTTTCGGGCCTTCTTTCTAAAAATGTACTCCTAGAGCCCGAAAAATAAATGTTTTTTAATTATTATATGATAATTATTTTGTGTTTATTGTTTATGCTAAATTCTGTATTAATTACAATCAACTGGAAAAGACTATAATGTTTATTTCAAAAGCGGTCATTTGACCGCCATCAGTAGAAATAGGTATATATAATATGTCGGTAGGTTTAGTGTTAAATAAAAAAACATCCCGCGGAAGATCACGGGATGAATAAACAAACATAATAAAACAAGTGTTTTATTTTATTTTGTAACTTCTAGCTTCGGAAATACGATTCGTTAATTATACATAAAACTAAACGCCAACAACCAAAAAGTGAAGAAATACCCGAGTTTGTTGAAGAAGACACCATCAACTCTAACAAGACGGGAGAGGCATCTTCCCCAAAAATATTGAACTGCAGTGAGATTAGCATTAAACTATCGTCAATTAAATTACTTCCTTCGGAAGAACACATTAAGGATATTAAAAAAAACATTTAATAAAATTACATATTTCATTCCATTCGATATAAAATCGAAATATAGATAAATTTAATGTTAACATAATAAAAAAAAATAGTAGTCGAACATTAGAGGAAGCAAGAAATTTGCGAAATTGACGGGAGTAGTAAAAATAACACAGAACCATATAGGAAAGAAATAACAATAATCAAGACAATAACAACAAACTGCATGAATTTATATCCATATCAAATCAAAAATTAATAACAAGTATAATTTTATTCAAACATTTATATAACAATTTATTTCAGATCGACAATAGTTTAGTTTAACGGCATATGTGTTCACATGTCAGTTTCTCAAATCATTTTGCTTTTAAAATAAAATTTTCTTTCGTAATTAATGTAATACAGTTGGATCTTTTCTGGTTTCCCAGCTTTTGTTGATTGGCCATTGCATTTTTAAAACTTGATCAACTACATCGATTATCATTTCCTAAAATTTTTTCTGCGTTTAAACGGCAATTCGTCTACTTTCTCTAATACAGGTATAGTTGGTCGTTTTGATTAGTACGGTATCTGCTCTTCCATCATTCCGTTTGACTCCACTTTTTGTTCATTTTTGTATTGTTGTTTTTAGGCCACATCCTCTTGCTAGTTCTCACACTATTCACTTTTCGCGTGCACACCCAATTCGCTCTTTCATTAGTCCACAATTGTAGAATTTACTAGCTTTTAGCATTTCTTTCGGTCCAAAGAAACATTTCGTTGCCAGCCCATCTCTTTTCATATTCGCAGTAGTCACAGGTCTAGTTCTACCTTTTCGGCTAGGTTTTCTCTTCTATTTTACTGCGAGTTCCTCTTAAATGAAAACGAGGCAGTAAAAGAAAGAAGACTCGACCCCGTCCTCCCCTGAAACTTCGCTCTAAGATATGCATTCTTCGGTCGAAATACCGGTCACCGGGGAAGGAAGAAACACAACTTCTTCCAAATCAGCCCATCCCATACACACCATGTTGAGAGCTGATAAAGTTCTGGGCCTAGTTCAAGCAATGGTGCCGGTATTTAATGGACAAAGGGTCCAATAACAGCTGTGGGACTACAGATGTTCACTGACAGCTGTACAAAGATCCTAAGATGCTTGTCCAAGGAGAAGGAACAGAGTTTTCTGAGGTGGTTGTGTGGGTGGTATTTGCTATGCGTAAACACGGACGCAGGTTCAGTTAAATACCCCACAACACTAAATGGCGCATAAAATTGTTCCGCGAAGAAAACAAAGAAAAAACAAGCACACAAGTTGATCCTCGAAGGTTGTAAAGGAAAACAAAATGAAACACTTTATTGTCATCTATCGGCAACTAAACATTCACTTAATTACATCGAGGTAATTTTGGCGTAAACGTTGAAGGACTGTCTTTATTAAATTACACGTGAACATAAACAGAAATACTTGAATATATCTTAACTATCGGCAACTAAACGTTCACAGACATACATCGAAACGGTTTAGGAATTGTTTTGACACGAGCGCTAATCGTTAGTCTATATTAATATTTAAAATCCGCGGAACACATCATTAAAATTATACATCCACAGGACTCACGAACGACAACTCTGGCGCACTAAAAGAAACTCGGCTCCTGGGCACGTGTGTGCGGTTGGGTGGTAGAAATCTGACTCATTGGATGTCTCTTTACAGACATCCAACAAAAACGAACCTAAGGGATTCGCCGCCAATGGTGAAGGTCATAAGACAAGGAAAAAAAAGGAAAACTCATGTTGCAGGTCAAATCTGCTGCGACATGTACGGGCAAGATAAACTGCCGCTGATTGACGTGAGTCAATAAAACCCTTGCCGAAGGCAGGAATCTATTTTGGGATAATGAATCCAGCATTGGGTATGGCCGTTGCTAGATCCTTTAAAATAAACATATTTCGGTCATGTATGATTCGATGCATGTTGTTTTAGGGATATGTTAATCCCGTTGTGGGTACTGTCAGGCGAAAGTATCCGCTTGGGTGTTTACTTTGTGTAAACTAAAACAGCTTCGATAGCCAGCGTGAGAACCGTGGCTACTCGTTGCTTATGTAAATATTGGTGGTCATGACCGATGCTGGTGATCGTTCCAAAAAACGGCAACGGATCATAAAATCGGTCATGCTGATATCCAAGCAAATATGCGCGCCTGAAAGGCCAATGTTTAATTTGATCTTCTCTACTTTAGGAAAGATAGATCATAAAACATGCCGTTGAAAGTCTGGCTTGCAGATGTGCAAGCAACCCGAAATGGCTGCTAGGACAATGGATGGGTACAAAGATAACACACGGAAAGATTAGCGTGTGTTGGTAGATATGTGCCATCCATTGTTCGGTCGCGGAAGCTCGGTTGATGCTGAATTGATGTCATGGCAAGATGATAATTTTGCCATGAATTATGCTATCAGGAATGACCGTGGAGAAGAGGCTTGGAACAGCCCCCAAAAAAGGTAAGTTGCCTAATATGTATTTATGTCGGTTATCCGCAGGGATAACCGACTTGATTCCAGCTAATTGGGTGGCGGTTAATGCCCTGGCAAGATTGTACAATCTTGCCGAAATTTCAACTTTAAGGTAAGTTGTATTGCTGGTAATGGTGGGGATCAAGCGATGCGTGGCTCTTCGGACCCTGAAAAGCCCCACAGTTGCCCATACGGTTAGGTGCAGCAGCCTATCGGATTATCAATGAGACAACCCCAGTGTCTTTCAAGGAGTTAGAGCAGCGACTCCGGAGTGCGTTGTTGTCGCAACAGTCATATGAGGAGTTGTATAAACAACTCTCGGAAATGCGACAATTCCAAGCAGAAGATGTCACAAGCTTCATTTCTCGTGTGGAACAAGCTGTGGTGCTCTGCAAGGAGGCGGCGACGCGCTCGTATGGGCAGGCAAGTAGTGCCGTATTCGCTACCCAAATAGAGAGGTTGGCGAAAAGCGTATTAATGGCCGGTATCAGAGAGGAAACCATCTATTGACGTGCGGGGAAGAGCCTGTCGAAGATGTCATTACGCAGCTTCTCAGAATGGAAAGGACAGAAAGAGATGCTTAGAAAAAATGATTTCTATAGTATTGGAGACATGACTAGGGCCGTTAATTACCAAACATCTTCTCACAACAAGACAGTTCTCAACCCAGGTCACAACACCGCCCATGCATAGTACCAACCCTTTTTTCAGCATTCCTAAGTAGGGAAACTCCACTGACGCAAACATTGCCAAGTCCACCTCATCATTCACAGGGAGCGTCGTATATTCAAAACCACCCTGTGAATACACCAAACCCTTTTTGCCGTCCATAGGACGCATCAACCATCTTCAAGAAAATAACAGAGCAAAAACAGACTTGCGGGGAATTACCACTAAACGCACAGGAGTCGTTATAAATGCACATGAGTCAACTTCAACCTGTAAATGACGCGTCTCGGATAGCTGGGGACAATTATAGTAGATCGGTCGACACTACTCGAACCTTCACAAGTCAACCCCACTCTGTTAGACGCTCCCCATCAGTAAATAGACCCGTTCAAGTCCTACGCACCACCACAATCTTTTCAACCACCAAGCGGGTCTACACCCTTAGGACCTGGGGTATCTGTACCACAACAATACGCCCGCCCAGGTCCAAAACACTCGTATGCCACACCCGTTAATTGCACGAATGACGTGCAGTTACTGCAACAAAAGGGGGCATTTATATGACGAGTGTCTAAGGAAAGGGAAGGTCTAGGGGATGCTGCAGGGGGACGTTCAAACTACATCAAGAAATCCCCTGCAGTTTCTAGGCAGTAGACTCCTTGCCGGGGTTGTCGGAAGACGGCCTGTTGGGTAACGACTTTCTCGCATAATTGCAAGGTTAATGAACCGGGAGGTTGTTTGGAATTTCCCCAAACAATCATTAATCCCGAAAGTTTTTCATTGACTTTGCAAATAATAGCACAGGAAGATTTTGGCATATGACAGCCGAACGGGAAACTGTACCAAGGGGATCTGAGAAGGTCGAGACCGTGGTCGGTAGTCACCTGAAGACCCTACCCACACAGGAGAAGGGCTGCAAAAAACTGTCGGGCGACAGTTACTCCAACAACAAGGCAGAATCCAAAAGGCGTCAAAGCAGGGAAAGCTTCGGTAGAACACCTACCAACAAACCATTCGGAGGTAGAAATCTTTCTGAGTAGACCGACCATAGTACAAGGGCGCTCAAGAAAGATGATTGCTCTCTCAATAAAAATCCGGAAGGAGGTAATTTTGGTATCTAGAGAAGTACAATCAGGGATTTTACTCCCGAATTGTATTTTAAAAAAGTCGAAGAGTGGCCATATTGAGGCACTCAATATCTTCGATTAGCCCCAGACCATTGACCGGATAAAGGTGGAGTTGCTTCCAACAAAGGAATATTCCTTTTTTCCGTTGGTAAATCTGGAGAACACACACACCCGGTAAGCGAGTCAATACGTCAACTGGAATTAACTCTGATGACGAATCGAGTAATCCTGTATCCGGGATTAACACTTCGGAGGTAGACACCTCCAGTTCATTAGACATCTTTTCTCGGAAGGTGGGCTACCCCATGAATCAACAAAAGATTCAAGGTTGGCACAATTACACGAGAAACCGAAGTCCTCAAGAGTGCCAATCTATAGTGGCGTTCAACAACAGTTTTCACCTCGCAGGTGACTACCTGATGTATACAAGTGCGATATCCCATGAATTACCTTTGGTACGGGACCAAGCGCCTATAAACCAAAGGCCATACCGTCTGCCTGAATGCAAGAAACAGGTAATAAACGAGCAAGTTCGGGATATGCTAGAGAAGAATATCATTCAACCTAGCAAAAGTCCGTGGAACTCACCCCTCCTGGTAGTTCCCAAGAAAGCGGGCCCCAATGAAAAAGGCCGATGGAGAGTTGTAGTCAATTTCAGGTAATTGAACGACAAAAACATCGGAGATGCGGATCCTCTCCCTCTAATAGAGGACATATTATACCAGCTCGGTTACTCACGCTATTTTTCCACACTCGATTTAGCCAGCGGCTACCACCAAGTCTTAGTCGATCTGAAGGGTCGCGATAAGACAGTTGTGGTGTTTTTAGGTTGTGTTGGGTATTTTTGGGTTGTGTTGTCAAGTGGTGTAAGCAGGATCACCATGTAAGGGGGCAGGATCTGAATAGCAATCTAAACAATCTAAATTCTGAGTTCCCTAATGTTTGCTGTATGAAGCGCAGCTCGCTTAAAGTGTATGGCGAAATGCGCCACAGTTAATGAATCAAAAAGACAGTTGCTTAATGATTAA
Organism: Microdon myrmicae; assembly: GCA_963931805.1. NCBI lineage: Eukaryota > Metazoa > Arthropoda > Insecta > Diptera > Syrphidae > Microdon > Microdon myrmicae. The sequence goes on from OZ007500.1 coordinate 160,817,180, forward strand.
TTTATTTCCGAAATTGTTGGGTTATTTATACTCCCAATCATTCGTTGAATTATTTACAATTTCTATACACATATTGCTTAATATCACATATACTGATATTGTTTACTTAAGCTATTTTATTCTTTACAATCAATTAAGAGTGCAATGCAAAAACTACGCTACGAGTTGACCCAATTAATTCATTAATTGCTTGCTACGATAAACTCGGAAACGTTTCTTCGTAACCGGAGCTATTCGTTTGTTTATGAAATTAAATGAGTTGACCTTGATATTATGGTCAACAACGAATGCTGGTTATTTGATATTTAAAAAATATGACACGGGCAATTAATGTATTTGATATTATTGTCTGTGGTCATGTCGTGCGTATGTTGTTACACTACACAGTTTTCAGCACTAATTACGGGCATTATGAGTTCAGACGTATGCCATTCGGTCTAAAGGGAGCACCGGCAACGTTCCAGAGACTCGTGAACCATGCTCTAACTGGGTTGCAAGGTATCGAATGTTTTGTCTATCTGGAGGACATTGTCATCAATGGGAAGAACCTAGAGAACCATAATGACAAACTCCGGAGAGTATTCGAATAATTGAAATTCCACAATCTCAAATTGCAACCAGAGAAATGCAGGTTTCTACAAAAAAAAAGTAGTTTACCTAGGACATGTATGTCCAGAAAAGAGGGCAATGTCAAATCCCGACACGACTGCTCTTATATAATTAATATCGGTTAATTATCACCCCCCCCCCCCCTCAGCTTTTTGCTGAGTCAAACAATTTAACTCAACTCGTCAATGAGCCAACACGGGTACCAGATACAGATGGTCATTCCGCCAACACACTAGACCTGTTTCTCACCTCCCACCAAAACAAATACACAATTAAAGTTTCTTCGCCCTTAGGCACTTCAGACCTCTGCGTCTTGTCAGCTAAGTTTGCTCTAACTAACAGCAACGCTAACGGGAAAAATTCCAAAAGAACAGTATGGTTCTATGAGAAAGCCAACTGGGAAGGTCTGACCGACTTTTTTGGGAAGTTAAATCGGTTATTTCTCCTCAATAACGACCTTGACTCTGTAGCGGATGCATTGACAGACACCATGCTATTTGGCACGCGAACCTTTATTCCACACAGAGTTAGGAGTATCAAACCCAAGAGAAATATGTGGTTCGATTCCGGGGGCAGAGAAACCATTAAGGCTAAAGAGTTGATCTTCCGGTTGTATAAATCAAAGAATACTGAGGAAAACCGGAAAAGATTTAACAGAGCTAGAAATGAGTGCAATGCGCATATTCAACGCGCAAAGTTCTTGCATGACCAGAGAGTGAGAAAAAAATATGGTATACTACACTCTCCCGCAGGTAGTAGAAACTTCTGCGCATTTGTGAAGAACATCCAAAACTCGGTCTCCTCATCCATTCCTTTGCTAATAGTCGATGACAGACCAGTCACCAATGCAATAGAGAAAGCGAATCTACATGCTGCACATTTTGCAGTCAACTCAACGCTGCCTGATACTACATCAGTTCCGGCTCAATTGAGCATTAGCAGCACACCATGAGCTAGATTCGCTCCCTAACACGTACTGTTGCTCGGGCACTCAAGGAGCTAAACGCAACCAAATTCGCTGGTCCTGATGGGATTCCCCCAAATTCTCTTGAAGAGATGTTTCTCTTCACTCTCTAAACCACTGCAGAAACTCTTTCATTTGTCTTATTCCACTGGCCGTTTCCCAAATAGATGGAAGTCAGCGAACATGCAGCCAATTCCCAAAAACGGCGACAAATCATCCCTCTCTTCTTATCGACCCATAGCACTAACTTCTATTCTCTCCAAGGTAATGGATTCACTGATTAACCGTCAACTTTCGAGATATTCGGAATCAAATAACCTCCTCAATGTCCGCCAATATCGCTTTTGTAGCAACCGGTCCACAGGAGATTTGATTGCGTACCCTACCGAAAAGTGGAGCCATTCCATCCACTACTTCAGAGAAAACAGGGTTGTTGCACTGGATATCTGGAGAGCCTTCGACAGAGTTTGGCATCCAGCCCTTTTATCAAAATTACATTCCTATGGAGGGGACAATTCCCTGATCCAATGGATAAGAGACTATCTTTCTGGCCGTTCAATCCAAGTGGTTCTTGATGGTGTCAAATCTGCTTCCCATCAAATGAATGCAGGTGTTTCTCAAGGTTCTGTACTCTCACACCACTCTTTTCTTCATCTTTATAAATGATCTCTTGTCCATTACCCGCAACCCAATCCACTCGTTTGCTGATGATATCACATTGAGTTTCTCATACTCATACGAACATTCCCGACCAAACTCTTCGAACGTCAATGCCAATAAGCAGGTTATGCTTAATTCACTGAATTCCGACCTCAACAAGATATATCAATTGGGATTATCTAACCGAGTAGAGTTCAATGCCTTAAAAACTCAGTGCTGTCTCCTGTCGTCAAAGGTGGCACTTGCATTGACGAAGCCAAGGAACTATCAATCCTCGACACTCAAATTAATTCGATCCTTAATTGGAATGACCACTTCTTGTCGTCAAAGGTAAACCTCAAAGTAAATATGTTGTCGCTGAATGGTACTTGGATCGACGAAGCCAAGGAACTATTAATCCTCGATACTCAAATTAATTCGACTCTTAATTGGAGCGATCACATATTTGAAGCTGCGAAAAGTTCAGCCAAATGTATGGTGTTCCTTAAGAGATGCGAAAAATACTTCACTCCATCCAACCTGGCTACCATTTTCAATACGTATCTTTGTTCCAAAAATGGAGTTCAACTGCCATATTTGGTCAGGCGCATCCAAAACTGAACTACACGTGCTCGATAGGATGCAAAAACGAGCAGTGCAACTTATTGGGGACCCAGCTGTGAGCCGATCAATTCCGTCGTTAGAACATAGACGCAACGTATCATGCCTATCTTCTCTCTATAGGTATTATCACGGTCGTTGCTCAACTGAACTTGCTCAATGTGTTCCGCCTCCTCAACATTTTCCCACGATACCCGTCAATCTGAGAATGCGCATCAATTCATGTTGAAAGTAAACTTCAGGCGCACAAATAAATAAAGAGTCATTCATTAGCCGAACCACACGAATGTCGAATACTCTACCTGATCATGTGTTTTCTCGTTGTAATGTTCAGACAATTAAGACCAATGTACATCGATACCTCTTTTCCTTATCCACTTCCTCTTCTTCCGCTCGCACTGTGCTCTGACATTTAAGGATATTCCAAAATCCCCTTTTATGCGGGCGTTAATGTAAAAAAAAGGACGTAATCTGCGTTTACTACCGCACTCAAGACCTAGTGGTCTTGTATGGTTTCTATCCCACCATCCCTCCATCCAAGTAGTTAGAGAGTTTTGAACTAACCTTCTAGACACTATCCTGAGATACCTGCCCCACTTTTTATTTTTTAGATATCTTGAGACTGAGCCCAACACCTTCACGGGTGTGGATGATTCTGGTTGTCGCAAGATGATCAGAAGTCAGAGACAAGATGAAGGGACACTATTTTCTCAATTACTCAACCGTTATATTAAGTAGAGCTCAATGCCTTAAAAAGTCAGTGTTGTCTCCTGTCGTCAAAGGGTAACCCCAAAGTAAATACACCCAAAAAAATTTACCCAAGGTAGTTAAAGGATTGCACTACTTCAAATTCGTGCTGCGCTACCCTGATAGTTTGACCAGCGTTAGGTCTTCTCTTCCTAGATGTTGCCACTACGTACTTAGTTTTTCCCCTCATTAATGTGCAGTCTCAGTTTTTGTGCCGCCTTATCGATCTGGGTGAAGGAATCTTATATAGCCGAATCGGATCTACCGATGAGTCGATGTCATCTGCGTAGGCAAGTATCTGGCTGGACTTGGTGACAATAGTTCCTCTAGTTGTAACGCCAGAGTCACGGATTGCTTTCTCCAACGCGCTTGGTTATATCTAAGCTTTTAGTTCATATTATCCTGAATCTCGAGAAAAAATTATAAATAAGTTTTTTTTATAAAAAAAAACACCTCAAACTAGTTCAATTTATATAAGAAAAATAAAACATACCTTTTTGGACTGTCAGCTAGGTTAACAAGCGCATCTTCTAAGTCAGTCTGCAATAAAAAGAATTCCTGTTTTTGCTTGTGAGACATAGCTATAGCATTGTACGCAGCCTCTAGCTTACTTTTTAAAGTTTAGTAGTGATAATATTTGACATCTAACTTGGTTTCTAGGTCCGTAAATTATTGAAGTTCCTTGAGCTCTTGTTCTAATTTTTGCAAACTTATGATAATATGTCATTTTAGTAATGGCATTAGACAAATATTATCTTTACTTAGATTTTTTTTTCGGTGAGCCGTGGAGTCAAACTATGTCTGCTGTAGGTTTGCTTTGCGTTAGGGGTATGAAAACTAGTAGCGGATTGTTCGGCTATAAAAGATTCTTTCAATATGACTTGCTCTGCAGGTACGAATGGTTCATTTTTGTGATATACATATTGGTAGTATATATATTAACAACCAAATTAAAAATAAAAAACTTTCACTAATAACAGTAACCAGTGTTTCCTTTTTTCTTTCCTGTTTCTGTGGACGTTGTGTTGTAGTTTTTGAGCGTTTTCCTCGCAACTTTTATGTTTTCTCTTGTTGTGACGACGGGCCAAATAGTATTTTATGATGGTGGAAGGAGTGAACCAAGTACCCATGCTGGTACATACTTCTTCCCCACACATTATCTTCAAAAAGGAAAACCATTACAGGAGCATACTACGCATCATTACTTGATCAACTGAAGGCAGAAATTGCGGAAAAAAGGCGATATTTGCAGCAAAAGAAAATCCAGTTTCACCAAGACAACGCCCCGCTTGGTAGAAACCTTGACGTGGTGCGGGGGCTTAAACTACGATGAATCATTCAGGCTATGCTGACGGAAGCATACGCTTCCAGTAGGGTCACCCATGTCAGACAGGCTAGCGAGGAGTAACACACAAAGATCTACCACCCCTAATGCAGGGTGTTACGCGTCAGCGTGCCCATTGGATGGTTTGCAGCCAGGGGTATACCGGCTGTATTATAACGGCGCCTCTCTGACACCGGGTCAAATCAGAGTAGTAAGCAGACCTTACCATATCAAAGAGGGGCTCTGATATGGCGGATCATTTGAAACCCCAGAGTGATCCAATGAAATGAATGATCAATACACAAAAAACAATCTAAAAAAAAACCCGGTAGGCGTAGGTGTGATGAGCCGACACTACCATAAGGGAACAAATCATCAAGAAAACACCGACTCGGCAAAAAGAAGACGTAGGGAAAAGCGGGATATACGCGTCGGCACGTGGAATGTTCGAACAGTATATAAACCAGGCGCGATGCAGACGGTCGTAGAAAACGCGAAACAGTATAAAATGGACATGCACATCAAGTAATTGAAACCAATGGGTTTACACTGGCGTGTGGAGGTACCGATACACATAACCTCGAGACTGGCTTCATCATAAACAATAAGATTACGCCCCATGTAAAAGATGTGCAATTTATTAATGACCGAATGTCTGTGCTAAAAATACAGGGACCATGGTACAACTATGTTTTTATAAATGTACACCCCCCAACAGAATCTATGGACGAAGAAACGAAGGACGCGTTCTACGAGACCCTAGAAGAAGTATTTGTTGGGATCTCATCATTCGATGTTAAAATCCTCCCCGGGGACCTCAATGCGAAAATTGGAAAGGAAGATCTCTTCCAACCAACTATAGGTAAAGAAAGTCTCCACGACATTTCAAATGATAATGGAATTCGAATTATCACGTTCGCAGCGTCGAAAGATCTGTTAGTGAAAAGCACGATGCTCAAGCACAAGCAAATCCATAAAGCCACATGGATATCACCCGACGGCGTAACGCGTAACCAAATAGACCACTTACTCATAGACAAAAGACACCACTCGAATATCCTTGACGTAAGATCATATAGAGGAGCAGATTGCGACTCCGATCATCTTCTAGTGATTGGCAAAATCAGGAGTCGCCTGGCAGCAATACCACATGGGCAGTCACGGGAGACGAGCAAAAAGTTCGACACTGATAAACTGAAAGACCTGCGCAAAAGGACTGCATATCAAGTCGAACTAACGAATAGATTTAGCATTCTAAAGAATGGGTGCAGTGATGAAGAGGAAGCTAATAGTGTGGACACTAAATGGACATCGATCAGAGACACAATCAAAGTAACAGCCCAAAAGGTATTAGGATTTAAGAAAACAATTAAGTCCAAACCTTTGGTTTGACGATGAGTGCAGGGCGAAGATCAAAGAACGTAAACGCCTCAGAGTGATCCATTTAGAAAGATATGATGAAGTCAACGCAGAAAGATACGCGACGATTCGAAAAGAGACAATGAGACTCTTCAAACGCAAAAAATGCGAATGGGAGAAGACTCGGATCGAAAAAATCTTAGAAAATGCCAGAGCAAAGAACATCAGAGGTATGTATGCCGGCAAAAATTCAATTAGAAACGGCTACCGAGGGAGAGTCAAAATAATTCGAGACGCAAACGGCTGTCTGTCGTTCCCATTTTCAAAAAAGGCGACAGATCTGACTGCGAAAACTACAGAGGAATATCATTGCTCCCAACCGCATACAAAATATTAACAAATGTCATTCTAGCGAGAATCACACCGTACGCAGAAGAGATACTGGGAGTCCACCAATGTGGATTCCGTAGGAACCGGTCAACAAGCGACCAAATGTTCACAATAAGACAAGTGCTGAAAAAGAAGTGGGAATATGGAGAGACGGTACACCAACTGTTCGTTGACTTCAAAAAAGCCTACGACTCAGTCGCAAAGCAAAGACTCTACCATATTGTAGTTGAGCTGGGAATCCCAAAAAAATATGCCGCCCTCATTCAAATTTGCATGAACGAAAACAAAGGGCGAGTTAGAATAGAAAATCACCTCTCAGAGCCATTTGAAATCCGGGACGAACTAAAACATTGAGATGGTCTATCACCGTGTCTTTTTAACCTTGTGCTCGAGTATGTCATCAGAAAGGTACAAGACGACAACATGGCCGGATCATCCCTGAACGGGGTCACACAAGTGCTCGCATATGCCGATGACATCGCCGTTCTGAGCGATAATCTAGAAACTGTTAGTAAAAACTGTGAAATCATCATGCAAGCGGCAGAAGAGGTGAGCCTAGAAATAAATGAAGACAAAACAAAATACATGATTACGGCGAGAGCGGGTGGACCTCGGGGAACACATATAAACGTCAGAGGCAAGATCTTTGAAAAAGTTAAAGAATTTAAATATCTGGGAACGACACTGACGGCCAGTAACGAAATGTCGAGGAAAATTAACAAAAGACTGCATTCCGGCAACGCTAGTTGGCACGCAGTCAGTAAACTGCTGAAATCCAGACTGGTATCACGTAACATAAAACTCCGTGTCTATAGAACCATAATCATGCCGATAGTTCTATATGGATGCGAAACATGGGCTCTCACAAAACGGGAAGAAAACAAATTCCGCGTATTCGAGAATAAAGTACTAAGGGGTATCTTTGGTGGTAAATATGACGAGGAGGCAGGACAATGGAGGTAACTCCATAGCCACGAATTGGGAGGGCTATATCGCAAACCTACTATAGTGAGAGTAATCAAGTCGCGAAGATTAAGATGAGCCGGGCACGTGGTACGAATGGGCAACGCTAGGACCGTGCATAGAATTCTTGACGGTAGACCAACGGGAAAGAGACCAGCCGGACGCCCGCGACGGAGATGGGAGGACAGTGTTAGGTTTGACCGCGAGGAGGTCGGATCGAATGGTCAAGAGTGGAAGGAGAGCGCACAGGACAGGGAACGATGGCTGAGTCGAGTCGGTGAGGTCATGAACTTTCGGGTTCCTATAGGCCAATAAATAATAATAATAATAATAATAATAATAATCGCTATAAAAAATGAAATACTATTTATTATTTTTATGATCTCGGCTTGGAATTGCTTTTGCAATTGACCAACTCTTATTTGAAAATTTAAATTTCCGATTAAGGACCGAGCAACTATTGGACGTCAATTTGCTGTACCTGCCTATTTTTTAGCTTTTCTTCCTCAAGCTCACTCTGCAGACAATTGATTTATTTTTCAAGTTTTTTCATCATCGCTGCATCGGAAATTATTCTGTTGAGTTGAGGTTTGTTCTTTACAATCCTAGCACGATTAGCGAAGCTGAGGGGTAATAAGCAATTGATAAATAAAAATATGAAATGCTCTTCATTAATATGTACCTTAAAGTTGATAGCCTTTCTTCCACCGCTGTGGGGTTGGTCGTGCATATTATCGCTGTTAAAGCATTACCAACTAATGAAGCTTGAAGAATTCGAGTTAGTTTCGAATCCCTGTATTTTTTTTTGTATTACACTTCTCTCGGGAGAAGCGAACCTATAGTGCCGAGTGGGCGCCCCAAAATGTCACCAAAAAACGGTTGCAGTTCCTCTTGAACAGCTGCAGGTTGTCATGTTCCGCGAACACTCGCGCGGGAAGGAGTTCCACAGCCGCCCCTCTCTGTAACGTAACTACTTTAGTTGTTTCATGGCACAGCTAAGGAACAGTAAGCTTTTCTTTATATGTTTTCTTTCCTGTAGACGCGATCCAGTTGCTCCTGTTTGGTCGGCTCGTTCTGAACCAGATAAATCCACGAGATTCAAAACACTTATCTTGACTGAATCGTCTTCAGTGTCATCTGTTTTGCGGGACTCAATTATCTACGTTGGATTCATGACAATTTACATAGAATTTAATGGAATATTCTATAGTCATATACTCACAATTCGAAAGATAAAATGCGAACAACTTGAGAGCTCGTTTACTTTTGTTCCTCCAATCTTCCATGATTTATCGCCCTTTGTAAGGTCCCGTCGGGGAGCCCCTGGCGCAAGACTAATGACCTTGCCCAGAACAAATAAATCATTATGGAAAATTTAACAAGCCTCAGGACTTGCTAAATAAGGCCAAGACCGGTTCCCGGTTGTAGTGCCGATGATGATGATGATGATGATGTAAGGTAGCTTAACAGCTCTTCTTCACTTCGCAACGACCGCTCCACGGTCCGATACCAAGTAAGTTTCCTTACGTCACTTTCATTTATACATTAAAATTGTTGTTTAATAACCATAACAAATATATTCACTATAATTAACAGTCACACTCACTAGAAGGTGCATAAATCTTTACATCCTGATTTGATTTATTTAGGGTCCTGGATTTTTTCACTGTAAATTTCAATATAGGCGACTCTAGGGAAGAAAATGAAATACATGTTATATTTTTGCGACTTTATTTTTAAACTGACTCTAAGGAAATCGCATATGATTAAACTTTGTTTTTAATAATACGGGCAGAAAATGACGCATTTTAGATACGCTGGAGTTCCGATAAATAGTGCGTAGTGCAGTTACAAGAAGAGCACGTCAATAAGGAAAGGAAATGTCGACTACATGACATTGTTCTTCAATACCTAAGGCATAATCAGGCACAACGGTCCAAGCTCGTGACTGTCTTAATGTGAAACAATGTACACTTTCTTAATAACACCTTTTGCGGACAAGTACCTAGTGAAGAGAAATATTTATGCAATATTTGTAGTAACATACATGTTGGGCTCTAATGGCGGATTGAACGTGTAGTACTTGCTCTTGATTTCACTGAAACATGTGCCCTCCATAGAAAATGGGTGATGGCAAAAGGCATTTAACACTAAACCTACCACGGGCGAATCAAATGACTCATGCGGTGAACGTACATAAGGTTTATACATTATTTATTTCCAAATTGAAGGTTTTTATATTTCCTTCAACTGAATAAATAAAGAAGATAGAATTGAAAGATGTTTTATTTATACGCTAAATTGGAGTTGTGTTGTTATAAATCTTAAAATATATCATTTTTAAAACACGGGTCATTTGACCCCTAGTGGTAGAAATAGGTATATATGAAATGTCGGTAGCTTTAGTGTTAAAATGTGTTCCTGTTTTGTGCACGATTCGTTTACCGCGCAGAATTTAAAGTTCGTTGAAACTAACGACGACAAAATAAATAAAATACATGAAATGTATATCACTACGAAACTTTATTTGCTGTGATGCAAGCGACACAATTACAATTTTATTAGAATTGCACGAAATTAACGAAATAACAAACGACAATTGAAAACACACTATTGCTCTCAAAGCTAATTTTGAATGGGGGTTACGACTGAGGCGACTGCTACGCTTTGGAACGACGAACGAAGTGAAAGAATTGTGAAGAGATCTTCACCGTTGAAATCCTTAATGGCCGCCATCTTAACGAAAGTCCTTTGATGAATGGAAGTAGGCGGGGCTATACCTTGCAGAACGATAACTGGACGAAACTCGAACGTACAACTTAAGACAGTTAAGGTGTCAATACAATTTTGACGGTATTGTCTTTCGAATGTTGTTGGCAGTCAATGTTGGCTATGCTACTTTGTGAAGCGAGATGCGTCATGCCGCCCGCCTTGAAGCGTGAGGTTCAAAACTGGTGTGGTGTTTCCGGCTCCTGTAATTTCCTCGATGGGGAGAGGGCATAGTTTCTTGACGCAACGATCATATATGCCGCCTTTTGTACGGAGAGTGACTGTACGTACAATTTCATCCTGGCCGGGGTGTGTAGCTATGACTCGACCAAGTGCCCATCTTAGTGGTGGTAGGTTTTCATCTGCGATGAGCACTAATACTCCTTTAGCTGGACCTCGGGACGGCGTGAGCGGCTGAATTGTATGAGCTGGTGCAAATATTCTTTATGCCAGCGCTTCCAAAAATGCTGCTTCATTTGCTGAGCGTGATGCCAAGCGGTTAGGCGATTTGCGGGTGTATCTGTGATGATGTTGATCTTCGGATAAGGACGAACGCGCAAGCCTGCCTCCGACACGTACTATGCCGGCGGAGTCCAAAATTGGATTCAGCGGTATTAATTTGTTTGATGCTGGGAGTGGCTGGTTGGCCGACAATGTTTCAATCTCGCGCCTGAACGACGGCAATTGAACGAGTCTGATGATGACGTTGTGCGAGCGTGAAAGCTCGCCAACTCGCAACGGGCCAATACTGCGTTGAGACATGCCTTTGGCATTGTGAACGGATCGGAGTACATATCTAATGATTCGTTGTAACTTGCTGAACGAACTATATCGCTCAAATATATCCTGTTTTCGAATTTCGAGCGACATGCAAGCGACCGTGTGTATCACGGGTTTCAACTCGGGAACCTCTATTTTTGCCAGAGCTTGCTTTGGCCATGACGAATCTTGACCCTTTAACCATGAAGGACCATTGAACCAAAGGCTGCTTTCCACGAACTCAGAGGGAAGCTGCCCACGAGAAATGAGATCTGCAGGATTGTCTTTGGAGGAGATGTGATCCCAGTAACATTTGGATACATTAGCTTGTATCTCGCACACACGATTTGACACGAAAGTTTGTAGCTTGTGCGCGGGAGTGCTTATCCAGTGCAGTACGATGGTGGAATTCGACCAGAAATAGACCTCATCTATTTAATTTGAGATGCTCTTTCGTATGCTGTTGTGCAGACGAGTCAGTAACACGGCTGCGCTGAGTTCCAATCTGGGTATTGTTAGGGGTTTGAGAGGAGCGACTCGCGATTTGGATGCAATCAAACGGATATGCACTTGGCCTTTAGGATTGATGGTTTTTAAATAAAAACAAGCTCCATAAGCCTTTTCACTGGCATCGCAAAATCCATGCAGTTGTACATTAACTGCATTGGATATGGTTACTCCACGAGGAAATTTGAGATCTTCGGTTAAGTGGAGCTGGTCTTGGTACGCAGACCATGCTGAATGGATTTCCATATGGACAGATTCGTCCCACGCAACCCTTGCCTTCCATAATAGCTGAATCAGCACCTTGGCATATACCACGATGGGGCCTAAGAGTCCCAACGGATCAAACAATTTCGAAATTTGAGACAATATGAATCTTTTAGTGCTGCTGTTTAGTTTATCAATATTGACAACATAAAAGAAATAATCCTTGCGAGAGTTCCAGCGTATGCCCAAAGTCTTTATGTCCGAGTCGAGGTCTTGAGACATATGTCAATGGTCAGGATGTTCTTGCTCCTTGATAAGTAGCGCTGAGTGGCTCGAAGCCCATTTTCTCAAGCAGAATCCTCCTTTCTTGAGTAATGCGAGGAGTTCATCGCGGATCAGGATGGCCTCGGTTAGAGTATCCGCTCCTGTGAGTAAATCGTCTACATAGAAATCCTTGCGCAATATTTGAGCAGCCTTGGGAAAGTTATTCGTTTCGTCATCAGCTAGTCTGAACAGCGTCTTTATAGCCAAATATGATGCGCAAGCTGTTCCATAAGTTGCAGTGTTGAGTTTGAAAACCTGTATGGGCTCGTGCATAGTGCGTCGATACCGATTTTTTTGATACTCTGCATCGGCTGAATTTACCTGAACTTGTCGATACATTTTTTCGATGTCAGCCGTGAGGACGAAAATGTGAAAACGAAATCGTGAGAGCAATTCAAATAAGTCATCCTGTAGCTTGGGATCTACCATGAGGGTGTCGTTTAATGAAACACCCGTTGTCGTTTTTGCGGAGCCATCGAAAACAACCCGAATCTTGGTGGTTAGGCTGCTCTTCTTCACCACCGCATGATGAGGGAGAAAAAAGCCTTTGGGCTCTTGATTCACTGCAAGTGACATGTGTCCCAACGACAGGTACTCATCTAGAAATGCAGTATACTGACGCTGCACCTCGGGTTTGGCTTGGAGTTTGCACTCCGAAGCATAAAATCGTCTCAATGCCATAGTATACGACTGCGAATGCGGTCCTTTTCTGGTTGAAAGGCAATTTTACTTGATATCTCCCGCCAGGAAGTCTAATGATGTGGAGAGCATAATGATCCTCGCAAGCTATTTCTTGAGGCGAACGAATTTTCTCAATTGAGATCTCCTCAGATTCCCAGCACCGAGTTAGATTCACATCTGGGGGATTGGATTGTATCAACAGATGGCAGGACACGTTAGCTGGCCGATAATTGGGATCGAGATCGCCAGCAAGAATCCATCCTAATTGCGTCTTTTACAATAATACATTTGGCTGTTTCCTCAACGATATTTGGCCAATGCAAAGCAACTTGTAAAATAATTTGACGCCTATTAAGGCATCGACTTTCGACGATTTGAAAAAACTGGGTCAGCCAAAGGAATGTTTCTTGGTAGATCAAGAACATGTGGATCTATAGGAGTTGAAGGCATTGGATGCTCAATCTGCGGTACGATCAAAAATTCAATGGATTTCTCATATTTAGTGGCACGCGATCTCAATGTTGCCCGTGTTGAATGTGTAACCCTAGTGGAAGTGCTGTCGATTCCTGAAACGTAAACGTTGGACGGCCTTTTGACGATCCGCTGTTTCCTGAGTTATAAAATGCACTTGAGAACCTGCATCCAAGAATATGCGGCATAACTGGCTCCTGCCTTGACTATTAACAATGTCCACTAGGGCAGTGGCTAACACTCCATGAGTTGCGCTTTGAGCCTGCCTGCTCGTCTCGTCAACTGCGAAATGTGACGCAACCGTGTTTATCCTATTTGTCTTTTCAAAATGTAACAAGGCGTGGTGACGTTGATTGCACTTGTTGCATTGCTGCGCCTTACAGCCCGACACTCGATGTCCTTTCCTTAGACATTGTATGCACCACTGGCCGGTCTTGGCGGCTTCGAAACGCGCTTGCGGAGTTAGCGACTTAAACCTGTCACAAGCGTAGATTTGATGACTAGTGTCATTGCAGAGAACACAACCCCGAGTTGTAGCCACGAATGTCTGTTGCGATCTCTGGTTGCGACGAGTAAAGGACCTTTCCGATGGTAAGCTAGAGTTGGGTTTTGCTCGAAAGCCTTCTACTTGAGCTCTTCTTTTGATGACATCAACAAAGTTTTTTAAGGTGGGTTTAGCTATACTGCTGCTACAGTCTTCCCATCGATCCCGGGCGCAGGGATTAAGCTTTTCACGAAGGAGTACGATTAATATGGAGTCCCAAGACAACGGGTTCATTTAGAGCTTGTAATGCGCTCAAATATTTTTGTAAATCATACACGAAAGATTGGAAAGAGAAATCCCTAGTTATTGAAGGCATATCGATAATAGCCTTAATGTGACACTCGCTGATGTTTTTTCGATTATTGTACCTCTCTTTCAAGAGCTCCCAAGCGACCTGATAGAATCGGAGGATTCGATGGATGCGATAACCTTAGCCGCTTCCCCCTTGAGGCAGCCTTTGAGATAAAATAGTTTTTTGACCGGCGCGATTTTGATGTCCTGGTGGACCAACGCATTGAACAGATCATAGAATCCTAGCCAGGATTCATACGAACCTTCAAACGACGGCAACGATATGGTTGGCAACCGGGAGGATTGAAAGTTTTCAATTAGGTTATGGGACAATTTCGAGATTAATTGTTGACTTAGGCTTTCCATGTCTTGTGCCTTATCCACCGTTGGTTTTGGGCTTTCTGGTACGCCAGGGGCACCTGAAATGGATGAAAATGAGGAATTTGGTGGAACCGGTGGAGGACCGAGAGAGTTGCGATCGTGGGTGATATCCTTGTTATCAACCTCGGCCGCATCTGTTGGCTCGGTCAATATAACAGATTCCGGAACAGACTTTCTTGTGTAACCGGCTAAAAGTTCTGCTGCAATACCATACGCCTTGTAGTATGAATCCTCAAAGGCGTTGTTATGATCCAAAAGTTCGTCAGAAGGCTCTAGCAAGCCTTCCAGAGCTTCCTGACACGACAAAAACTTCTCGTGAATCCCCTCTGTGTCCGAGAACCGCTTTTCGAGAGCGGGAAAATCAGTTTCGGGGTTGAACTTGTCTAAGAAGTTCATGCAGTTGGTCAGGGATCGTTTGGCACCAGCCCGTTTGCTGATTAATGCCTTAATTTGAGCTTCGGCCATTTTATAAAATTAAATACCGCGACATGAGTTGGAAAAACAGATTATGCACGAGTAGAAGTAATTTTTGGACACTTAAAGGAAAGAAGAAAGTAATAGAGGAGGACAAAAATCACTACGACACTAATTTGATGGACGCAAGTTATGCACAAATAAAAGAACAATACGGAAAGGGCCAAGAGGTACAGAAACAACAATTAAAACTCTTTATTTTTATCACTATTTGTAGGTAGCTCTTTAATAATCCTTAACACTAGTGACTCACCTGAAGTTTTTACCACGTTCTCCTTTCTGGCTTGGTCTAAAGATGCTCGCTCCAACGAATAAACTGCTTGCAGCTGGTGTAGAAGACGCGATACTCTCGTTCTGATTATAGCTGGTTGTCGAAACTAGTCCAAACGATGCGTAGATTACCGCTTCAGTATTGTTTTTTCCACCGAACACAACAATTCACGAAAATGTGATCCACTAAGTTCCTCTTTCTTCCAACGGAATAAGGCCAATTAAACTTATCACTGATTTACGAGTTCAGTTTTCAAAAGGACCGATTAAAATACCACTGATTCTGAAAAATGCAAACCGATCCGGCTCGAAGGACCAATGTTTTTGGGCACGATTCGTTTACCGTGCAGAATTTAAAGTTCGTTGAAACTAACGACGGCAAAATAAATAAAATGCATGAAATGCATATCACTACGAAACTTTATTTGCTGTGATGCAAGCGACACGATTACAATTTTATTAGAATTGCACGAAATTAACGAAATAACAAACGACAATTGAAAGCACCCTATTGCTCTCAAAGCTGATTTTGAATGGGGGTTACGACTGAAGCGACTGCTACGCTTTGGAACGACGAACGAAGTGAAAGAAGTATGAAAAGATCTTCACCGTTGAAATCCTCAATGGCCGCCATCTTAACGAAAGTCCTTTGATGAACGGAAGTAGGCGGGGCTATGTCTTGCAGAACGATAACTGGACGAAACTCGAACGTACGACTTATGACAGTTAAGGTGTCAATACAATTTTGACGGTATTGTCTTTCGAATGTTGTTGGCAGTCATTGTTGGCTATGCTACTTTGTGAAGCGAGATGCGACAGTTCCAATAAGAAGGAAATATTGTTGAAAGTAAATAAAACAAAGTGTATTTCAATAAGATGGAAACATATTTAAGTGCTTATATCTATTGAGATTACCGAAAAACGACACTTTTTTTTAGAATTTTATTCTCTGTTATTTATTGAGTAAATAAAAAATCATTTGAAGGGCTTGTTATACCCATAATTAGATATAAAAAATAATTATTACTTTTATTATAAGTACAAAATGGCGGCGTGGGCGTAAGCTTTTTTTCTTTGAAAGGTCTAACGGTGTGCAGCATAACGACTAGCAACAGCACCTAGAATAAAAAAAGTTTTTTCATCATCTTTGAGTTTTTCTAAGGCGGTATACATGAGTATTAAAAAAATATTATTTATTTGCAAAATGCCACTAGTATGACAGAATAAATTGAATTTCCGATAAATAATCGATTTTAAATTGTTTATAAACAATGTACTTGTTAATTAATCATAAAATCCGTGTGTACCGTCCTAGATAGTTTGTCTAAGAAGCTACCGTTAAAATTTTAAGTCGATCGAATAAAAATTGCCCGAGTTATGTTGCACGTCAACTTAAAAAACATGGTTTTGAGAAAAACGCGTTTAAAGTTTCAGTCAGCTGTAGTCTTACGGTCATTTCAGCGTCTCAGGTCATCTCTCTCTAAAGTAAACGATTTATAAGGCCATCTATACGTCTTTTATGAAAGTATGACTCACTTACATTGAATAAAAATTATCGACCCGATTAGGATACTTCAAAACGCTGCGAAAAGCGAAGCGGCTTTTTCGAACGTTTCGGAGCCTTTAAAGTTGTTGCGGAAATCAGCTTTAGAAAAAAGATATTATAGAAAAAAATTGTTCACATTAAATTTCTAATATATATCATTTTGGGATGTTTATATGTAATTACCCCTTAAAATAAATAAAACAAAGTTCATGTGAAAAATTCGTGAGATCTTTATTGAATCATTTGGTTTGGTCCATGGCAATTGTGCAAAAAATGTTGCCACTGTTTCTGCGCCACTCCTACTAGAGACGGTCCAAATTTTTAAAAACATCACATAAGTGCTCTTCAAGCTCGCCAGTATGCAGTTGTCAAAGCTGACAGTCAGTAGGATTCAGATCCTGTGTTAATTGGATTTTGTAAGCGCGTAGACAAATCCCTTCTCGAAATTCGATGTAGTGTGGTGGTGGAGAGGTTCAATTCCTGCGCACGACAACGAATCGAGGTGTTTGGCTTCGCAACCATATTCATGCGCACCGCGGCAAGGTTTTCCCCTGAGCGTTGTTCTACCGACCCATATTCTTTAAATTTTGTAACCATTTTTGCAATTGCTCTCTTAGTTGGTCGATTGTGTTCACAAAAAAAAGATTGCGAAGTGTGCTAAATGCATGTTTATTTGAACCCCGTTTTTCGTAATAGGCTTCAATATTTTGAATTGTTATTTTGTCCATATGTGAAGTTAACAAAATCTAAGTTAAGCAATTCGAAAAACTGTTGCCAAACATCTTTTGATGTTTAAGCTTACTTCATATTTGACATATTTTCCTCTAATTGGACCATTCTTCACTTCGAAGTCATTAATATTTCACCTCAAATTGTGAAGTTGTCGAAACTAGATGCATTGGAACAAGTCTCGACAAAAGACTGAAACTATCTGAGGGGGAGCTGTATGCGACGGCTTGCGATGATTAAACGAAAGCGAAGCTTGTGCCCTTATAAGAGTTACCCAACTAAGCCCCTACGGAATGTTAGCCCATAACCAATCTGCTACGAATAGTTGCATTACTCCAACGCCACAACGACACTTATTGATCACCATAACCATTTTGATGTTCAAGAAAAGAAACAAAGGTGCGGAGGACAGATGCTAGGGGAATGGATTGCGCACTGCATACGTTTTATTGGACACACGCATATGAACTATAGATTTTACACAGAAGTAACACAGGAATCTACTGGTGCAATTGGATGCCCTGTGGTTTTTGGAATACCCCGATATATTCATCATCATCATCATCGGCACTACAACCGTGATCCGGTCTTGGCCTTATTTAGCAAGTCTCGAGGCTTGTTAAATTTTCCATAATAATTTATTTTTACGGGCAAGGTTATTAGCCTTGTGCCATACCCAGATATATTACACTTGCGAAATTTGATTTCGTGAATCTATAGCACTCGTACTGCCACGTTGACAGATTGAATGATACTCATATATCGACTAGTTATTATTTGCATGATTTTTACAACAGATTCTATTTGGTGATGTCTTTATTGTAAATTTGTTCTCCCTTAAAATGCCTCCCTTATTTATTATTCTGTGGCACTTATTTTGGGGTGTTAGTTTGTAACACCAAACAAAATATACAACTTTTTAATCAAAATGATCTTTTTCAATGTTGCTAGCCCAACGACATGTACCTGCAGAGGACTTCAAAATCAATTCATTCCTCCAAACGCATTTCTTTTTTTTGATTGAGAAAAAAATCTTACCAATGACAATTGTACTTCAATACAATAATCCAAGGTAGTACAGGATGTCCAAAAAGTAGTTTTCAATTTGTTTTGCTTCATGTACGAATTCAACCGAATGGAAGAGGTGCACGGCGTATGTTGATAGCAAACTCTGTCATTGAGAATTCAGTGGCTATGGAATGTTTCTCAGGGCCAGTGCGTGAGTGGTATGTACACAAGTTTTACAGTAACAATAATGCTGCTATTATTGCACGGAAAAAAATTTGGTATGTGCAATATATTTATCACATTAGAGAAGCGCTGAGTACTCAACAAAGTATGCTTGCGGTGGTTTGAAAGAATTGATTCAACAATAAACAAACTACGGACGAGGTGATCTAAGTCGTCAAGAAATTAGGAAAGGGTAGAGAGCATGCGCACAAATTCGCAATCTCTCTCCACATCACAAACAGGCAAGTATCCTATTGGATCGATATGTGGCGACTAACATTTTTTTCAGGACAGTTTTAAACGATTCTGCTGATTTTACTCATAACACCTGGTTCCATCTCACATGTCTCAAATATTTTCATCAGTTATTCGTGGAATTTTCTTGGAAAAGGCCAAATACCTCAGCAGAAATTGCAACCTTAACAGAGAACACGCACTGGGCAGCTTACAGACATGTAGTGTTAAGTTTAAGAGTTCGCAACATACATAGACAATATAATTTTTTTGAAAGCAAATGTAAAATCTTGCCAAATTTATTAGATTTGAGTTATCATGTAATTTACTTATGTTGTAATGAACAAGAATCTTTAAAAGTTGGATAAAATAAAAACTTTGATTCATAAATATCTCCACTATTTTATTTAAGAACTTTTGTTTAGGAAAACAAAATACGTTTGAGACAAGCTGTACTAGCTTCAACGCCCGGGATGAACTACACTTCTTTCCGGGTGTCGTCAAATCATAAAAACAAATATGCTTCTCAGGCTAAATAATGATAGATTAAAAAAACAAAAAAAAAAAAAAAAAAAAAAAAACTTCACAATCGTATTCAACCATCTTAATGTTTTTAAGCTCTTGGCGTTCTTTTGTTAAGATTATAGGTTTATTATGAGTAGTTGTGAAGAAGCTAATTTGATTCGTAGATATTTTATGTAAATACATGCATTGTGATAGAAAAAAAACATACCTTATATAGGCATATAATACATAAATATTCAAAAATGATTTGATGGCATGAAAATCCGCAATTTAATCAGAATTAGATAAACAACAAATGTTGAAAACGGTAAAATTTTTCGACGGAACCGAACGTTATCTTACCTTGAAATTTAAACTATATCCAACCGAAAAAAAGTTGGGGCAGTAAATGAAGAAGAAATGTCAATTGATTTGCTGGTCAACTTAATCGACCGACAGAAGTAATGAGAACTAAGCCCAGTATCAAAAATAATAAATGAAACTATTTTCACTTCTTCAAATGTATCACCATTCGGACCACTTGTGACTTACTCAGAAATAAAACTGTATGTGCCCGTTGTTGGAAGTGTCCACCACCATATTTGGGATTTCGATAAATTAAATTATGTTTACCTTAACAGAAATTGCCTGTCAGACATTTTGGATTTCCTTGAAAATCTCGTTGGCTGCCAGAACCATAAGGCCAGGATTATTAGTGTCCCCAATCATTGTGTATGTTTTACCTTAATGAATATAAGTAATATTAACGAAAACTGCAAGTCTCCATATGAAACACACTGAATTGAACATACCAGATGATGTTTGTCCATATGCAAAAACGATACCATTAAAACCGTTTCTCCCAGAGTCGATAATGGGATTGACAACTTCTTGAAATACGACAGCGTTGGTGGTATTCCGATCGAAAACGTAATCTAAAATTACAATTCGCTACATGTTCAGCTTAATTGTTTAATATAATGGTTACCAAAGTCAAAAGGTTCTCCAGATCTGTCCATCAACTGAATTGTTGTTCCTGCAACATTCCAGTAATTTTTTTGGTTTTGGTCTTTTTCCTTTGAAAGGATAGGCCGCAGTTTAATTGCTTCCTTAATTGGGTTCGTCGACATCACATCATAATAAAGAATAACTATTTAAAAATCATCACTGTTTAAACCGAAAAGCAGCAAATCGAGTTGAAATCTAATTCAGTTAGTGAGGCAAGCGGTAAAAATGTTTGACTCTATATCCGCTTGTTAGTAAATCAAACCGGTGTTTTTACATTAATTTGACATTTCGCAAGGTCCTGCTACATTTAGTTGACGCACTTCGAAAGAATTTCAAAAATTTTAAAGTCTTACATTTTTAAATAGTTCTTCAATATCATAACAATACTTACGTTAGAATAATTCATTTATTGTTTTTTAAGTTAAGATAATCAAATTCAACTCAATTAATATCAATTTACATACATATGAAGTTTTGTTTGGTGAGGCTAGAACTCTGATTTATTCGGCGTAAAACAAGCTGGGTTGTTTGTATCAGGCCTCTTTTGACCTGATGTTTTGTTCGCCTACTTCTAGCCCTACTATACACTAGGGTGCAACACCCTTAGTGTGATAATTTTGTCTCGATATTCGGGCGCAACGCCACTAAATATCTAAAAAGTGCAATAGTTTTTAGTTTTGATATTCGCACGACGCCACTAAATATCTCAAAATAAAACCTGAAAGGAAAATAAGATTAGACGAAAATACGCCGGGGTGGTCGGTTGCATTCTGATTTTTTTTTTTTTTTTCAAAACTGTATTTATTGACCATAATTAGAATTCGTACATTTAAGTAATACAGTGACTTAAAATTAATTTTGTAACAATTGAATACATGTAATGATTATAATAATATATACATTTTCCAAACAATATTTTATGAGATACAAGATAGATGCGTGTTTATAAATTTAGTGGTATTATCTTCCTGGAAAAGGTCAGAAAACCAGGAATTTGTTTTTTCAACTTTACTTAATCTAAACTTAATCCCAATTATATAAATAACTTAACCTAATTTAGCCTGATTACAGTATGATTTTCCTAAAGCCATAAACAATGTTTTGTAATTAATGGGATATATTGTGACGCATATGACAATCAGTACTGGAATCTTCGAGAAAGTCCGAAACAAAGTACTAGATTATTTTAGGAAGTACTGGAAAACTGGAATAGAAAAGTCGAGATTATGGAACGGACGGAAACGAAACGCCGAATCAGAATGAGGGAACGGTATAAATACGTCGCACACAGATCGTGGAGAGGAGTATAAAGTAGGAAGTGAAACAAATGATTGCTGATGAGTAAGAAGTAGAACGTGAAGCAAGCGATAAGTGCGGTAGACTAATAAAATGTCTCATTAATTCAGAATCGATGTAACAGCTCTTATTTATTTTAAAATAATTAATCCAGCGAACCCTAAGCTCGCTACAATATGAATTAAAGGATGTGGAGTGAGGTCAGTTATGGGTTTGAGGAATAGTATTTCTTTCCGGTTGTTCGTTGCAAAAACATAGGGTGTTGGAAAATGGTTGGATGTTACAGTATTTGAACTGGTTAGGGGTAACTTCGGTGTTGTGGTATATGATCTCGTTTGAATCATTTACCAGTCTGCTTGAGGCGACGATAGCTCTGGTGTGGAGACAGTTGGGATAGTTAGTTCTGATATCTAGAGGGTTCTCTAAGAGCGAGGTTTTTATGGGATTGGGATTATTTTGTAGGTTTTCGATAAATTTGATAGACAGTTCGAGGAATCGTCTATCGAAGCGCTCAATACCAGCGGTATTGTAGAGTTCGACGTTACTATAGTACTTATAGGAGTTAGGACGACGATGTAACCCAGAGACATACCTAAAGCATTTTCTTTCGAAAACCCGTAACTTCTCCATTTGGGAGGGAGTGATATGGTACCACAATGGGCACGCGTACGTGAGTGTGGGTCTGATAATTTGTTTGTAAATGAGCAGTTTGACTTTGTGAGAGAGACTATTAGGTTTCCACATTACTCTTCTACAGAGATTAAGCTGAACTGTGGCTTTATGAAGGGAATTTTTAATGTGGGAGGAAAGAGACCAGTTATTAGAAAAAGTGATTCCCAGATATTTTAGGGTTTTGGAGGGTTTATTAGAGTGTTGTTTAGGTTAAGTTTAATTTTGTTGTGGCAGCGTCTAGTGTTGTTTGTACAGTGCTCGTGTTTGCCCTTGAACACTATGAGCTGCGTTTTATTTGGGTTAAGGTGAATTTTCCATTTATTGAAATATGTTGTTATGTTAGGGAGGAAGTTGTTAATGCGGTTTCTTGCAGCCTTAACAAATTTGCTGTTAGAGTAAATTAATGTATCATCAACATAGTTCAGCATCACAACATTAGGAGATACGGGATGAGGAATATCCGCGATATATAACAGATATAAAAATGGCCCTAAAATAGAGCCTTGGGGAACACCCGCGGTTATGTTGCGGGTTTCTGAGACGGAAGAATTTATTCTCACAACGAATTTTCTGTCAGAAAGATAAGAGGCTAAGAGCTTTGTTGTGTGAGAGTTTAGATTAAATATGGAGTGCAGTTTGTACAGAAGCCCTGAGATCCAGACGCAATCAAACGCCTTAGAAATATCGAGAGATATACACACAGTAGGGCTTTGGTTTTGGAGACCAGTTGTAACATCGTGTGTAAGTTTTAGTAGAGCATGACATGTGGATTGTCGCTTACGAAATCCGAACTGACAGTTAGGGATGGGGGCATTCTCATTGGCAAATGAGAGAAGATTTTGGTAGATCTTGCGTTCCAGTATCTTACTTAATGTACTTATTAGGGATATTGGACGATAATTGCAAGGGCTATTACTACTACCGGGCTTCTTAATAGGAATTACTACCGCAGTTTTCCAGTTCTCTGGGAAGTGGGATGCATTAATTATATGATTAAGAAGAATGAGGATGGGAAGTAGACTCGGTGGGCGTAGCATTTTAAATAGAAGACGTGGGATTCCATTTAATCCAGTTGACTTTTTGTTATTTCCTGATCTTACGATCTCGGATAATTCGTCTGCAGTTAGAAAATTTGTAGTGTCTAAGGGGTGTGAAGCTATGCTTGTGTTGTTAAATTCACCGATGAAAGGAGTAAAAGATGAGAATAATCTGTTAGAGATGTATTCGTTTACTGTGTTCTCGAAGCCAGGAGTTGAGAGAGAATTATTTTGCTCATGAATCTTTGCAAAGTGTTCTGCGAGGCAATTTGCTATGTCCGTATCGGACTGGGCAATATTATTGCTGATTGGGTTGATGAGATGATCAATTCGGGGTTTATATTTACGACCAGTTAATTGGTTGATGTTTTTGAAAAGATCCCGATTTGGTTTGATGTTACTAAGTGTGGAGATGTAGTTCTCATCTGCGAACTTTTTCAACTGCTCATTTATCAGAGTGGATAGGAGTTGGATCTGGCTTTTAATAAAGGGGCAGTATCTCGTATGAAGTTTACGACGGAGCTGCTTTTTAAGGCGCAATAATTTGGTTAGGATGCTGGGCAAAGGCTTTCCTAAATAGTTATGAGGAATGGTTGTCGGGGTGTTGTTGCTGAGAGCCTCCTTAAGAATTTTCTCTATTCTTAAAGATGCTTGATCGATTTCAGTAGGGAGTAAGTTAGATGCTTCGGGGATATACAAGTCAGAGAAACTTATCGCTATTTCCCTATTGACTTTTCTCCAATTTGTTTTGGTGAAGTTTGGGACAGGGTTTGACGAGTATAGTGGGTCGAGAGAGGGGATTTGGATCATGGTGTGAATGGAATCCTGATCAGAAGGAAATATAAAGGAGATTGTAGGTGGACCCGCTGAATAAACATCGTCGGACTTGAGGAAGAAGTCAATTGTTGACCTGGCTGAGCTAGAGACACGAGTTGGCTGTAATGGGGAGCCAATGTAAGTGTATGGATAAGACTGGAGGAGGGCTAGCAATTGGCGACCATATTTGTTGCATTTATTATCATTGAATGCTGTATGACGAGCATTCCAGTCTCCTCCGATTATAAATGGAGCGGGAACGGACTGTTGGATAATCTGCGAAATGTCAGTATCTGGGAAATCTGGTTGTCATGAAAGTTGAATATAAATGGATGCTAAGACGAGCACTTTATTGTTCTCACAGAAAAGTTTTACTGCTGTGTATTCAATGCTGGATATACCGGTGAATCTAACTTCACTGAATTGAAATTTTTTGTGAATTAAGATGCCGGTACCTCCATGAGATCCATTAGTTCTGGGGTTAGAAACTAAAGTATAATTAGGAATGGAAACTCGGGAATTTGGTTTGAGCCAGGTCTCTGAAAGGAAGAGGATATCTGGGGAAAACTTTTCAACAAACAACCGGAGGTGTTGCTTACGTATGTTAGAGTAAAGATTTTATTTTTCTCTTAAAATTTTATTTATACAAAATATTTACACTAATATTCTTACATCTACAATATTGAATACAGGATTACAGGATTCCTGTTTACATACATACATAAACTCGACTACAGGATTCCTGTTTACTATTACATACATTAATAAGACCAAGCCGAAGGACAATCGGCATTTTTAAGATACACGCAAATTACTGGTGTGCACAGAAAACAAAAGATAAAAGGAACGCACGTTCCTGTACAAAAAAAAAAACAGAAATATGTATTTATGGTGGTCCGTTTTGAGTTGGCGGCAATTCTATTAACACTCTCTGCTGTTGAAAAATGTTTGCTGTTGTCAATTGGAAATTGCTGGTTGCGGACAAATGTAGAGATCCTGTTGGGTTCAGTCTGGTGGTGATGGCGGCATGAAGCTGAAATTTGCTTTTATTGCCCAGTCATAAATTGTAGCTGGGATGCGGTATTCAAATGCATGGAATAAAAATACGGCGGCAATTGGAAAAATGGTTCTGACACACATAACAATGGCTGGGATGTGGCATTCAAAGGACTGGAAACGGCGGCAAATGGCTCAGTATGTTCTAATAAACATAATCATGGCGGGGACGTGGCATTAAAGTGCCACGAATGATACGAAAGGTGGCACCGCACAAATGGCTCCGCATGCTCTCATAAACATTTGGTAAAATGATTTCAATTCAAATGTAATATAATTAATGATTAATACAATAAGTATGGATAACATTTTGGGGAAAAGAAAAGTTTAAAATTGTATGGTTGCGTATGGGATGTGTGCGGTGGTGCGGTGGTGGATTCCCAGGGGCTTATAAGAACACAGAGTTTAAGAGTAGAGGTGTTAGATTGAAAAAAAGGAGGCGAGGTAAGAGTGGCACTCCGTAGCATACGCGAGATGGGTTCGTTAATGCCATAAAAGGTGTGATGAGCTGGTAAATAAAATAAATGAGTTTTCCGAAGGTTACGGGGATAGAGGAGAGAAGGCTTGCAGAATTGACCGATCCTGAGAGAAAATCCTGGATGAAAAGAATGTCAGCGTAAACCATACATACATGCTAGATTAATTAGTTTGAGACGACTTGTATAAGGGGACAGGGGGTTTTCCCAACACAGTGTTCGGAGGGCAAAATGTAAGGACCGACGTTGAATACTCTCAATTCTGAAAATACGGAACATATGATAAGTGGACCAGACCTAGTGGTTATATTAGTGGACAAAGGGAACGTAGTTGAATCGGGTCACGTAAGGGTTAGAAAATTCGTCAGGCCAGCGTTTCGCAACGGTAGATAAAGGTTTGTTGAATATGAAATGCCGGCGGGGAGGGGAATGGGTGCACTTCCATGAAAACGTAATTGATTTGCGTTTGTCAACATCAAGCAATTCTTCTGGCACTAAAGCGAAATGTTGTCGAGGTCTATTTGAAGAGGGGAAGAATCAAGCGGAGAACAAATGGTTTTGAAAAATTTGGTATCGTCGACATAGAGAGAGATACAGGAATGCTTGATAATCATACCAATGTCGTCTATTGCTAGTAGTGGTAGACTCCTGAAGTGGCAAGAAAATTATTTAAGAAAACGTATCTGAAACATAGTCTCTAGAGCCGATTACTCAGATATGAAGAAATCCATGTTGTTAATACAGGTTCGAAGCCCAAGGAGGATAATTTTGTCGAAGGCTCTAATGAAATCAGTAATCGACTTCGCACCCATTCTCTAAGGCTAGCAGTGTGTGGGAAATGAATTCAACTAAACTAGTCTCCCCTTTGTGTCCCATGTTATGCAGTGGACTGATGAAGGAAGTTTTCCATATGCTAGAGAATTCACGGTGAGAAAGGGACAGATTAAAGATAACTAAAAGGGAAGAAAAGAGCACGGAGAAGCATTTTTAAGGCATATAGCCCGGAAACCATCTAGGTCAAGAATAAACTCCTCTTTAATTTGGATTAGTCTATTTTCAATCGTGGATGGATAAGTGGAAGTGAAAAAAAATGGAACAAGGGAGAAGTCTGGTAATAAATGAGGTCACGAATAAGAGAACCACCATCGAGGGATTGTTTGAAAAAGGAGGTGTTACACACAAAACCTACCACTCCTAATACCTATCCTTTTGGGGCCACCCCCACCATTAATAGGATTCACCTTAACGTGACTCCCATATATTGATTATCATCATAAGTACCTGTCGCGTCGTGCTTGAACTAATTAGTTCAAGCCATTTGAATTACTTTTTGTTGTTAATTATTATAGTAGTTTATATTTATTCTTAGTATTAATTGTTATTATTTTTGTTATTAATTCTTTATAATTTGTAATTAACCGCATGTTTGGCAGCACTTTTAATTTTTGTTATTGCCAGTTTGTTATTCAGTTTTCGTTGTCATGGTTTTGTTGTCATTTTTGCATTATGCAAATGATTTAGTTTTCGTTGTGAATTGAATTAGCTCGTTTCTCGTTTTATATGAAAATCAGTTTTAGTTTGTTTTAGTTGTCGATATGTTATCGTTTTCGTTTGTCGTTCGATGTTTCGTTGTTACTATTTTTGTGTCGTGTGCATTTGAAGTAAAGAAACTCATAACAGGAAACTTTGTATTTCATTTTATATGCTCGTCGTCGTTCGCTTTCGGTAAACGAACCGGAATTTATTCATGGTCCTTCGAGCTGAATCGATTTTAATCTAATTAATCAGTGCGCAAGATTAATCGGTGGTTTACGCAGCGGAGTACGTTAGCCTTACGAAGACGGTTCATTTAGAACTAGTCGGTGGATTCGCCACCGAGTATTTTATCGCAAGCCCAAAGCGCTTCTTGTCAGGACGGAAATGGTCAGTCGAGATCCATTATGATAATGGAACTAACTTGCTCAAAAGGCATCAACAGGCCGTATTTAGTTTTCTTATTGGTCAAGGAATTGATTGGCACTTCATTCCGCCAAGAGCTCCTCACTTGCTTACTTATGAGAAATTAGTGACGTATATTATCGAAGTGGAAGCAATATTTAATTCCCTTCCCATATCACCCATGTCCTCCTCCTATGCAAATAATCTTGAACCTTTCACTCCTGCCCACTTCCTAGTGAGTAGCCCTTTAGCTTCTTTCCCGCAATTCGACTTCGGAGGTTCGCCAGTTAATTGTATATCCGACTGGCGCCACGCACAACAAGTGAAGCAATATCTTTGGAAGCGTAGGCGCAAGAAATCCCGACAACAGCTGATTCGATTCGGTCGCTCCCGACCCCCAGAGGTTCGACTGAAAGAAGGAGCATTGGTGCTCATTTTCGAAATTGGACCTGCTTATATGGCCCAATGAAAACCTTATAATCTACAGAAGATCATAGTTGTACACAACGGTTTTCAATTGATACGTTCAACTTATTTAACGTATATATTATTGAATGAAATTACAATATTGTGACGCATATGACAATCAGTACTAGAATATTAGAGAAAGCCCGAAGCAAAGTACTAGAATATTCTATAAAGTACTGGAAAACTGGAGACTATCAACAATAGAACATTCAAGGCTATGGAACGGACGGAAACGAAACACCGAATCAGAATGTGAGGAAACGGTATAAATACGTCGCACACAGATCATGGAGATGAGTAAGAAGTAGAAAGTGAAGCAAGCGATAAGTGCGGTAGTAAGAAGTAATAAGTAGAAAGTTATAAGTAAGAAAGTGAAGCAAGCGATAAGTAAGAAGTAAAAAGTAAGCAGTCAAAGACGCGATAAGTACGGAAGTGATAAGTCAAGAAATCGTTAAGTGTACGGTAAAAGTAACGGTTGTTATTAACGGACTAATAAAGTGTTATATTAATTCAAAATCGATTTAACGGTCTTATTTATTGAATATAATTAATCCAGCGAACCCTAAGCTCGCTACAATATATTCCCACTTAAGGTCGAAACGATGTGAAATTCTAAGGAGCAGACAGGAAACTTTGCACCTGTATTCTGAAACATAGTCTTATTTATTCTCCAAAATCATCGATCTTACAAATACAAATTTATCGTCACTCGTCCCTGGTAAGGCCACCGGGATTCAACATGTACCCGATCTTACAAACATAAATTTCGGCTTTCTGCGAAAAAAGGAGAATAAAATATCGTTCTTACACATATGTCAGCATACAACTACAGCATTGTTCTCATGTGGTTATCTCAAATATGCTCCAGGTGAACAAGGTGTCATCCTCGGCATCTTAGCATTCGTTCGTCCACATCATCATGTACGTTTACTGCATGGTTTCTTCAATGGGACCCAATTATCAAAACTACTTCTGGAAAAAATACATGATGACAAGTCAATTGGTCCAGTGCAGCCTAATTCGAGTTTATATGATCGTAGTAGCTGCGAAAGATTGCAATTGATTTGCAAATTTTATCGGAAAACGTATAACAAAATTAAGACGTCAACTGCTTTATCAAAGCGAGCTAGCGATGTAAATAAATTTTATTCCCATCAACTATCCTGCTGAAGACGAAGGCTCCACCAGTTCGAACCTGATGCTTCAAGGGGGGCTGTATGTCGCGTCGTGCTTGAACTAATTAGTTCAAGCCATTTGAATTACTTTTTGTTATTAATTATTATAGTAGTTTACATTTATTTTTAGTATTAATTGTTATTATTTTTGTTATTAATTCTTTATAATTTGTAATTAACTGCATGTTTGGCAGCACTTTTCATTTTTGTTATTGCCAGTTTGTTATTCAGTTTTTGTTGTCATGGTTTTGTTGTCATTTTTGCATTATGCAAATGATTTAGTTTTCGTTGTGAATTGAATTAGTTCGTTTCTCGTTTTATATGAAAATCAGTTTTAGTTTGTTTTAGTTGTCGATATGTTATCGTTTTCGATTTCATTTTCAAATACATACGCAGGTGGATCATAGAATCCAGATACCACATCTGAAAAATCTCAATGACGGCACACAAATAAACATAACACAGATTGTGATAGTCATAAGAACAATAGTGACCAATTCCATGGAAACGACACATTGCTATTGTTATTGCTCTGGGGACGGCGCCTTCTCCGATCACGTCTCAGCTTCCTTCTCTCTACGTGGACTGTATTCCGGCACCAGTCGGCCAAACGATTTACTGGTTAGCGTACCGTACTTCCGGAACCGGACTCTGTTCTGAACGAAAGGCGTTGTTGTCTTGCCCAGTACGATTGTCGTATTCTCTTAATGAAATACTGCTCCTATAGTTACTTAACCTTTATTTCTTGTTAAGCACTGATTTTTATTGTGGCTTTATGGAGCGCATGTGGCAATTCCCTTTCTGGTTTTGCCACCGAAAATTGTCTAATGATTAATTTTACCTGTGATTGCGCAAAGCTTTTCCTTTGTTGCTTGCAAGTCGGTCGATGATCACCAAGCGCCAACGCCGTAAGTCAAAGCAATATCCCCAAGTGCCATGTATAAATTCGGTTTTGTTATTTTTTCTTAGTGTAGTATTGGGAAAACTTCAATGTGCGCTGAACTGCGATGGCGGTATCTACAGAGCCAAGCGAAAATCCTCCAGGAAATGCTGCTCCAACTAATTATGGACTCTCCACCAAGACGGCATTAGCGAAGCTCTTTGAAGAAATTTACAGCGTAGTCCTTTGTTTCGAATCGAAGTACAACGAAGAGAGTGTGTACAGGAAAATCCGTTCAGCGTTTGTTAAACGCTACGACAGCCCATTGGGATGGTTTGCTATATTCACATCAGTAATCGCCATTACCGCATTGTTTTGTGCACAAGAATACTGGACAGCAATACTCATCACGGTTACTCTTGCCCTCGATTTATTGTTTGTTATCCGGGAGAATAATCTTCGGCGAACGGAAATGGTCACTACGAACTGCCAAACGATGTTGTGAACATATACAAATTTAACAAAGAACAATCATAACTTTATTACTCTATATATTTCGCTTCATAATAATTTTACAAAAACTGACACTAGATGCCGAAAACCGTCAACCGTAACCGTTTCTCTTTAGGTTTTTCCTACTACTCTCCAAAAAACTCGACTGACTTTTTTCTGCTCTTTTTTCTCCTTCTCCGTTTGTTCACCACAACGTATCTTTCTTTATCTTCCGTTTTTAACCGTCGCCAACGGAACCATACATAAACCGAACCTTTTACCTCCTGTCTCTCTCTCACTTCGCTCTCCACTCACGTCCACTTCGAAAAACAAATTCGAACTCGAAGAACTGCACGATCCACACCCGAATCAGGGTGGGTTCAAAAACTCACTTCAGGATCGTACAATTCTTCCACCACCTTACCATCGTACTATTTTAAAACAAAATTAAATGCAAATTATTAAATGATGGTGGTGGCCGACGTACGTAACACACCTCCCCCCCGCACAAGACTGCGTGCCATTCTTAGGAGAGGAATGTCACGCCGGAGAGTGGACGGCGGAGAGCAAACAAACAAACAATTAACAAACCAATCAACAAATAAATAAATAACTAAATAAATAAATTAGTCTACATGCTTAGAGGTTAATGTTAGTACGTTTTAGGCTACCTATATACTAGGGTTAGTAAAAAAAATAAATAAATAAATAACACTTAATAGGGGAACACTAACTACACAGATTCCCATCCATCGCGGCGGGCCCGACACTGAAACGATGGTCCGACCGAAAGCTCGACCGCCCACACGATCCGGTTAGGACCACCTCGCTAAGGCGAGGCGATCCCCTCTCGTTCAACCTCCGAAATGTCACCCGGCCGGCAAAAGCGTCCCGCTCCTATATATTTACTTTAATCCTCCTCTTTTGGACTCGGTACTTGCCTCGGTCCATGGGTTGGTAGATCGGGGGGTTTGTCCCGTTTCGACGGCAAAACCTACCATCACCCGACATTATAGTGCGCTTTCGCACTTTCATATATGCGATCCAACCCCCAGCACTGGGGTTTGCCTCTGCAGTCTTCGCTGGGACTGCGCCTGCAGCATTAGGCCTGGCCTTAAAGACTTTTCGTCAGACTCTCAAGTTGGTATCCCTCGACGAAGGTCCTTTACAAGGACGAAGATTCCGGAGGGTAACCAGAGTCTGGCCAGCTAGGATCAGGGTCTCCAAGTTACCGGAAGGCTTAACCTTTCCGTAATTGTTCTTTTATATAGAACGTTGTCTATAACTATATGTTATTAACGTCCGCTGTTCGGGGTTCATCCGGATGACCTCGTGGGTAGCACGTGGTCGAACAGCTTTTCGCAGCCCTCCCCTGTATGGGTAGGGTCTCCGGGCGAGTACCTGCCGCAGTATCGACCTTAACAGGTCCCTTTGGCACGTCTCCCCGTTTGGCTGCCACACGCTCAACCCTTCCCGTCCCATAGTTGACAAATTGAATGGAGAATGGCACGGGATTTACGGTCGTTCGGGGAAAAACCAAACAACCACCCGGCCCGTCTACCTTACAATTCCGAGACAGGAAGTCGTACCCCAACAATCCGTCTTCCTCCAAACCCGGCAAGGAGTCTACTATTTGGAAACTGCAGGGAATCTCATGGTGCATCTTGAAATTCCCAGTGCAGCAACCCCTCGACTTACCTTTGACAAACAGCGCTTGGAGCGTTGTAGATTTATGCACATCCATGCCATATCCAGGATGGAGTGCCTTCAGCTTCAACAGGCTGATCTCAGCGCCGGTGTCCACGATTAGGCGCGTAGGGTTGCTACGGCCAATGTCTAGAGGGAGAGCGACAATCGGGACTCGAGTCGGCGAAAGCTGAGAACAGCTGGAGCTGGTTTTCGTTTTTAGTGCGGTCGGGTAGGATCTTGCCGACCCGACCTTGGGGAGTTTCCCGAACTCTCCCATTTTGCTTTATGTCGACACTCTGCCGCCTTGTGAGTGTGTCGACCGCAAAACTCGCACAATGTTCCGCTCCTCCGTTCAGGAATATTCCGCTCGGGAGTCCCACTGGACTCCGAACTAGCGGAACTGGAGCTATTCTTTCTGCCCACTTTGGGCCCAATGCGCCGGGGCTGCCATTCCCGGCTCCCCGCGCTGCCTGATGCGGCATCATGTCTCGCATCCGTCTTTGAGGATTTTGAGTCCATGGAGTCGGGTCGCCTACCGCCACCGCTCGACACGGACAGTCGTCGCCCATCATCTCCATCCACCTTCCGAGAATCCCTACTTTCCGCGCTATCATTACCGGCGCCTCGATTTCGCCGACGCTGCCTCCGACGCCCTCTGCGCCTATTTCTCGCGCTTGCCCCAGTCTCCACACGGGTGTCTTGTTCTCGGCTCGCAACAGGTGCTGTTCCGGCGTGCCGCTTATGGGGAGAACCCTGGGAATGCTGTTGTTTTTCCCACCTTTGCATGTATTCGCACCCGCGCAAGCTATGACCCTGTCGGCCACAAAACTCGCAACAGCACCGGACGCTGAATACTCTGGGGCCTGATGTCGCCGGCCCGCCGCCCGTAGACGGGGGCTGCGGCTCTGGTAAGGCTCTCCGCTGATACTGTGGTCGCTGATAAGGCGGTTCTTGTCGTGCGAATCCGCCCTGCTGACCTCTACCCCTGTATGTGGTCTGGGGTCCGCGCGTCCTCGTCGGACGATCCGGGCAGTCCACTATATCGTGGCCATACCGCCAACACTCGCGACAGAAGGGAGTGTTTCGTCTTTGTAGACACTCGTCGTACACGTGACCCCCCAGATTGCAAAAATTGCATATTGTCTGGGATTCCAGGGGGTGCGCCGATCGACCAACCGGATCCCTGAACGGATTGTCCCGACCCGATCGATCTCCAGGCACATACGCCCCTTGAGCCAAACCCTGCGACCCTTCACTCCGACTCGAGGAAGACACGGTATTTGACCACGCTCCCTCGCCAGAGGAGGCCGGAGCATAGGCACCAGCATCCCGTCTATAATTGAGAGGCCCGTACGACTGCTCCCGAACGAAACCATCCTCCCCCCGTCGACGACTATCAGGCTCTTCGGCCGGCAACACGAATGACACCGCCCGGGGATTTAAATTCGATAACACCGGCGCCGGCGCCGCGGTACAATCCCTAAAAGTGGAGGATGAATTTTCCAAAAGGGTCGAGCAACTTCCCGGTCCTAACTCTCGTGTTTCCGACGCTCGCCCGGCGATTCCGTGCCGCGCATCCACAAACAGGTCGTCCTGCCTCAGCATTTCCCTTCGAGCTCGCTCGAATCCGGTTAGGTGGTCCACCAGGCTACGAAAAGGGACATTACCCAACGTGAGGAGGAAGTGCTTTAGTCCTTCCTCCCTCAGACCCCTTACCAACACCGGTTTGGCCATGCCCTCAAGCTGGCTGGCGAAGACGGACCTACCCTGGCGACCATAAAAGCGCTCAGCTGCCTCCTCGCACCGTACCACTCGGGAAACAAAGCCTGTGGCATCCTCGGGAAACAAAGCCTGTGGCATCCTCGGAAGGAAGTTGTCGCATTTTGGAAAGTTGTGCACACAACTCCTCATACGACACCCGGGGTTCGTAGGCCTCTCTAAGACGCTGTTCCGCTTCAAGGAATGTCGTGGGTGGTCTCTCCTCGAACATCCGATAGGCCTCGCCGCTCAGCCTAGAGGGCAGCCACCGGAGGAAGGTATGTTCCTCCTCCACCGCCAGCCCATCCAGGGTCCTTCTACAGCCCTTGAGAAACGAAGAGAGTCTCTCGGCCGTATCCGGGCCCTCCTGTCCCGAAAACATGGGGACCGCCTTCGACACAAGGTCGAAAACCCTATCTGTGCCCAGCATGGTCCGTACAGGACATGGTTGTGGGCCCAGTTTAAAATACGAGGGCATCGGCGTGTCCTCCATGCTCCCGACAGGCTGTTTACCGACGGTGGGAGGGGGGCGCGTTGGCGATCGTTCGTCCACAAACTCGTCCCGCGAATCGTGGAATGCCTCCGGATCCACCTCGTCAACCGGCGGCTCGGGAAATGCCTCGGGTCGTGCCCGGGCAGGGGTGCCCTCTCGGACATCTCTTTGACGCTGCCTAGTCTGCATTTATAGGACCTTCTTCCAAACCTAAGGTCACCTACACCAAAGTTAATCCCGGATACCCCGCGGAGAAAAGAAAAAAAAAAAAACAACCTTTGAGGGAAAACAACCTCGTCGCCGACAGTATCCACCAACGGAAAGGGTGCGAAAAACAAAAACAAGCACGCTCCCAATATACAACAAGACGCCGGCCGACGAACCTTCCTCCCTCACAATCACTATAGGGGCCCGATGCGTAACAGGGAAACCCGGAACACCAGAAGAGGTCAGCCCGTAATCAAAAATTCACTAATGTTTGGGACTGAAAAACGGTGCACTAATCGACAAAACAAACGGTCGTGCAATAAGCAAAAGAAACACACACTACACCCGTCGGTCACAATAAACAAACAAAAACACTATTCTACTAACAAACGCAGTCCTCAGTGGGCGAGAATTGGAGAGAGAGAAAGGGGCAAGCGAATATAATGACCACTTTTTGGTCAATTTTGTAACACAACAACGAAAAGAGAAAAAAAAAAATATTCAAACTAAAACCAAACGCGCAGCCGAAAAGGAAAAAAAAAAAAAAGCAGAATCACATTCAAAAATTTCAAAGAATGATCAAGGTCAACAATAAATAATAATGAACAATTTAAATATCACAATTTTCACCGGAAGAAGCTTCCAACTAATGTCTTTCACACAAGACAGACAAATAAATAAATAAATTTTTTAAATAAATAAAGAGAGCTATTAGGAAGCTTCCAACAAATGTCTTTCACACAAGACAGACAAATAAATTAATAAATAAATAAATAAATTTTTTAAATAAACAAAGATAGAAAAAAAAAAAAATATTCTTTCTTTTTGCGCCTGCTCCCTCTGCCAGTCTCCGCTCACGAACGTATGGCTATCTCCAATCTCACACCAATCTGCCAAAGCCTTCAGGTTACAGAAGATTCGACTGTCGATTCTGCGACAGTATTTTACCAAACCTGCCGTGGTCCCTCGGGAAGGTTTGTCCGCAGCGCCAGTTGTGGCAATTCCCTTTCTGGTTTTGCCACCGAAAATTGTCTAATGATTAATTTTACCTGTGATTGCGCAAAGCTTTTCCTTTGTTGCTTGCAAGTCGGTCGATGATCACCAAGCGCCAACGCCGTAAGTCAAAGCAATATCCCCAAGTGCCATGTATAAATTCGGTTTTGTTATTTTTTCTTAGTGTAGTATTGGGAAAACTTCAATGTGCGCTGAACTGCGATGGCGGTATCTACAGAGCCAAGCGAAAATCCTCCAGGAAATGCTGCTCCAACTAATTATGGACTCTCCACCAAGACGGCATTAGCGAAGCTCTTTGAAGAAATTTACAGCGTAGTCCTTTGTTTCGAATCGAAGTACAACGAAGAGAGTGTGTACAGGAAAATCCGTTCAGCGTTTGTTAAACGCTACGACAGCCCATTGGGATGGTTTGCTATATTCACATCAGTAATCGCCATTACCGCATTGTTTTGTGCACAAGAATACTGGACAGCAATACTCATCACGGTTACTCTTGCCCTCGATTTATTGTTTGTTATCCGGGAGAATAATCTTCGGCGAACGGAAATGGTCACTACGAACTGCCAAACGATGTTGTGAACATATACAAATTTAACAAAGAACAATCATAACTTTATTACTCTATATATTTCGCTTCATAATAATTTTACAAAAACTGACACTAGATGCCGAAAACCGTCAACCGTAACCGTTTCTCTTTAGGTTTTTCCTACTACTCTCCAAAAAACTCGACTGACTTTTTTCTGCTCTTTTTTCTCCTTCTCCGTTTGTTCACCACAACGTATCTTTCTTTATCTTCCGTTTTTAACCGTCGCCAACGGAACCATACATAAACCGAACCTTTTACCTCCTGTCTCTCTCTCACTTCGCTCTCCACTCACGTCCACTTCGAAAAACAAATTCGAACTCGAAGAACTGCACGATCCACACCCGAATCAGGGTGGGTTCAAAAACTCACTTCAGGATCGTACAATTCTTCCACCACCTTACCATCGTACTATTTTAAAACAAAATTAAATGCAAATTATTAAATGATGGTGGTGGCCGACGTACGTAACACGCACTACAGTAAATCATGTGAACCAAAACTGTCACTTATCTCTTTACAACTCGGAGTTCCCGTGACAACTCCTGCTGCTCTGCCGATGTGTCCGACTTATATAGGTCCGCATCTCACCTTACTTGCCTTACCTTTCCTGGAAATTCGTGTCGACGTGCTACATCGCAAACAGTCTCCCCGCAGTGCGAATCACTCCCTCATGTGGCGGCGATGTCATCGCTGGAACCAACAGTACGATTCGGTGTGTTGGTCTTCGCAGGGTTTCCCACGTCGTCCTCACGTCCAGAAATCTGATCCTCCGCCCGAGTCCATGATACACAGCTTGTACTTCCCCGTGGGGCCAGGTACTTCGGAGCAGTGAAAATTCCACCACCACTACTACATCTCCAACTTGTGGGTCGGTGGTATCCCGTCCGGAGATGCTTCTTGGTATCAGGGTTGGCAGGTATTCTTTAACACATTTCCTCCAGAAATGATCCGTCAGCCGCTGCGCTGTTCTCCAGCTCGCCCTACCAACAATGTCGTGGTCATTGAATTCATCGGGTGCCAACGCACCGCAAGAGCGCCCCAGCAGGAAATGGTTCGGCGGGAGGCTTTCTTCGTCGTTCGGATCCATGCTTACGTGGGTAAATGGGCGCTAGTTGGCGACATGTTCCATCTCGGTCATCGGGGTGTATGGTACCTTCCTTTGGCGGTGTCCTGGAACGTGGAACGGCGGTCAAGGCCGTTTTTACTGACCGCACGAGCCCTTACCACGCTCCCCCCATATTAGGGCACCCATGTGGAATGAAATTCCACTTGTTCCCATGCTCGTTGCCCGATTTCTCCAGTTCGTTGCTCGCTCCGGTGAAGTTGGTCCCGTTATTGCTTCAGATTGTCCTTGGAGTTCCTCTTCTGGTGTCCAACCAGCGCAGAGCTGTTACGGGTCCCACACCCAAACCCCCACCCAAAATCCCCATCTCCACTCTCTGGGTAAATATAATCGCGCCAAGTAGTTAATTTGCCTAAACTACTTTATGTAAATTTACATAAACTACTTGACAATAATCGAAATAAATAAGTTGCCGTCGAACATCAAGGGGAAGTCGTCAGAAAACTTTGAAGGAAAGTTTTTAGTTTGAAAAACCTTCGCAACTATAGATACAAAAAAAGCGCTTCGGAAAATTAACGAATGATAGAAAATCGTATATAACCGGGAACCGAATAAAAGTGAACAACCCGCCGCGACGGTACAAATAAGAGTAAACCGATAACAATTTGAGTGAACAACACGCCGCGACGGTATTTGTGAGTAGGGCGTTAGAATATACTGTGAATAGGGCGTTAGACTATACTCACAGATAGGCCGGCTTGTCGTAGGAGGCGATTAAAGGCCGAGTGGTAGCCGGGGTCCCGACGCCCTGTCGCCCGGTGAAATACCATCCCATCAAGCTTTAGGCTCCATGAAATGGTCGGGAGAAATCCCTGGCCATCTTTCGGAGCTTGGCTGATGGACCGGTTCGAGAAAAGGTTGGTTTAGGTTGTATTCGGTCCCAAGGTGAGATACCACCCCGTCACGCTGTATATACCGCGATATCGTCGAGAGAGATCCTCGACGGTGTTTCGGATGTGTGGCTGATGGCCCGGACTGACGCGGAGATAAGTCATGATGGTACCTTCTGATATAAAGAATTCCGGAAGTAAACTAGTCTCCCATTCAGATCTCCGGGGGGACTATGTCAGGGGGAACATCATGCAGATGACGTTAACAAAAATTATTTGAAAGAAACCAATTTTTGTATTTATCAAAACAACTGAAAAAAAAACAAAAAATTAAAAACGAGAAACCTGAAAATCATCCCAAATCAATAGTAAAAATCAAAATAAAACAATCTTAACAATTATTATTATTATTTATTGGCCTGTAGGAACCCGGAAGTTCATGACCTCACCGACTCGGCTTCGCCATCCTTCCCTGTCCTGGGCACTCTCCTTCCACGCTTGACCATTCGATCCGATCTCCTCAAGGTCAAACCTAACATTGTCCTCCCATCTCCGTCGCGGCCGTCCTACCGGTCTCTTTCCCGTTGGTCTACCGTCAAGAATTCTATGCACGGTCCTATCGTTCCCCATTCGCGCCACGTGTCCGGCCCATCTTAATCTTCGCGACTTGATTACTCTCACTATTGTAGGTTTGCGATATAGTTCTTCCAATTCGTGGTTATGGAGTCTCCTCCATTGTCCTGCCTCCTCGTCATATTTACCTCCAAAGATGCCTCTCAAAACTTTATTCTCGAATAGACGGAATTTGTTTTCTTCCCGTTTTGTGAGAGCCCATGTTTCGCATCCATATAGAACAATTGGCATGATTATGGTTCTATAGACACGGAGCTTTATGTTACGTGATAGCAGTCTGGATTTCAGCAGTTTACTGACTGCGTGCCAACTCGCGTTGCCGGAATGCAGTCTCATGTTAATTTCCTTCGACATTTCGTTACTGGCCGTCAGTATCGTTCCCAGATATTTAAATTCTTTAACTTTTTCAAAGATCTTACCTCTGACGTTTATATGTGTTCTCTGAGACCCACCTGCTCTCGCCGTAATCATGTATTTTGTTTTGTCTTCATTTATTTCTAGGCCCACCTCTTCTGCTGCTTGCATGATGATTTCACAGTTTTTACTAACAGTCTCTAGATTATCGCCCAGAACGGCGATGTCATCCGCATATGCGAGCACTTGTGTGACCCCGTTCAGGGATGATCCGGCCATGTTGTCGTCTTGTACCTTTCTGAT
Organism: Microdon myrmicae; assembly: GCA_963931805.1. Lineage (NCBI taxonomy): Eukaryota > Metazoa > Arthropoda > Insecta > Diptera > Syrphidae > Microdon > Microdon myrmicae. The sequence continues at coordinate 160,857,021 of OZ007500.1, forward strand.
GACATACTCGAGCACAAGGTTAAAGAGACACGGTGATAGACCATCTCCCTGCTTTAGTCCGTCCCGGATTTCAAATGGTTCTGAGAGGTGGTTTTCTATTCTAACTCGCCCTTTGTTTTCGTTCATGCAAATTTGAATGAGGGCGGCATATTTTTTTGGGGCTCCCAGCGCAGCTACAATATGGTAGAGTCTCTGCCTTGCGACTGAGTCGTAGGCTTTTTTGAAGTCAACGAACAGTTGGTGAACCGTCTCTCCGTATTCCCACTTCTTTTCCAGCAGTTGTCTTATTGTGAACATTTGGTCGCTTGTTGACCGGTTCCTTCGGAATCCACATTGGTAGTCTCCCAGTATCTCTTCTGCGTAAGGTGTGATTCTCGCCAGAATGACATTTGTTAATATTTTGTATGCGGTTGGGAGCAATGATATTCCTCTGTAGTTTTCACAGTCAGATCTGTCGCCTTTTTTGAAAATGGGGATGACTATTGAGGTTTTCCATTCTTCCGGAGTGACTTCCTTATCCCATATTGTTTGGATGAGCTGGTGGATCTTTCGAGCGGTTGCCTCTCCTCCATGCTTCACAAGCTCTGCCGGTATGCAGTCGACTCCGGGAGCCTTGTTGATTTTCAATCGATTTATTGCGTCTACAACTTCGTTGAGAGACGGCTCTGGGATCTGAGGCTCAGCTGTATGTACGCTTGGTACATTTATCTGTGGTTGATGGGTGCGTACATTAAGCAGGTTTTCAAAGTACTGCTTCCATCTTGTCACGACATTGTTTGTTTCTGTGACCAGACAGCCGTTTGCGTCTCGAATTATTTTGGCTCTTCCTCGGTAGCCATTTCTAATTGAATTTATGCCGACATACATACCCCTGATGTTCTTTGCCCTAGAATTTTCTAGGATTTTTTCGATCCTAGTCTTCTCCCATTCGCGTTTTTTGCGTTTGAAGAGCCTCATTGTCTCTCTCCGAATTGTCGCGTATCTTTCTGCGTTGACTTCATCATATCTTTCTAAGTGGATCACTCTGAGGCGTTTACGTTCTTCGATCTTCGCCCTGCACTCATCGTCAAACCAAGGTTTGGACTTAATTGTTTTCTTAAATCCTAATACCTTTTGGGCTGTTAGTTTGATTGTGTCTCTGATCGATGTCCATTTAGTGTTCACACTATTAGCTTCCTCTTCCTCACTGCTCACATTCTCTAGAATGCTAAATCTATTCGTTAGCTCGTCTTGATATTCAGCCCTTTTGCGTAGGTCTTTCAGTTTATCAGTGTCGAACTTTTTGCTTGTCTCCCGTGACTGCCCATGTGGGATTGCTGCGAGGCGACTCCTGATTTTGCCAATCACTAGAAGATGATCGGAGTCGCAATCTGCTCCTCTATATGCTCTTACGTCAAGGATATTCGAGTGGTGTCTTTTGTCTATGAGGAAGTGGTCTATTTGGTTACGCGTTACGCCGTCGGGTGATATCCATGTGGCTTTATGAATTTCCTTGTGCTTGAACATCGTGCTTTTTACTAACAGATCTTTTGACGCTGGGAACGTGATAATTCGAATCTTAACAAGCTCATGTGAAAATAGAACCATTACATTAACTATTTGATACATTTTAATAACTGTAATAATTAACTATTTGATAAATTTTAATAACTGTAATATGAAAAAAAATTCTTTTTAAACAGAACAAAAAAAAACAAGAATTTCTACAAAGTTTTGTAATCGAAACCAATAAATTTCAATTAAATGATGCAATAAGCACTTTATCTTTTGATGATCTTGAAAAAAAAAACGAATGCAAAATATAAAAATAATTGAGGAATCGAAATATCATAAAAAGAATTGCACCTATTTTGATTATATTCATCCTTGTTTTTATAATTACGGGCTTTCATTGATCTTACTTACCTTAATTTTACTAAAATATAAAGCAATAGAAGTTATAGTAAAGAGAGAACTCAGGAGAGCTCTCATCTAGAGGGGGGAGAGGTTATGTCAACCATACCTACCACCCAAGTGTCCGCTAATTGAGGCTCAAGATAAAAACATCAAAGGCCTAACCGCAAAACAAGCCGAAAATAAACATAGAAATTATTTCCTCCAAAAAATGGTAACATTATCTTAAATCCTATTCACATTGTAAGCAATATTTCAGTTCTATACTTCTATATAATGTTATCTCAAATGTAATGAATACTCAAACTCAATTCCTCGATGTTATCTTGAATATACAAACAAAACCTAAACCCAATTCCTTTCATCCTACGCTATTCCGAAAATGTATACAATACCCAAATCCAATTCGTTTTATGAATCGTTATCTCGAATATGTAAACACTAGTCGTGTTTTCGAGTTAGAATAGTTTTGACGTGAAAAATGAAAGTCAGTCGTCCACTAGCCTCCGAGTAATTTAAAATAGAATATAATTAGTTTTAAGAAAAATAAGTCATTTTAAAATAAAGTATCATTAATAAGAAAAACTAAAAGTGTGTTTTTGTGGCATCATTTATAAAACACAAATTTTTCTCGCGGTCCGATCTGGCTTGCCTGGGCTCCATCCCATCCTTTAGAACCCAATAACATGGACATCATATGGTTGAGGGTCGTGTTGAGGAATACTGTTAAATTTCTTCGTTGTCTTTACTGCTCCCCGAATGACGATCGACCAGCCGCATTATTCGAACATCTTTCACGTACCGTCGATTGGATACAGGTCAACCAGACGGCTTCTGAAATTGTCGTCTTTTGCGATTTTAATATACACAATTCTGGCTGGTTGGTGCTTTCTAACAGAACCGAGGAGGCTGGGAAGCTAGCAGAGATGTTTGCTGTTAGCCGCAATGTGGCTCAACTCGTGGAGGAATCTACGCGGCGGTAGTTGGGAAGTACAACCAGTTCAACGCAAGCACCGGGCAATACTACAACGCCCGCCATCCAGATGTTACGTCTCCAGCGCCGTGCTTCCTCTTTCGAGGGAAGAGCGTGGGGGTTATAATAAATTTTCTTTTATTTAAAACAATTATAGTTCTTAGTTATTAAATTAATTATAGGTTTTATTTATTTTTATATTTTATTGAACTCAGCTGTCTCAAGCTGAGCTCTATTCTGAACTACTTTTACAAAAAAAAAATTGTGGCGAGAAGGCCGAATTTAGCGAGACAAGGGCATATGTGTCCTTCATCTTGTCTCTGACTTCTGGTCATCTTGCGATAACCAGAATCACCCAGATCCGTGAGGATGTTGGGCTCGGTCTCGCGATCTCTGAAAAGAAAAGAGAAAAAGGGGGGGTATCCAAGGATAGTGTGGACAGTGTTAGTCCGGGTGTTCTCTAACTACTTTTATAGAGGGATGGTGGGAAAGAAATCGTACAAGACCGGTAGGTCTTGGGTGCGGTAGTGAACGCAGATCACGTCTTTGGCGTCTGATAATCTGCGCTTTGGTCGGTGTGTATGTTTGTGTTTGTGCCGTCTTGTACTGTGCGTTCGTGTGTTTGGTTTGTTAATAGTAGACCCTATGGGATGGGTCCAGGAATCCTCTATTATAGAGGGGAATGTTGTTGGGAAGGGTGCTTTCTTCAGTTTTGTACTGAAGAAGAAATTGTGGAGGTTTGATCCGAAGAGATCGAGAGAGAGAAGGGTCAAGAACGCAAGAGTCCCGTACAAGTAGGTTCTCGCTGTTCTGAATGTTTTCGAGGTACTTATATGCTAATTGAAGCAAGTACTCGTCGATAGGGGTAATGGAGGCGCCTTCGTATAGGTGAGAGTTGGGGTAATGACGACCGTCAGGCCTTCTAGAATGATTGGTGCATCTTCTGAGAAGTTTCCTTTCGAAAACCCGAAGTCTTTCCATTTGGGCCGAAGATATGCAGGACCATATGGGAAAGGCGTACGATATTCCAGATCGGATTAGCTGCTTATAGCAGAGAAGCTTAACTTTGGTGTCAACTTTGTTCCTCCATTTCAAGATGTTGTGCAGTTGCTTAGACCGACCGAGGCCCCTTTGGAGAATGTGGGTCACATGTTTGATGAAATTCATTTTTGGGGTAGAAGTGACACCAAGATATTTCATCTTGTCCTGTGGTCTAATCGTAGTATCTCCCATTTTTATTCGAATATTCTGTGAATATCGAGAAGCAGGTTGGGAGTGTTTACTACTCAGAATTATGGCTACTGCTTTGGATGGATTAAGTCGGATTTTCCATCGACTGTAATACTGATACAGTTCGTCCAAGTGACGCTTGAGTCGATTTGTTGCGAGGTTAGGGCCTTTGGTTAACGTGTACACCAGGACGTCATCCGCGTAGCATATCTGATTTACTCTCCCGCCCACAGGGCGGGGGATATCGAAGGTGTAAATATTGAATAAGATGGGGCCTAGAATGGTGCCATGTGGCACGCCTGCAGCGGCGTGAAAAGTTCGGGAAAGCTTTCCATTCACTCTAACTTGGAAGGTTCTGTTTCGAACGAACTGGTAGATGATATTACATAGCGTTCTACTGAGGCCAGTATTTAATAGTGTAAAAGCGAGACCTTCGATCCAAGTCGTATCAAAAGCTTTTTCAATGTCTAGGCTTACCGCAACGGTGGGTTCCTTATTAAAGAGCTGCACGCAGACGTGGTTTTGAAATAAATTGAGAGCCATAGTGGTGCTGTGCGCTCTTCGAAATCCGAATTGGAAATCAGGTATTAGGTGCCTGGCACTGACAAAGTTATTTAGCTTCTCGTATATGTATTTTTCATATATTTTGCTGATGCAAGTGAGAAGCGAGATAGGGCGAAAGCTTGAGGGGTGATACGTTGGTTTCCCAACTTTTGCTATTGGACAAATAATAGCGTGCCTCCAAGCTTGGGGAAAGTACCCCATGTTGTAAGCATGGTTGAACAGAATGGAGAGCTTTATAAAGAATAAGGCAGAAAGCCTTCGCAACGAGTGGTATGACATGTTGTCGATACCAGGTGACTTCTTAGGGTGTCGAGATTTAACCAGGCTCTGTAGGGTATTTGGTGTGATCAAACCGTGACCATTATCACGTGTGTCATCGAAGTATGCACTGTTAGTTGGGTTAAAGACAACAATTGGCTCGTTGAAGTCGTCCAGCTTACTGTGGACCTCTGAACTAACGATTGCATTAGTATCCGGGTCGCCATCTTGGAGAGTGAGTTTGTGATTGTTTTCGAAAGTCTCTCCGATGATATTTGCTTTATTGGTGTCGTTATTGACAACAACACCATTGTGCATAATTGGCCCAGTGATGCGGGAAGTGCCACATATCTTTTTAACATTTTTATAAACATTCTGGTCCATCTGAATACCCTTCAGCTTGTCTTCCAATTGTCGGGTGCGATTGTTTTGGTTTCTCTGTTTTATCAGTGTACCAATATTGTGAATAATGGATCGCAATAATGGCTCCCTTTGCGTAAAGCGGTGACGATATCTCATTCTGCAGAGCTTTTTACGCTTGTTATGTCTCCAGCGCCGTGCTTCCTCTTTCGAGGGAAGAGCGTGGGGGTTATATATTTATTAAATTAATTATAGTTAGTATTTATTTATTTTATTTTATTTGAACTCAGCTATCTCAAACTGAGCTCTCTTCTGAACTACTTTTACAATATAAATTTTCCTGTTTTTATAGAACATTTTGTTCCAACTAACTGTGTCGTATAAAATGAACAAAACAATCTAGAAGTCTCTGTGACTTAACATTTTGAATAAACTTTGAACGAAAATCAATGTGGCTATGTTTTAAAATGAAAAATGTGCTTGTTATGAAAAGGGGCATGTTTTTAAATGTGCTGTAAGTGACTGGATATAGAATATTGTGTGTGTTTATTTATGAATTGTATTAAATGAGAATGTAAGATATGTGAGGATGTAGTCTTAAAGGTTGTGTTAGAAAGGACATGAGATTAGTGTTAAAGCGAATAAGGGTAGTATTCTGGAATACAACATCCCACCCTTCTTCGAGAAAGAAAATTATCCTTGAAGAGAATAATTTTCTGTTAACTATTGCTTAGATTAGGATTAATCGTTCAAAGTTAATCTTATATCAAAAGTTACAAAAATCCAAAAGTTCTTAATACTAGAAAAATAAGTTACAATAATCCAAAAGTTTACTTATATTATATTTTAACTAACTTTAAATATTTCCAACTAACTTAATACTTCCACTTGGAACCTTTTCTTTTATTATCCAACTTTTTTTTTTCTATATATATGATTAATATTAATTCTCTAAATTCTGTTTTTCTTTCGAATTTCCAATATATTATATCCCAATATATATTTTAACTCTAAAATGTTCTTTCTTTCTTCCCCTTTTTTAACTTTTTTTTTTTTTTTTTTTTCGTTTCCGTCATTTCTTACAATTGTTTTATATATTGTATAAAAACAAAGGCCATTTGTTAAATGTCTATCTTTTCCTTAAATTTATGGAAAATTTTCCAAAACTTTTTTGGGCCTATTATTATGATGACTGCATAGAATTGCATAATACCAAAAATTTTCTTAAGAAATGATCTCAGTTGTCCTAATTGATTGTGTACCTTTTTATTTTTTCTTATTCTGTGTTCGAATACATGTTTATTGTTGTAAAAATTAATTTGTAAGGTATTTATATGGCTTTTCTTTTCAATTCCTATTTTAATTGAATTATTATTTTCAATTTTCATTACTTCGTGTTGGTGTTCAGTATCGTTATTTAAAATGTTAAGTGTTTTCGGCTCAATGTCATCATTTTCTATAGCTTTAACTTCTGTCGGAACGTTTACCTTTTCAGTCTTACACACTGCTGATGGATCGTTTAGTTTCTCAGTCTCATTTACTGATTCGTATAGTTCTTCAGACTTATTTGCTGTTAGAACATCTTGGTTCCCAGTCTTATTTGCTGTTTGAACAATTTCTTCAGTTATATCTGCTGTAGAAACCTTCAATCCTTCAGTCTTTGCTGCTGAAACAAGGTGTTCTTCAGTGTTAGCTACTGAACTGACTTGGGTTTCGATTTTTATTGCACCTTTTGGATCTTCAGTCTTTACCACTGCTGAATTTTCACTCTTTGTTGCTAAAGTGTCGGGGTTGTCTATAGGGATAGCCGAAATATGAGGGATTTTTGTTTGTGTATTTTCTGCAAGTTCTGAATTTTCAGTCCTTAATATTGCTGAGTTTTCGGGCTCCTCGATAGTATAGTGGTTAGTATACCCGCCTGTCACCCGGGAGACCGGGGTTCGATTCCCCGTCGGGGAGCCCCTGGCGCAAGACTAATGATCTTGCCCAGACAAAATAAATCATTATGGAAAATTTAACAAGCCTCAGGACTTGCTAAATAAGGCCAAGACCGGTTCCCGGTTGTAGTGCCGATGATGATGATGAATATTGCTGAGTTTTCAGTCTTGGTTGCTGAAGTGTCTGTATTGTCAATAGGGATATCCGAAATATTAGGGATTTCAGTCTTTAATACTGCTGAAAGTTTCGAATTTTCAGTCTGTGTTGCTGAATTATTTTCCAAAATTGGAGTATAAATCGGAATATTTATATTAGTGCTTGTTTTCTCTTCGTTTATCTGTATCGCTTTAGTTATTTGGTTAGGAGCTTCATTAAAATTGTCGTTATCTATTGCCAAAGATCTAATGTTATAAATAGAAAAATTTTGTCTGTCTTCCATAAAATTGAGTTGGCGTCAGGCCTCGTTTTCCGACTCTTGCACCCGAGAAAAGTGAACATTTTGCCTATCGTTTTGTCTATTGGTGATTCTAGGATTTTCACTAAAACGATTTTCGGTAGGATTATTTCGGAATGGATTACGCGTTGTTGTACCTTGTTGGTAATTTGTTAAGGACGGTCCATTCCTAGATATCTTGTATCTCGTTCTCTGTGTGATTATTCCGTCCACAGAAATTGCATATAATGTTATATTCTCTTTTTATGGGTTGTCTATTCGGAAAATTGTTCGACTGCATGTTCCGATAACATGTGTCCTGAGAATGACCTGGCTTACCACAGGTTTGGCAGACTCTACGATTAAATTTAGGATTTTCATTATATTGATATGACCTGGGAGAGTTGTCCATTCGAGCAGCATGTGATACTATATGTGCAATAGACTGTTTTAAACTACTTCCCCCATGGACTTTGGCTAGGATTTTCAGTTGTTCATTCTTGAGACCATCCTCAAATATTTGCACGGCCAATTTTGAGTTTTCTTCTATCAAGAATTCTCTAACCACCGCGTCTGCTGTTATTTCACACGTAGCAGAGTTCAGCGTCCTCAGAGCATTCGCAACTCTATCTCCGTATTCCCGAACGGTTTCTCTGAAGTTTTGTTTCAGGGATATCAACTCATTGTGTGCCGTTGACCGAGATTGCTCCTCTTTATATTCTGATTCAAGTTTATCCTTTAAATCCTCCCATTTAGCGATTGTGCTATACCTAATCAGATCATAGGCAGGACCCTCTAGTATATTTTTGACTAGCTCCAAAAATGTTTCATATATCTCCGGGTCTGCCCTTTTTATAGATTTAAATAAAACGTCTCCCCCGGAAATAAATTTATCTAGGTCGCAGAGTTTCCCGTCAAAGGTAGGGACGATTCTGAAAACATCAGAAATTCCGACAGAAAGAGCCATTTCAGGGGGGTTATGGTGTATTTGTGGAGAGTGGATTTGTTCTTCCCCCTGCCTAGCCGCCTGTCTCGTGTAATACGGACTCGTAATATTGAAAACTTTGAAATCAATGTATGGTTAAAATCACTTCTTAAAAATACGGTATATAAAAATGGCCTTTCTTTTAGTTATTCAATATATATGAAAAAGAAAGTTAATTTGGTCCCAAAGCTGTAAAGAAAGAAAAAGACAAAACGGAAATGTCGTCGAAATACTGAAAAGAGAATATTCGAAGTAATTTCTATCGAAAAAAATTCTTTGTAAAAAGGAAAAGTTAAAAGTTCCAAGGTGAAAATATTCCTACGGAAAAATGAGGAGAAAAAAATTGATATTTTGCTAACGATTCTTACTACTAATATATGTGGGCTAACTGTTGATTGATGTTTTGTTCTTTTCGAGATTACCACTTCCTGGATTCCAATAGTGTAGTTTCTTCTTATTTTTTTCTTGAGTTATTGTCTTCTTTTTATATTATTTCCGCTTTTTATATTATTACTGCCAGGCAGACTTCACATTGTGTGTTATCCTGGTCTTTTTTTTTTTTTTCTTTTTTTTTGTCGTTTTATTTCTTATTATATTTTTTTTCAAATCTCTGAGGTTAATTTGGATTTCCTCAGCAGTTGCGTTGACTTCGTACAAGAAACTTTAATCAATAGTTACACTCGATACATCGAATGTTCCGCCATCCAAGTCGAAATTGAGGACATTCCTTCCCTCTTTAGGGTTTTATTCCGCCAGTCGTCGTTAGTCGCACTAATCTTCCTCTGGGATCGAGTCGTCCTTCAGGGATTGGTCTTCCTTCGAGGATTAAGTCGTCCTTCGGGGATTGGTCTTCCTTCGAGGATTAAGTCGTCCTTCGGGGATTGGTCTTCCTTCGGGGATTAAGTCGTCCTTCGGGGAGTCCACCAGTCTTCGTGGATCGGTCTTCCTTCGAGGATTGAGTCGTCCTTCGGGGAGTCCACCAGTCTTCGTGGATCGGTCTTCCTTCGAGGATTGAGTCGTCCTTCGGGGATTGGTCTTCCTTCGAGGATTAAGTCGTCCTTCGGGGCTTGGTCTTCCTTCGAGGATTAAGTCGTCCTTCGGGGATTGGTCTTCCTTCGGGGATTGAGTCTTCCTTTGGGGAGTCCACCAGTCTTCGTGGATCCTCTGTCGTCCTTCGGGGATTCCACCAGTCTTCGTGGATCCCCTGTCGTCCTTCGGGGAGTCCACCAGTCTTCGTGGATCCCACCGCTGCCACCAGTGTTACGTCTCCAGCGCCGTGCTTCCTCTTTCGAGGGAAGAGCGTGGGGGTTATAATAACTTTTCTTTTATTTAAAACAATTATAGTTCTTAGTTATTAAATTAATTATAGGTTTTATTTATTTTTATATTTTATTGAACTCAGCTGTCTCAAGCTGAGCTCTATTCTGAACTACTTTTACAATATAAATTTTCCTGTCTTTATAGAACATTTTGTTCCAACTAACTGTGTCGTATAAAATGAACAAAACAATCCAGAAGTCTCTGTTTATAATTTTGAATAAACTTTGAACGAAAATCAAAGTGGCTATGTTTTGAAATGAAAAATGTGCTTGTTATGAAAAGGGGCATGTTTTTAAATGTGCTGTAAGTGACTGGATATAGAATATTGTGTCTGTTTATTTATGAATTGTATTAAATGAGAATGTAAGATATGTGCGGATGTAGTTTTAAAGGTTGTGTTAGAAAGGACATGAGATTAGTGTTAAAGCGAATAAGGGTAGTATTCTGGAATACAACACAGAGCAGAGGCCGGTTCTGGAGATGCGCTAATTAAATAGAGATTGAAGTAACATATCAACGAATAATAAGTACCTATCTACGTAAATATGTAATCAAACAAATATGTATCATGCGTTTATACTTTAAAATAAAATAAAATACAGTCCACTCAATGATAGGCGATCTGTACTCGTGACATTACCGAGACGCCGCCTTGCAGTAACAATTGGTCCTTCGCGCCGGATCCAATAAGCGAGAGAATGCCGATCACCCGATCAGGAGGAAAGAGGGGTAGGCCGTCACATTGCGCTGGGCGAGCTTCACCCGCCGCCGTGGTGACTAGTCACACCAAGCCGATGATGCCGCAGGAAGGATATCTCCCATAAGCTTAAAGGGAGATGACACGGCACCTATTCCGGGGTATTTAGGACAGGGAGTCGCAGCTCACAGTGAGTTGAAAGAAAACGTGTCCGCGCCCTATACTCCGGTACGGACAAGTGGGATAGCAGAAATCCACGGCGCAGAGAAGAGCGATGGAGCCGCCGAACGAAATGGCACACGGTCAGTGAAATCGAGGAAAAGACGGGCATTGGCCGAAGCTCAAATGTTGGTCGCCAGGCGAGATTTGGTATTCGCCGAAGCTAAAGCAAGGATGGCTCGGGCGGAGCTTGAAATTTTGCAGTTGGACTCCGGAACAGAGGATGAGATGATCGAGGAAACAAAACAGGAAGAGTACGTTGGACCATGGCTCAACCAATTGAATATGGGTGAAGAAGAGCAGAGGATGCCTCTTCACAAAGACGAAAGAAGGAACAAAATCCAAGAATTGGCCCAAGAAATAGCAATGCTATCGCACGCATCATCTAGGACAGCTACGGCAAGGCAAATGGTAGAGCTTTCACATTTCGGTGGAGTCAGCAAGGAATGGTTATCGTTTAAAAGAATATTTAATGATACGGCATCTGCTTATAGCCATGCGCAGAATCTGGTGTGTTTATAGAGAGCGCTACAAGGAAGGTCGAAAGAGGCTGTCAGGAGTCTCTTGTTCGCCACCGAGGATCTAATGGAGGTAAAAAGAGGGTTGCAGGCACGTTTTTGAAGGCCGGGAGCATTGGCTTTGGCTGAATTAACAAAGCTAAAGAGCCTGCTCCGAATGACAGAGGACCCGATAGACGTGTGTGCATTTTCTAGACAGGTGAAAAATTCCATGGCCACCATTTGTGCATTGGAAAGGGCACAGTACCTGTGTCCACCGGAAACGATAAGGGAATTGATCGCCAATATGTCGTCATCAATGAGGTACAGGTGGTTCTCATACCATCACAGCCACAGAGGGGAAAAACAGCCTGAGCTCTCACTTTTCAGTGGTTTCTTGAAGGTGGAAGCGGAAATGTGTGGTGATTTCGTGCCACCGGAAGAGTTTTGGGAACCGAAGGAGAACTGCCAGGCATATCCATTGCCTGGGGTGAGACGCGGTTTGTCGAGACGAGCTGGGTACGTTGTTCAAGGAGATGAATTGGTCCTGGAGGATGGCAGACTGATGTGTCCCGTGTGTGAGGAGGGACATGGGTTTCTTGAATGTCCCAAGTTTAAAGGAGTCGACGTAGGTGAAAGGTGGAAAATGGCAAAAGACGCACGACTCTGCTTCAAGTGGCTTCGCCACCAACATCAGAAGTCAATTTGCAGAGTGCGGCCTTGCCAAAAATGTGCTAGGTGGCATCACACGATTCTTCACAGTGCTTCAACAACAACGATGCGAGAAGAAATCGAAAACTGAGGCAAAAGAAGAAATAGTTAGTTTCGTCCATACCTTGGGTAGCGGAAGGGGTTATTTAAAGATGGTGCAAGTGTGTCTGTACGGGCCAAAAGGATCAGCCAAAGTGTTAGCTCTCCTTGATGAAGGATCGGCCGTTTCATTGCTGGATGCATCCGTCGCCGAGAAGATTGGGGTAAAAGGCAAGCCAGAACCCCTCGTTTTAGAGACCCTCGGCGGACAAGGTATCAGGAAAGGCGAGTCGCAGACGATCCAGTTAAAGATCAAGGGAGCCCACAGAAGGGAAAATATATCGATTGAACCGAGAACTATCGACGACTTGAAGCTGGCCAAGCAGGAAGTGACAAGGGACACGATAAGAAAATGCAAGCACTGGCAAGGAATTGAACAACAACTGACCCACAGAAAAGAAGAACCAGGAAGCTGAGGGAGGGCAGAACCGCCGAACCAGTCGCCTCGCTCACTAGTTTAGGATGGCTGCTTCAAGGGTGCGAAGGTAGAGACAACGTACCAGTGAAATTTGTGAACTATAGCAGGATGGTAGATGACGAAACAGAAGCATTAGTCCGTCATCATTTCAAAATCGAAGCTATCGGAGTACAGCCGCACCATCCAAGCAATGACGCAGACAGAAAGGCATAGGAGGTACTGGAAGAAACTACAAGACGATTGCCATGTGGTCGATACGAAACTGGGCTGCTGTGGAAGGTTGAAGACGAAGTTACATCCCACTAAGAAGAAGCCGCGTATAGTTTTTGGCGCAGCTGCAAGGTTCAATAGGAAAAGTTTGAATGATGCCCTATTACCGGGAACGGATTTCCTTCAATCGCTCTTTGGGGTCTTGGTTAGGTTCAGAGAAAACCCCGTTGTGGTGGTGGCAGATATTAAAGAGATGTTTCTTCGAATTCAAATGCGAGAGGCGGATCGTGACAATCTAAGGTTCCCGTGGGACGGGGGTAACAGCAAGGGAAAGCCAGAGGAATATCGCATGACTTCAGTGGTATTTGGGGTTACGTCATCACCATCAACAGCTATTTACGTGATGAACAAAAGCGCTGAGGAATTCAAGGAACATCATCCAGCTGCAGTGCGGGCTGTGCACGAGAACCATTACATGGATTATTATTTACAGAGTTTCGAGACAGTAGAGGATGCTATGGAGGTGACGAAGGCCGCACATAGAATCCATAAAAGGGCAGGATTTCACCTAAGTGGATGGGCTAGTAACAGACGACAAATACTCCAGGGCCTTCAACAGGAGGAGAAGAAGTAAATCCTAGATTTAACAAAAGAGGAGAAAACCCTTGGACTCAGGTGGTTAACAAAGGAAGACACATTGGCATTCAGTGTGGGGTTTCGGAACAGTCCTCCGGACATACTTAGTCGAATAAGGACTCCTACTAAGAGGGAAGTTACTAGTGCGGTAATGTCCACTTTCGATCCTTTGGGACTCGCAGTACCAGTCCTTATACAAGGAAAGAAAATGATACAAGACATCTGGCGCGCCGGCATTGGATGGGATGACAAGATCCCAGAAGAACAGGAGTTGGCTTGGACGAAGTATTTGCGAGAGGTATCCCTCCTCAGAGAATTAAAGATTCCTTGATGCTTGTCGTGGAGCCGGAAGGAGGGTGAACTCCACAAGGTGAGCGACGTCAGCGTAGAGGCGTATGCAGCAGTAGTCTATTGGAGAACTGTGGACAACGATGGAAGAGCGAGTGTTAGACTGACAGCTGGTAAAGCACAAGTGGCACCAACTAAACCAGTCTTAATGCCACGACTGGAACTACAAGCAACATCGCCTGGCGAATTCAATGACTGCGAGCTCGTGGGACAAACGAACTGGAGTATTGCCCAGCGGTTGGCGGATCATTTTTGGAATACTTGGATCAAGAAATATCTACCTACTTTGATGCAGAAAAGGACTTCCGGACGACCCTCTGCGGACCCACAGGTCAGAGACACAGTCCTGGTGGTGGATGCGTCACTACTGTTTTGGTTATTATACAACAATTTGATAATATAAGGTAATCATATATTTTGAATATATTTAAATATAGTTTTAAGGTATGTTAAGGGACTTACTTGGAATAAGCTTGTGCGACCGTTGAGCGGTCGCTGCAGTTGCTGGGTCTGCTGGTGGGTTCGGCGACTGGGTGCAGGGGGCGTTGAGCGCCGTGCTCCCCTGTTCAGCTTATGACTTATATTGATAATGAAGAATTATATTGATAAAGTGTCCTTCTTGAATTTTACTTTATGACTTGTATTGATAATGTGTCCTTCTTGAAGTTTAATTTATGACTGCTCGTGCGTAATGTTTCGAAGCTTTACGTCGAATGTGTCAAATATATTTTTATTTGCCGTTGACGTTTTATTTTTAATCTGGCGCCAACGCCGTTTTATTATTTTTTTCTCTACCGAGTAGAATTTGCACAAAGTAGTTTATGCAAATTAGCTACTTGGCGAGTTGTTCTCCTTTTAGAGGTAGAGAGACGAAAGGGGATTTGTGGATGTTAGGGGCGACCTGGACGCGAGGTAGGTCCGTAACACTACCACGAAACACTTGGCCTCGGGGGAAGGTCCAAACCGTGTAACCGGACCAGATGGGAGAATCAGGATCCTGGATGTGAGAACGACATTTGGAGTACTGCGAAGACCAAAACGCGTGTAACCAGGCGATTGATACCGCGAAGAACGACAGAGTGACCAATAAACTCAGCTCGAATCACACGCTCTTCACTATCGTTGCAAAACGCTGTAGCTTTATTTCTCATTTACAAATTGCAGTTCACTTTTGATTCAAATTTTGGTTTCTAAATTAACTTTACTTCTAATTTACAAATTGCAGTTTCACTTAGTTCCTTCTACTCTTAGACAACGACTGTTAAAATTCGACTACTGTATCAAAACAACGGTGCAATCTCCGTTATCCCACTGAGAACCAAAATCGGGTGATATGACCGCTGGACCGATAAAGGTGGTGGTTGATATCGAGTTTTAACTGAGATCTCACCACAGTTGTACAGTTGTAGAATCAATAAACCGACACAAATCTTCCCAATCGTTGAAGCGGCTATTCCTAATCTAACCTAATGATAATATGAATCTCAAAACGAACGGGAACTCTGACCTGTATCTTCTTAATACTATTCTACGTTTAGGACTGGAAATAGGTTCGTTTTAAGTTTTACAAACAACAAAAAGTTGAATTAGCACGCAATTATAGATTAACCAGGACTCGAAAGTAGTGCAAGTGTTATGGTATATGGCTCTGATTTAATTTTTCGATTTTCTTCCTATATATTCTTCACTATTGGTTTGTGTATTGTGTGTATCAGTTGGGAACGCCTTAATATATTTGAATTGATTCAATTTGCGAGTCGTGGATCAATTGATGTTTGTATTCGCCTCAGGGGCCTCTTTGAACATTTTATGGGTATCATATGCTTGTATTTTCAACATAGTCTACTCACATTCTCATAACGCACACACAATTTAATGCAAACTTCTTTTCACCGATTTACTTTTGTTGCTCACAAAACACAAAAGTATCTATTTTGCAAATAAAAATAATACTAACACATATACATTATTATTTTTGGAATAATTAGGGTGATACTTCATCATCATCATCATCGGCACTACAACCGGGATCCGGTCTTGGCGTTATTTAACAAGTCTGAGGCTTGTTAGATTTTCCATAATAATCTGTTTTTCTGGGCAAGGTTATTAGCCTTGCCCCAAAGGGTGATACTTATCCATTATTAATTAATCACATTTTTTAAAACGCATACGATTCTGCTCCAATATATCGTAGAATATCATCTGTGTTCAAATCTTGTAAACAGGAGAAACTACTGCAACCTGGCCAAAGTTATTACAAACGTTTATATTAAGATAAAAACCAACTGTTATAAAACGAATAACAGCCGCCATATAAACCCAGCGAAGTGACTGCGTACAGAGACTTTCATACTATCGTTGGCAGATGATTTGAAATGGTGAGTTTTTTTCCGTTACAATAAGTCGGATGAGTTCCAAACTTAAATACAACAGCAAGTAGCAACCTCTACAAAAACAAAAGAAATGCTCCCGGTAAGTCGTTTGCACTTATTTTCTTTATTACTTCTTATTTTCTGTATGTGTTCTAATTCCTTCTTACGTATGTTACAATTTCTGTTTTCATTTATTTTTAAAACTCGTGCAAAATTAAAAAAATGCTTGCGTATAAGCTGTGGACCCCAGATTAAATCGGTAACAACTTTATTCGGGTATCAAATCACAACGTGATGTCTCGTAATTTGTTATTGTTATTTGTTTCAATCACACTGATGGTGATTTTCCTTCTATAATTATATTATTGCTTTTTTATTATTGAACGTTTTAATAAAAGTAATTTCTGACATCAAAAACCTTTTATTCACAGATCAGTATCAATGGAAATTTGATAGACCTTCTAAAAACGTAGATGACTAATATATTAGGAGTAAGTTGATGTAGAAATTTTAACTTGCTGTAAATGCTATTGACAGATTTTCTAATACCTAAATGTAGTTTTAACATAAATATATATATAATACAATATAATAAAACTTCTCTCCCAATGGTCACGATCTTGGACAGCTTTCATTAAGTTTAACGTTTTAATAACCAGCGGTTTTTCGGTCTTCTCCACTGCATTGCAGTATGTACCTGGTACCTGGGCTTCAATTGTAAACAGTTTTCGGTGTAAGATAATTGTCGATTGCGCGATCAAAGACTACGGAACTGTTTTAACTTACGACAAATTTAATGATCGGCTTTTATTTGTAAGTTCATATAGAAGTACTTAATATTTGTGACATTTAATGTAATCTTTGGCGTTTCAGGGAGTGGATTCAATTGACATCAAGTAGCAACCTACTACAAAAAAAAGAAGAAATGCTCCCGGTAAGTCGTATACGCTTATTTTCTTTATTACTTATATTATATATTAAAATCTGTAACAACTTTATTCGGGTATCAAATCTCAACATGATGTGCCACAATTTGTTATTGTTATTTGCTTCAATCACACTGATGGTGATTTTCTTTATATTATTATTGAACATTTTAATAAAAGTAATTTCTGACATCAAATCCTTTTATTTACACATCAGTATCAACGGAAATTTGATAGATCTGCTATAAACGTAGATGACTAATATATTAGCAGTAAGGTGATGTAGAAATTTTAACTTGCTGTAAATGCTATTGAAAAATTTTCTAATACCTAAATGTAGTTTTCACACAAGCATATATATAATACATATATAATAAAACTTGGGCTCCTCGATAGTATAGTGGTTATTATACCCGCCTATCACGCGGGAGACCGCGGTTCGATTCCCCGTCGGGGACCCTCTGGCGCAAGACTAATGACCTTGCCCAAAAAAAAAAACCAATCATTATGGAAAATTTAACAAGCCTCAGGATTTGCTAAATAAGGCCAAGACCGGTTCCCGGTTGTAGTGCCGATGATGAAGATGATGATATAATAAAACTTCTCTCCCAATTGTCACGATCTTGGACACCAGCGGTTTTTCGGTCTTCTCCACTGCATTGCTCTGTATGTTTTATTGTAAACGACTTTTTCGGCCGGTTCCCCATCACTTTGTTTCAAACAATCGTTTTTCTACAAGCGGCAATGGACTGGTATGTTAATGATTCTAACCATCACAACTCTTATCTTTTCGCTATCGTTGCAAAACAAGATAACTTTCCCATAGCATTGGCATGGTTCGACCAATAAACACCATTATGGAAGATGGTTTGCATCTGACAAGACTAAAATCTCAATTTGTTACAATATCTTTAAACTTTTTTTTAGAACCGAGAGTTTTTCTCTAACAATTCGACCTTTGTGGTTTGTTGCAGTATAAAATTGCACTAAATATACAATTAATAAATATAATAAATGGGTGTACTCACAGTTTGTTGGATATAGTTGGTCGGCTGACTGGTTGTTTGCTGGATATCTTAGCTTTATCACCACAGAGATGGATCTGGTCCTTTCCTTGCTATCGATCGTTGAATATTTCTCTTGTGCTGTTTGTTGCAACAATATTCCTTCCTCTTGTTTATTGAATTCTGATCCGTAGACTTTGATGTATTGCTGTATTGTTGTGTCGTAGAAAAAATGCGAAAAAACTGCAATTAAATTGTATTTTGTGGCGAAATGTATTCTTCTTTCAAAAAAAAAAAAAAAAAAAAACCACACCACTTAGTTGTCTTTACTTTTATTTCAATATTCGGTTTCAAAATTAACTTTACTTTTCATTTACAAATTGCAGTTTTTACTTTTGATTCAAATTTTGGTTCCAAAATTAACTTTGTGGCATTTCTATCAGATACACACACGATTAATAGTGAAGAACTATAACACCAAAAGTCAAGTCGAAAAAATCAAAGGACATCCGTTAAAACCTTATACGATACCATAGCAATATCGTCATTTCCACATTAGTTGAGTGTACTTGAATTTAGAAATCA
The DNA here is from genome assembly GCA_963931805.1 of Microdon myrmicae. NCBI lineage: Eukaryota > Metazoa > Arthropoda > Insecta > Diptera > Syrphidae > Microdon > Microdon myrmicae. Next base: position 160,875,697 of record OZ007500.1, read on the forward strand.
AATTCGTACACGCGGCAGTGGCCGCTTTGGTTCTATCTTTTAGTGATCTAACCGTTATGGCGTCGGTTCGAATCGCATGCTCTTCACTATCGTCGCAAAACGCTATAGCTTTATTTCTCATTTACAAATTGCAGTTCACTTTTGATTCAAATTTTGGTTTCTAAAATAACTTTACTTCTAATATATAAATTGCAATTTCACTTAGTTCCTTCGACTCTTAGACAACGACTGTTAAAATTCGACTACTGTATCAAAACAACGGTTCAATCCCCGTTATCCCACTGAGAACCAAAATCGGGTGATATGACCGCTGGACTGATAAAGACAGTGGTTGATCTCGAGTTTTATCTGAGATCTCACGACCGGTATCGGTTCAATTTTGTAACGGCATATGCATGTGCCAGTTGTAACATATGTTCAATGATTTACTTTTTTTAAAACACCACGCACGGGTTGCCGCAGCAACAGCATCAAAGCAATCCAATGACCACTCGCGAATTATCAAAGGATCATTAAAACAAAACAAAACAAAACAAACCAGTCATTGCAACTGATTTGGATCCAGCAAGCGTACAACAGTTGTACAGTTGTAGAATCAATAAACCGACATGAATTTTCCCAATCATTGAAGTGGCTTCATCCTCGTTCTCATCGATCATATACAATATCATCAAAAGTGTACGGTCGGATTCTGAAGTTTAGTGCGCTATATTAACAGCCGAATGCGACCCTCATCAACTGGTCGCATGATCCTGTAACTTTGTGACCCTTAATGTTTCTGCCGATGAGCCTTGATGTTGGTGCTGATGAACCTTGATCTTGCTGCTGCACTGATTAGTCTCCGACTCGAAGGACCATCATGTTAATTGCTCAAATCACCCGGTGTGGAATTGAGTTGTGAGCAATTGCCTATAATTCCAATTAAGGGATTGTAGGTAGTTTGGAAGGTCACTATTTAATAAAAATAAAACGCACTATTCTTAATAAATACAACAACACTTCATTTTATTTGTTACGCGTATCGATACAGGATATTTCGCGGGAATATGTTGTTTCGGTAAGGTTCGGTTCGAGACGGACGATGTGATGGTACTTCCGAATGACGATATGTTTACTGTCCGAGTGACGATATGATTCTCACCGGTTTAAGCGATGATGCGAGACCGACTGGTTCGTTCGATCCCCAATTGAAAAATAGTACAAAATGTAGGACAGAGTCCATAGTTTAGATAATAAAGAAGTAAAGCCATTAAGGATTCGTGGGTTTGAAATAGCGGAGCCGTCATAAATGGCCAGTCAAGAGTCGCGACAATCATGCAGGCAATTTTATTTTAGAGAATTTCGTTAGGAACCAAACAATGATATTTTTAAATATTTGTGTTGCAACTTATTGACCATTGTATAATTTTAGTTTTGAGATTATTGACGCACTACAAACGAGCATTTAGAAACAACTCACAATAAAATTTAAACTGCAACAATTGAATTAACAAAGGAAATTTCATCCAATATGTCTGAGAAGAAACCCAACATAAATACAACGTGAGTACCAGTAAAAAATTAATAACATACCATTTATTTTCATATGTATGTATTTAAATTTTAAAAACCGAGGATGGAGAGGAGATATAGTTTCTAAGTAAGGTGCAAATTCCTTACCCGTTATAATTTTGTTAGATTTTTCAGATTTTCAAACATTCAATCATTAGAACGTTTATTAATGAAGATCCAGTGGTAAACTTTAGTTACAGGATTGTCGTAAGTTCGTCAATTTTATTTTAGAGAATTTCGTTAGGAACCAAACAATGATATTTTTAAATATTTGTGTTGCAGCTTATTGACCATTGTATAATTTTAGTTTTGAGATTATTATTGACGCACTACGAACGAGCATTTAGAAACAACTCACAATAAAATTTAAACTGCAACAATTGAATTAACAAAGGAAATTTCATCCAATATGTCTGAGAAGAAATCCAACATAAATACAATGTGAGTACCAGTAAAAAATTAATAACATACCATTTATTTTCATATGTATGTATTTAAATTTTAAAAACCGAGGATGGAGAGGAGATATAGTTTCTAAGCAAGGTGGAAATTCCTTACCCGTTATAATTTTGTTAGATTTTTCAGATTTACAAACATTCAATCATTAGGATGTTTATTAATGAAGATCCAGTGGTAAACTTTAGTTACAGGATTGTCGTAACTTTGTCAATTATTGTGAAATTGTTTTTGTTTAATTAACATTGCCGTTTTTGGTCATATTTGAGATCTCGACATTTATTCCAAAGTGAATTTGTTCTCGTAAATTAGAAAAACACATTTGTTTTTTGATTATGATAAGGATCATTCATCCCAACGTGCAATGATGTTGTTTTAATGCCCGTGGCTCTTTTGGAACTTCGGGGAAATATTTGTTTTTGTATATTCTCTAAATATTCTATCCTGTGCTCAATGTTATAATTATTTTCTTGGATTTTTAATAAACAATTCTTGATGGATGGAGAGGAGATATAGTTTCTAAGTAAGGTGGAAATTGCTTACCCGTTATAATTTTGTTAGATTTTTCAGATTTACAAACATTCAATCATTAGGATGTTTATTAATGAAGATCCAGTGGTAAACTTTAGTTACAGGATTGTCGTAACTTTGTCAATTATTGTGAAATTGTTTTTGTTTAATTAACATTGTCGTTTTTGGTCATATTTGAGATCTCGACATTTATTCCAAAGCGAATTTGTTCTCGTAAATTAGAAAAACACATTTGTTTTTTGATTATGATAAGGATCATTCATCCCAATGTGCAATGATGTTGTTTTAATGCCCGTGGCTCTTTTGGAACTTCGGGGAAATATTTGTTTTTGTATATTCTCTAAATATTCTATCCTGTGCTCAATGTTATAATTATTTTCTTGGATTTTTAATAAACAATTCTTGATTTTCTAAAAATTCTTTATCCTTGTACATACCGCTAGGCATGTGATCGATACATCTACAACTCGATTATAACTCTTCGATTTTTGTAATATGCTTAGCTACGTTTCCTTTGAATGCAATCGGGATTGGTTTGGCGTGAGTTTCGATTACGTTGGTATAAAATTACTTTGCATATTTAATTCCGAATATCTTTTGGTAAAGCTCGCACACCATGATTAAAAGATTTTACATGTTTATTTATAAAATTGCACTGGTAAACTCCAGATACAGCATTTTTTAATTATTATTAGATTGTCAAATTATTTCTGTGTATTTAATATTGGTCGTTCCATTGTATATACGTTGAGATTGATCAAATTATTTCTTGCACAATGTGAAAAATATTTTGCATATTTATTTATAAGTTTACAACAGTAAACTTCAGTTACAGAATTGTAAATTTTATCATCATCATCATCGGCACTACAACCGGGGACCGGTCTTGGCCTTATTTAGCCAGTCCTAAGGCTCTGAGTACCGGTAAAAAATTAATAACATACCATTTATTTTCATATGTATGTATTTAAATTTTAAAAAACGGGGATGGAGTGGAGATATAGTTTCTAAGTAAGGTGGAAATTGCTTACCCGTTATAATTTTGTCAGATTTTTCAGATTTACAAACATTCAATCATTAGGATGTTTATTAATGAAGATCAAGTGGTAAACTTTAGTTACAGGATTGTCGTAACTTTGTCAATTATTGTGAAATTGTTTTTGTTTAATTAACATTGTCGTTTTTGGTCATATTTGAGATTTCGACATTTATTCCAAAGTGAATTTGTTCTCGTAAATTAGAAAAACACATTTGTTTTTTGATTATGATAAGGATCATTCATCCCAATGTGCAATGATGTTGTTTTAATGCCCGTGGCTCTTTTGGAACTTCGGGGAAATATTTGTTTTTGTATATTCTCTAAATATTCTATCCTGTGCTCAATGTTATAATTATTTTCTTGGATTTTTAATAAACAATTCTTGATTTTCTAAAAATTCTTTATCCTTGTACATACCGCTAGGCATGTGATCGATACATCTACAACTCGATTATAACTCTTCGATTTTTGTAATATGCTTAGCTATGTTTCCTTTGAATGCAATTGGGATTGGTTTGGCGTGAGTTTCGATTACGTTGGTATAAAATTACTTTGCATATTTAATTCCGAATTTCTTTTGGTAAAGCTCGCACACCATGATTAAAAGATTTTACATGTTTATTTTTAAAATTGCACTGGTAAACTCCAGATACAGCATTTTTTAATTATTATTAGATTGTCAAATTATTTCTGTGTATTTAATATTGGTCGTTCCATTGTATATACGTTGAGATTGATCAAATTATTTCTTGCACAATGTGAAAAATATTTTGCATATTTATTTATAAGTTTACAACAGTAAACTTCAGTTACAGAATTGTAAATTTTATAATTATGATTAAATTATCGATTGTTTCTATTTATTTACTTTCAATTTGGCTTTCAATTTGGCGAACCAAATACAGGCCAATGCCCGCATGTGCCAATAGTATCGTATGAGTAATTTGCGATTCTCCGTTACACTCGCCATTTCGTCGAGTTCAGCGTTCTTCCGTCGTTCCACGGTGTCTTAGTCAGTGTTCCTTGAACATGCTGCTGGCGCTCGAATATCATGTAGTACACTTGTTGACACATGTAAAATGAGACCGCGCGGGTCGTGGCCAGGTGTCCGCTTGGCAATATGAAGCAGAATGTGGCGGACTTGGGTTGTGAAGTATGATATGCGTTATCGCAGCGTGTGTGGATGAATCAATTGAAGGTAGAAGAGTTGCTTTGTAAGCAAAATACTTGTAGCGATTGGTTTGTTTAGGATACTAGGAATGACCGTGAAATGGATAGGCGTTTGATATGAGCCGAATGAATGGGAGAGTTGCATAGTATGCAAAAATGTGGTTTAAGATTAATTAATTGGATTAAGGTTTATTGCTTGTGTGTATTGTTATATTATTTAAGAAGGGTGTGTGGCGAGGTGTAACATTATAATTATTTTCTTGGATTTTTAATAAACAATTCTTGATGTTCTAAAAATTCTTTATCCTTGTACATACCGTTAGGCATGTGATCGATACATCTACAACTCGATTATAACTCTTCGATTTTTGTAATATGCTTAGCTATGTTTCCTTTGAATGCAATCGGGATTGGTTTGGGGTGAGTTTCAATTACGTTGGTATAAAATTACTTTGCATATTTAATTCCGAATTTCTTTTGGTAAAGCTCACACACCATGATTAAAAGATTTTACATGTTTATTTATAAAATTGCACTGGTAAACTCCAGATACAGCATTTTTTAATTATTATTAGGTTGTCAAATTATTTCTGTGTATTTAATATTGGTCGTTCCATTGTATATACGTTGAGATTGATCAAATTATTTCTTGCACAATGTGAAAAATATTTTGCATATTTATTTATAAGTTTACAACAGTAAACTGCAGTTACAGAATTGTAAATTTTATAATTATGATTAAATTATCGATTGTTTCTGTTTAATTACTAATGGTTAAGTTGAATCGTACATTTGCTAAAATTTATGAAATGATTTCTTACACAATGTATAAGGTCTATAGGTAGATAGACATTCAGGTGTGTATGTAAGTAGGCATTAGGGTGTATCGGTTAATAAGCATTATGGGGTATCGGCAGATACGCAGTATGGATTATAGGTAGGTCGATAGGCTTTATGAAGCATAGGTAGGTCGATAGGGATTATGGAGCATAGGTTGGTCGATAGGCATTTTGGAGTAAAGGTAGATAGGCATTATGGAGCATAGGTAGGTCGCTAGAGATTCTCGAGCATACGTATGTTGATAGGCATTATGGTGTAAAGGTGGATAGGCATTGTGGATTATAGGTAGGTCGATAGGCATTATGGAGTAAAGGTAGGTAAATAGGCATTATAAGTAGGTAAACGTTTAATTTAAACATTCTTAATATTACAACGGATTCCATCTCTCTCTCAGGTATTCCTAGCTTCGATGGTATGTTTTAAGTACACGAGTTCGGTATAGTTGATGTTTTTTAAATAATTGTGTTGCAACTTATTGACCATTGTATAATTTTAGTTTTGTGATTATTGATGCATTACCAACCAGCAGTTAGAAAGAACTCACAATAAAATTAAAAATGCAACAATTGAATTAACAAAAGAAATCTCATCCAATATGTCTGAGAAGAAACCCAACATAAATACAATGTGAGTACCAGTAAAAAATTAATAACATACCATTTATTTTCATATGTATGTATTTAAATTTAAAAAAAAACTTTAGTTACAGGATTGTCGTAACTTTGTCAATTATTGTGAAATTGTTTTTGTTTAATTAACATTGTCGTTTCTGGTCATATTTGAGATCTCGACATTTATTCCAAAGTGAATTTGTTCTCGCAAATAGATGTGTGGGTATAGAATAAATACGATATATAGAAATATAGGTAGATAGGCAGTATGGGGTATAGGTAGATAGGCAGTTTTTATAAAAGTTTTGCTGCTAAACTTATTACAATTCCTTTATTGATTCACACAACTGGGGGTTTCTATCTCCCGAACACTTTAAATTTAGTTTTTACAAACGTTTTTCTGCTTGACTTATTACCATTCACTACTTAACTTATTTAATCTAAATGAGGTATAGGTAAACGTTTAATTTAACCATTCTTAATATTGTGAAATTGTTTTTGTTTAATTAACATTGTCGTTTTTGGTCATATTTGAAATCTCGACATTTATTCCAAAGTGAATTTGTTCTCGTAAATTAGAAAAACACATTTGTTTTTTGATTATGATAAGGATCATTCATCCCAATGTGCAATGATGTTGTTTTAATGCCCGTGGCTCTTTTGGAACTGCGGGGAAATATTTGTTTTTGTATATTCTCTAAATATTCTATCCTGTGCTCAATGTTATAATTATTTTCTTGGATTTTTAATAAACAATTCTTGATGTTCTAAAAATTCTTTATCCTTGTACATACCGTTAGGCATGTGATCGATACATCTACAACTGGATTATAACTCTTCGATTTTTGTAATATGCTTAGCTATGTTTCCTTTGAATGCAATCGGGATTGGTTTGGCGTGAGTTTCGATTACGTTGGTATAAAATTACTTTGCATATTTAATTCCGAATTTCTTTTGGTAAAGCTCGCACACCATGATTAAAAGATTTTACATGTTTATTTTTAAAATTGCACTGGTAAACTCCAGATACAGCATTTTTTAATTATTATTAGATTGTCAAATTATTTCTGTGTATTTAATATTGGTCGTTCCATTGTATATACGTTGAGATTGATCAAATTATTTCTTGCACAATGTGAAAAATATTTTGCATATTTATTTATAAGTTTACAATAGTAAACTTCAGTTACAGAATTGTAAATTTTATCATCATCATCATCGGCACTACAACCGGGGACCGGTCTTGGCCTTATTTAGCAAGTCCTAAGGCTTGTTAAATTTTCCATAATGATTTATTTTTTCTGGGCAAGGTCATTAGTCTTGCGCCAGAGGCTCCCCGACGGGGAATCGAACCCCGGTCTCCCGGGTGACAGGCGGGTATACTATTGATTAAATTATCGATTGTTTCTGTTTAATTACTAATGGTTAAGTTGAATCGTACATTTGCTAAAATTTATGAAATGATTTCTTACACAATGTATAAGGTCTATAGGTAGATAGACATTCAGGTGTGTATGTAAGTAGGCATTAGGGTGTATCGGTTAATAAGCATTATGGGGTATCGGCAGATACGCAGTATGGATTATAGGTAGGTCGATAGGCTTTATGAAGCATAGGTAGGTCGATAGGGATTATGGAGCATTGGTTGGTCGATAGGCATTTTGGAGTAAAGGTAGATAGGCATTATGGAGCATAGGTAGGTCGCTAGAGATTCTCGAGCATACGTATGTTGATAGGCATTATAATGTAAAGGTGGATAGGCATTGTGGATTATAGGTAGGTCGATAGGCATTATGGAGTAAAGGTAGGTAAATAGGCATTATAAGTAGGTAAACGTTTAATTTAAACATTCTTAATATTACAACGGATTCCATCTCTCTCTCAGGTGTTCCTAGCTTCGATGGTGTGTTTTAAGCATCCGAGTTCCGTATAGTTGATGTTTTTTAAATAATTGTGTTGCAACTTATTGACCATTGTATAATTTTAGTTTTGTGATTATTGATGCATTACCAACCAGCAGTTAGAAAGAACTCACAATAAAATTAAAACTGCAACAATTGAATTAACAAAAGAAATCTCATCCAATATGTCTGAGAAGAAACCCAACATAAATACAATGTGAGTACCATTGAAAAATTAATAACATACCATTTATTTTCATATGTATGTATTTAAATTTAAAAAAAAAACTTTAGTTACAGGATTGTCGTAACTTTGTCAATTATTGTGAAATTGTTTTTGTTTAATTAACATTGTCGTTTTTGGTCATATTTGAGATCTCGACATTTATTCCAAAGTGAATTTGTTCTCGTAAATTAGAAAAACACATTTGTTTTTTGATTATGATAAGGATCATTCATCCCAATGTGCAATGATGTTGTTTTAATGCCCGTGGCTCTTTTGGAACTTCGGGGAAATATTTGTTTTTGTATATTCTCTAAATATTCTATCCTGTGCTCAATGTTATAATTATTTTCTTGGATTTTTAATAAACAATTCTTGATTTTCTAAAAATTCTTTATCCTTGTGCATACCGCTAGGCATGTGATCGATACATCTACAACTACAAAAATTAATAACACACCATTTATTTTCATATGTATGTATTTATATTTTAAAAACCGAGGATGGAGAGGAGATATTGTTTCTAAGTAAGGTGGAAATTCCTTACCCGTTATAATTTTGTTAGATTTTTCAGATTTACAAACATTCAATCATTAGGATGTTTATTAATGAAGATCCAGTGGTAAACTTTAGTTACAGGATTGTCGTAACTTTGTCAATTATTGTGAAATTGTTTTTGTTTAATTAACATTGTCGTTTTTGGTCATATTTGAAATCTCGACATTTATTCCAAAGTGAATTTGTTCTCGTAAATTAGAAAAACACATTTGTTTTTTGATTATGATAAGGATCATTCATCCCAATGTGCAATGATGTTGTTTTAATGCCCGTGGCTCTTTTGGAACTTCGGGGAAATATTTGTTTTTGTATATTCTCTAAATATTCTATCCTGTGCTCAATGTTATAATTATTTTCTTGGATTTTTAATAAACAATTCTTGATTTTCTAAAAATTCTTTATCCTTGTGCATACCGCTAGGCATGTGATCGATACATCTACAACTCGATTATAACTCTTCGATTTTTGTAATATGCTTAGCTACGTTTCCTTTGAATGCAATCGGGATTGGTTTGGCGTGAGTTTCGATTACGTTGGTATAAAATTACTTTGCATATTTAATTCCGAATATCTTTTGGTAAAGCTCGCACACCATGATTAAAAGATTTTACATGTTTATTTTTAAAATTGCACTGGTAAACTCCAGATACAGCATTTTTTAATTATTATTAGATTGTCAAATTATTTCTGTGTATTTAATATTGGTCGTTAAAAAAAAAACTTTAGTTACAGGATTGTCGTAACTTTGTCAATTATTGTGAAATTGTTTTTGTTTAATTAACATTGTCGTTTTTGGTCATATTTGAGATCTCGACATTTATTCCAAAGTGAATTTGTTCTCGTAAATTAGAAAAACACATTTGTTTTTTGATTATGATAAGGATCATTCATCCCAATGTGCAATGATGTTGTTTTAATGCCCGTGGCTCTTTTGGAACTTCGGGGAAATATTTGTTTTTGTATATTCTCTAAATATTCTATCCTGTGCTCATGGTTATAATTATTTTCTTGGATTTTTAATAAACAATTCTTGATTTTCTAAAAATTCTTTATCCTTGTACATACCGCTAGGCATGTGATCGATACATCTACAACTGGATTATAACTCTTCGATTTTTGTAATATGCTTAGCTATGTTTCCTTTGAATGCAATCGGGATTGGTTTGGCGTGAGTTTCGATTACGTTGGTATAAAATTACTTTGCATATTTAATTCCGAATTTCTTTTGGTAAAGCTCGCACACCATGATTAAAAGATTTTACATGTTTATTTTTAAAATTGCACTGGTAAACTCCAGATACAGCATTTTTTAATTATTATTAGATTGTCAAATTATTTCTGTGTATTTAATATTGGTCGTTCCATTGTATATACGTTGAGATTGATCAAATTATTTCTTGCACAATGTGAAAAATATTTTGCATATTTATTTATAAGTTTACAATAGTAAACTTCAGTTACAGAATTGTAAATTTTATCATCATCATCATCGGCACTACAACCGGGGACCGGTCTTGGCCTTATTTAGCAAGTTCTAAGGCTTGTTAAATTTTCCATAATGATTTATTTTTTCTGGGCAAGGTCATTAGTCTTGCGCCAGAGGCTCCCCGACGGGGAATCGAACCCCGGTCTCCCGGGTGACAGGCGGGTATACTATTGATTAAATTATCGATTGTTTCTGTTTAATTACTAATGGTTAAGTTGAATCGTACATTTGCTAAAATTTATGAAATGATTTCTTACACAATGTATAAGGTCTATAGGTAGATAGACATTCAGGTGTGTATGTAAGTAGGCATTAGGATGTATCGGTTAATAAGCATTATGGGGTATCGGCAGATACGCAGTATGGATTATAGGTAGGTCGATAGGCTTTATGAAGCATAGGTAGGTCGATAGGGATTATGGAGCATAGGTTGGTCGATAGGCATTTTGGAGTAAAGGTAGATAGGCATTATGGAGCATAGGTAGGTCGCTAGAGATTCTCGAGCATACGTATGTTGATAGGCATTATGGTGTAAAGGTGGATAGGCATTGTGGATTATAGGTAGGTCGATAGGCATTATGGAGTAAAGGTAGGTAAATAGGCATTATAAGTAGGTAAACGTTTAATTTAAACATTCTTAATATTACAACGGATTCCATCTCTCTCTCAGGTATTCCTAGCTTCGATGGTATGTTTTAAGTAAACGAGTTCGGTATAGTTGATGTTTTTTAAATAATTGTGTTGCAACTTATTGACCATTGTATAATTTTAGTTTTGTGATTATTGATGCATTACCAACCAGCAGTTAGAAAGAACTCACAATAAAATTAAAAATGCAACAATTGAATTAACAAAAGAAATCTCATCCAATATGTCTGAGAAGAAACCCAACATAAATACAATGTGAGTACCATTAAAAAATTAATAACATACCATTTATTTTCATATGTATGTATTTATATTTAAAAAAAAAACTTTAGTTACAGGATTGTCGTAACTTTGTCAATTATTGTGAAATTGTTTTTGTTTAATTAACATTGTCGTTTCTGGTCATATTTGAGATCTCGACATTTATTCCAAAGTGAATTTGTTCTCGCAAATAGATGTGTGGGTATAGAATAAATACGATATATAGAAATATAGGTAGATAGGCAGTATGGGGTATAGGTAGATAGGCAGTTTTTATAAAAGTTTTGCTGCTAAACTTATTACAATTCCTTTATTGATTCACACAACTGGGGGTTTCTATCTCCCGAACACTTTAAATTTAGTTTTTACAAACGTTTTTCTGCTTGACTTATTACCATTCACTACTTAACTTATTTAATCTAAATGAGGTATAGGTAAACGTTTAATTTAAACATTCTTAATATTGTGAAATTGTTTTTGTTTAATTAACATTGTCGTTTTTGGTCATATTTGAAATCTCGACATTTATTCCAAAGTGAATTTGTTCTCGTAAATTAGAAAAACACATTTGTTTTTTGATTATGATAAGGATCATTCATCCCAATGTGCAATGATGTTGTTTTAATGCCCGTGGCTCTTTTGGAACTGCGGGGAAATATTTGTTTTTGTATATTCTCTAAATATTCTATCCTGTGCTCAATGTTATAATTATTTTCTTGGATTTTTAATAAACAATTCTTGATGTTCTAAAAATTCTTTATCCTTGTACATACCGTTAGGCATTCGATCGATACTAACAAAAGAAATCTCATCCAATATGTCTGAGAAGAAACCCAACATAAATACAATGTGAGTACCATTAAAAAATTAATAACATACTGTAGCGAGCTTAGGGTTCGCTGGATTAATTATTTTTGAATAAATAAGAGCCGTTAAATTGATTTTTGAATTAATATAACACTTTATTAGTCCGTAAATCACAACCGTCACTTTTACCGTATACAACGATTTCTTGACTTATCGCTTCCGTACTTATCGCGTATTTTCCTTCTTACTTCTAACTTGAGACTTATCGCTTGTTTCACGTTCTACTTCTTACTCATCACTATGCTCTGTGTGCGGCGTAGTTATACTGTTTCGGCGTTTCGTTTCCGTCCGTTCCATTGCCTTGAATGTTCTACTGTTCCTAGTCTCCAGTTTTCCATTACTTTATAGAATATTCTAGTACTCTGTTTCGGACTCTCTAGAATACTCTAGTACTGATTGTCATATGCGTCACACTACCCTCCGCCTAGATTAGTTCGTCCCGAACTAAGTTCACTGGTCTCCCGGGCCAACAAAAGCCACCAGTCGATCGTGATGCACCACTTTCATCCTGGCGTTCGGCGGTGGAAGTTCTTGACCTTCTTCCAAATTTTCTACTGCTCTCCTTTTTGCGTCAGCTCTAGCCTGCCGCCATTTTTCCTTTTCCTGACGACGGAATTCCTCTTGCATTTTGGGGATCTCATGCGAATAGTATAAGAGAAAATGCATGTGCACCCCCTTAAGCTCTTCTGGAGTTTGCACAGCACGTAAGTGGTCTAGATCTTCATCTTTACTTACAAGCGTATCATCTGGTATTGGAGCATCTGTCGATTTCATAACCGTGTCCAACTGGTAGTTCCGCATCTTTTCAAATAACTGGAGCAGCTTGTTCTTTGGAGCTGACAGTAAACACCAGCGTGCGTCGTAGTAATAGACTTTCCATAGATTGTCGCACGTTAATTCTGGCTTCACGTGTTCTTCTCCATAGAACGCAATGAACTGCACTTCTAGCTGTTGATTACGCCTACAATCTAGGGCTTGCTTGAACTTTCCCCCCGTATGTGGTGGCTTACAATAACGGTCTCGACCTCCAACATCCGTTGATCTCTCTTGTTCGGAATAAGTTGATTTACAAAACGCCTGTTTGTAAATCCATTCAGCTTCATCTTGTAGCTCGTTGGGTCCCTCTGGAACAGGCGTAACCGGAACTTCGCGTAATTGCATTCGCTCAGGAATATTCGTTGTACGGATTTCATTTTCCAAATCCGTAAAGTGACCCCTTTCCAATTCATCCTTGAAATGTTTTGGCGCCTCAGTTTCCCTGTGATTACGTTCAGAGCGGCGTTCAACATCGTCTTCGTCGTCGAATAGCTGTTCGTCTATAGCCTCACGTGCTGAACCTTCATCGACGTGCTGTCCCTCTCCATCACTTTCTTCATCCTGTGTACGACGCAGACGCTTGGAACGCTTTCTGCCTTCGACTTTCAAACCAAGATTCTCTTCAATAAGGTCACAGTCGTCGTCTTCCAGTCGGTCGTCCAACTCGCCATCATCATTGTAAATCCGTTTCAGGGAACGGCCTGAAGCATCAGTGTCTTCATCATCACTGCCGTCCTCTTCAATCGGGTTATCATCGATGAAATCCTTCAGTTCTTCACGTAACACATCATCGTCATTTTCCTCCTCTTCCTCACTGCTGTCGGTCATAGCCTTGCTCTTCCTGATTTTCTTCATTTCATGTGGCTCCAATTCCTCCTCATCCTCAGCTTCTTCCGCTTCCGAGTCCCAGAATTCTTTCATACACTGCCTTTGGGCATCCAATTTTGCATTAACCTCTGCAGCTCGCGCGACTAATTTTACAGCTTGCGCATCCAATTTTGCAGCTTGCGCATCCAATTTTGAATTAACGTCTGCAGCCCACGCATCCAATTTTGCAGCTCGCGCGTCCAATTTTGAGTTAATATCGATAGCTTGCGCGTCCAATTTTGCCATCATAATCCTGAACATCTCCGAAATGTCCAACGCTTGCGAACTCTTCTCCGAATGTCGATCTGCCATCGTCACAATACACTTCCACAGACTTATTTATTTCACCAATAATTAATCCCACTTCTGACACCAATTGTAGCGAGCTTAGGGTTCGCTGGATTAATTATTTTTGAATAAATAAGAGCCGTTAAATTGATTTTTGAATTAATATAACACTTTATTAGTCCGTTAATCACAACCGTCACTTTTACCGTATACAACGATTTCTTGACTTATCGCTTCCGTACTTATCGCGTATTTTCCTTCTTACTTCTAACTTGAGACTTATCGCTTGTTTCACGTTCTACTTCTTACTCATCACTATGCTCTGTGTGCGGCGTAGTTATACTGTTTCGGCGTTTCGTTTCCGTCCGTTCCATTGCCTTGAATGTTCTACTGTTCCTAGTCTCCAGTTTTCCATTACTTTATAGAATATTCTAGTACTCTGTTTCGGACTCTCTAGAATACTCTAGTACTGATTGTCATATGCGTCACAATACCATTTATTTTCATATGTATGTATTTAAATTTAAAAAAAAAACTTTAGTTACAGGATTGTCGTAACTTTGTCAATTATTGTGAAATTGTTTTTGTTTAATTAACATTGTCGTTTCTGGTCATATTTGAGATCTCGACATTTATTCCAAAGTGAATTTGTTCTCGCAAATAGATGTGTGGGTATAGAATAAATACGATATATAGAAATATAGGTAGATAGGCAGTATGGGGTATAGGTAGATAGGCAGTTTTTATAAAAGTTTTGCTGCTAAACTTATTACAATTCCTTTATTGATTCACACAACTGGGGGTTTCTATCTCCCGAACACTTTAAATTTAGTTTTTACAAACGTTTTTCTGCTTGACTTATTACCATTCACTACTTAACTTATTTAATCTAAATGAGGTATAGGTAAACGTTTAATTTAAACATTCTTAATATTGTGAAATTGTTTTTGTTTAATTAACATTGTCGTTTTTGGTCATATTTGAAATCTCGACATTTATTCCAAAGTGAATTTGTTCTCGTAAATTAGAAAAACACATTTGTTTTTTGATTATGATAAGGATCATTCATCCCAATGTGCAATGATGTTGTTTTAATGCCCGTGGCTCTTTTGGAACTTCGGGGAAATATTTGTTTTTGTATATTCTCTAAATATTCTATCCTGTGCTCAATGTTATAATTATTTTCTTGGATTTTTAATAAACAATTCTTGATTTTCTAAAAATTCTTTATCCTTGTACATACCGCTAGGCATGTGATCGATACATCTACAACTCGATTATAACTCTTCGATTTTTGTAATATGCTTAGCTATGTTTCCTTTGAATGCAATCGGGATTGGTTTGGCGTGAGTTTCGATTACGTTGGTATAAAATTACTTTGCATATTTAATTCCGAATTTCTTTTGGTAAAGCTCGCACACCATGATTAAAAGATTTTACATGTTTATTTTTAAAATTGCACTGGTAAACTGCAGATACAGCATTTTTTAATTATTATTAGATTGTCAAATTATTTCTGTGTATTTAATATTGGTCGTTCCATTGTATATACGTTGAGATTTATCAAATTATTTCTTGCACAATGTGAAAAATATTTTGCATATTTATTTATAAGTTTACAATAGTAAACTTCAGTTACAGAATTGTAAATTTTATCATCATCATCATCGGCAGTACAACCGGGGACCGGTCTTGGCCTTATTTAGCAAGTCCTAAGGCTTGTTAAATTTTCCATAATGATTTATTTTTTCTGGGCAAGGTCATTAGTTTTGCGCCAGAGGCTCCCCGACGGGGAATCGAACCCCGGTCTCCCGGGTGACAGGCGAGTATACTATTGATTAAATTATCGATTGTTTCTGTTTAATTACTAATGGTTAAGTTGAATCGTACATTTGCTAAAATTTATGAAATGATTTCTTACACAATGTATAAGGTCTATAGGTAGATAGACATTCAGGTGTGTATGTAAGTAGGCATTAGGGTGTATCGGTTAATAAGCATTATGGGGTATCGGCAGATACGCAGTATGGATTATAGGTAGGTCGATAGGCTTTATGAAGCATAGGTAGGTCGATAGGGATTATGGAGCATAGGTTGGTCGATAGGCATTATGGAGTAAAGGTAGATAGGCATTATGGAGCATAGGTAGGTCGCTAGAGATTCTCGAGCATACGTATGTTGATAGGCATTATGGTGTAAAGGTGGATAGGCATTGTGGATTATAGGTAGGTCGATAGGCATTATGGAGTAAAGGTAGGTAAATAGGCATTATAAGTAGGTAAACGTTTAATTTAAACATTCTTAATATTACAACGGATTCCATCTCTCTCTCAGGTATTCCTAGCTTCGATGGTATGTTTTAAGTACACGAGTTCGGTATAGTTGATGTTTTTTAAATAATTGTGTTGCAACTTATTGACCATCGTATAATTTTAGTTTTGTGATTATTGATGCATTACCAACCAGCAGTTAGAAAGAACTCACAATAAAATTAAAAATGCAACAATTGAATTAACAAAAGAAATCTCATCCAATATGTCTGAGAAGAAACCCAACATAAATACAATGTGAGTACCATTAAAAAATTAATAACATACCATTTATTTTCATATGTATGTATTTAAATTTAAAAAAAAAACTTTAGTTACAGGATTGTCGTAACTTTGTCAATTATTGTGAAATTGTTTTTGTTTAATTAACATTGTCGTTTCTGGTCATATTTGAGATCTCGACATTTATTCCAAAGTGAATTTGTTCTCGCAAATAGATGTGTGGGTATAGAATAAATACGATATATAGAAATGTAGGTAGATAGGCAGTATGGGGTATAGGTAGATAGGCAGTTTTTATAAAAGTTTTGCTGCTAAACTTATTATAATTCCTTTATTGATTCACACAACTGGGGGTTTCTATCTCCCGAACACTTTAAATTTAGTTTTTACAAAAGTTTTTCTGCTTGACTTATTACCATTCACTACTTAACTTATTTAATCTAAATGAGACTACGCACTGCACTTCACTTCTACTGCTACTCACTGACTCTGAATGACTGCGACTCTTCTCTTTGCAAAATCACCTGCGTACCTTTTTTAATTGATTAAAAGTGCGGCTCGTACATTTTTTCGCACCGATTATATATCCTACTTAGAGGCTATTCGCCTGCCATAACCCGATCGTTTGTTCTGCAAAAACTGCAGCGACAGAGAATTTCGCAATTGCTTAATTGCTTTCCATTTGGCGAACCAAATACAGGCCAATGCCCGCAAGTGCATAATTGTTTCATACTTCCATAATCGTTTCCCTCAAAAGTGCAACGGCAATGAATTTCGCAATTACTTAATTGACTTTCAATTTGGCGAACCAATTACAGGCCAATGCCCGCATGTGCCAATAGTATCGTATGAGTAATTTGCGATTCTCCGTTACACTCGCCATTTCGTCGAGTTCAGCGTTCTTCCGTCGTTCCACGGTGTCTTAGTCAGTGTTCCTTGAACATGCTGCTGGCGCTCGAATATCATGTAGTACACTTGTTGACACATGTAAAATGAGACCGTGCGGGTCGTGGCCAGGTGTCCGCTTGGCAATATGAAGCAGAATGTGGCGGACTTGGGTTGTGAAGTATGATATGCGTTTATCGCAGCGTGTGCGGGTTGAATCAATTGAAGGTAGAAGAGTTGCTTTGTAAGCAAAATACTTGTAGCGATTGGATTGTTTAGGATACTAGGAATGACCGTGAAATGGATAGGCGTTTGATATGAGCCGAATGAATGGGAGAGTTGCATAGTATGCAAAAATGTGGTTTAAGATTAATTAATTGGATTAAGGTTTATTGCTTGTGTGTATTGTTATATTATTTAAGAAGGGTGTGTGGCGAGGTGTAACATTATAATTATTTTCTTGGATTTTTAATAAACAATTCTTGATGTTCTAAAAATTCTTTATCCTTATACATACCGTTAGGCATGTGATCGATACATCTGCAACTCGATTATAACTCTTCGATTTTTGTAATATGCTTAGCTATGTTTCCTTTGAATGCAATCGGGATTGGTTTGGCGTGAGTTTCAATTACGTTGGTATAAAATTACTTTGCATATTTAATTCCGAATTTCTTTTGGTAAAGCTCGCACACCATGATTAAAAGATTTTACATGTTTATTTATAAAATTGCACTGGTAAACTCCAAAAACAGCATTTTTTAATTATTATTAGATTGTCAAATTATTTCTGTGTATTTAATATTGGTCGTTCCATTGTATATACGTTGAGATTGATCAAATTATTTCTTGCACAATGTGAAAAATATTTTACATATTTATTTATAAGTTTACAACAGTAAACTTCAGTTACAGAATTGTAAATTTTATAATTATGATTAAATTATCGATTGTTTCTGTTTAATTTCTAATGGTTAAGTTGAATCGTACATTTGCTAAAATTTATGAAATGATTTCTCACACAATGTTCAAAATTTTTTGAATGTTGATTTATGAATTTTTAGTGGTAAACTTTAATTAAAGAATACTTATACTTGTTTAATTTAACTTTTCTAAGGTCAATTGTACATTTGTTGTAATCATTATGGAGTAAAGGTAGGTAAATAGGCATTATAAGTAGGTAAACGTTTAATTTAAACATTCTTAATATTACAACGGATTCCATCTCTCTCTCAGGTATTCCTAGCTTCGATGGTATGTTTTAAGTACCCGAGTTCGGTATAGTTGATGTTTTTTTAAATAATTGTGTTGTAACTTATTGACCATTGTATAATTATAGTTTTGTGATTATTGATGCATTACCCACCAGCAGTCAGAAAGAACTGACAATAAAATTAAAAATGCAACAATTGAATTAACAAAAGAAATCTCATCCAATATGTCTGAGAAGAAACTCAACATAAATACAATGTGAGTAGCAGTAAAAAATTAATAACATACCATTTATTTTCATATGTATGTATTTAAATTTTAAAAACCGAGGATGGAGAGGAGATATAGTTTCTAAGTAAGGTGGAAATTCCTTACCCGTTATAATTTTGTCAGATTTTTCAGATTTACAAACATTCAATCATTAGGATGTTTATTAATGAAGATCCAATGGTAAACTTTAGTTACAGGATTGTCGCAACTTTGTCAATTATTGTGAAATTGTTTTTGTTTAATTAACATTGTCGTTTTTGGTCATATTTGAGATCTCGACATTTATTCCAAAGTGAATTTGTTCTCGTAAATTAGAAAAACAATATGGAAGAAGAAATACGCGAACGGCTGATTAAATCCAACAAAGCCTACTATGGTCTATCAAGGCTCTTTAAATCCCGAAATTTATCCAGAACATCCAAGCTACTACTGTACAAGACCATGGTCTTACCAGTACTCATGTATGGATCCGAGACCTGGGTGCTTAATAAAAGGCACTCTGAACTCTTGGCCGCGTTCGAGAGAAAGGTCTTAAGGAGAATCGTTGGCCCGGTATGTGAGGGAGGACGATTCCGGAGACGCTACAACCATGAGTTGTACGCAATCTACCTTGAAGCTCATATTGTAAGAAAAATCAAGCTCGGTAGACTCCGGTGGGCGGGACACCTAGCTCGAATGAGCGAAGAGGACCCTGCCCGGAAAATCCTTTGTGGCAGGATGTATGGAAGGAGACAGCGCGGCAGACCTCGTCTGCGATGGAGGGATGGCGTAGACCAGGATGCCCAGAGCCTGGGAGTGCTAAACTGGATGACATCGGCTCGAAATCGGGACCGGTGGAGAGATTTGTTAAATAAGGCCAAGACCGGATCCCGGTTGTAGTGCTGATGATGATGATGATGATGATGAAATTAGAAAAACACATTTGTTTTTTTTAAAATTGCACTGGTAAACTGCAGATACAGCATTTTTTAATTATTATTAGATTGTCAAATTATTTCTGTGTATTTAATATTGGTCGTTAAAAAAAAAAACTTTAGTTACAGGATTGTCGTAACTTTGTCAATTATTGTGAAATTGTTTTTGTTTAATTAACATTGTCGTTTTTGGTCATATTTGAGATCTCGACATTTATTCCAAAGTGAATTTGTTCTCGTAAATTAGAAAAACACATTTGTTTTTTGATTATGATAAGGATCATTCATCCCAATGTGCAATGATGTTGTTTTAATGCCCGTGGCTCTTTTGGAACTTCGGGGAAATATTTGTTTTTGTATATTCTCTAAATATTCTATCCTGTGTCAATGTTATAATTATTTTCTTCGATTTTTAATAAACAATTCTTGATTTTCTAAAAATTCTTTATCCTTGTACGTACCGCTAGGCATGTGATCGATACATCTGCAACTCGATTATAACTCTTCGATTTTTGTAATATGCTTAGCTATGTTTCCTTTGAATGCAATCGGGATTGGTTTGGCGTGAGTTTCAATTACGTTGGTATAAAATTACTTTGCATATTTAATTCCGAATTTCTTTTGGTAAAGCTCGCACACCATGATTAAAAGATTTTACATGTTTATTTATAAAATTGCACTGGTAAACTCCAAAAACAGCATTTTTTAATTATTATTAGATTGTCAAATTATTTCTGTGTATTTAATATTGGTCGTTCCATTGTATATACGTTGAGATTGATCAAATTATTTCTTGCACAATGTGAAAAATATTTTGCATATTTATTTATAAGTTTACAACAGTAAACTTCAGTTACAGAATTGTAAATTTTATAATTATGATTAAATTATCGATTGTTTCTGTTTAATTTCTAATGGTTAAGTTGAATCGTACATTTGCTAAAATTTATGAAATGATTTCTCACACAATGTTCAAAATTTTTTGAATGTTGATTTATGAATTTTTAGTGGTAAACTTTAATTAAAGAATACTTATACTTGTTTAATTTAACTTTTCTAAGGTCAATTGTACATTTGTTGTAATCATTATGGAGTAAAGGTAGGTAAATAGGCATTATAAGTAGGTAAACGTTTAATTTAAACATTCTTAATATTACAACGGATTCCATCTCTCTCTCAGGTATTCCTAGCTTCGATGGTATGTTTTAAGTACCCGAGTTCGGTATAGTTGATGTTTTTTTAAATAATTGTGTTGTAACTTATTGACCATTGTATAATTATAGTTTTGTGATTATTGATGCATTACCCACCAGCAGTCAGAAAGAACTGACAATAAAATTAAAAATGCAACAATTGAATTAACAAAAGAAATCTCATCCAATATGTCTGAGAAGAAACTCAACATAAATACAATGTGAGTACCAGTAAAAAATTAATAACATACCATTTATTTTCATATGTATGTATTTAAATTTTAAAAACCGAGGATGGAGAGGAGATATAGTTTCTAAGTAAGGTGGAAATTCCTTACCCGTTATAATTTTGTCAGATTTTTCAGATTTACAAACATTCAATCATTAGGATGTTTATTAATGAAGATCCAATGGTAAACTTTAGTTACAGGATTGTCGTAACTTTGTCAATTATTGTGAAATTGTTTTTGTTTAATTAACATTGTCGTTTTTGGTCATATTTGAGATCTCGACATTTATTCCAAAGTGAATTTGTTCTCGTAAATTAGAAAAACAATATGGAAGAAGAAATACGCGAACGGCTGATTAAATCCAACAAAGCCTACTATGGTCTATCAAGGCTCTTTAAATCCCGAAATTTATCCAGAACATCCAAGCTACTACTGTACAAGACCATGGTCTTACCAGTACTCATGTATGGATCCGAGACCTGGGTGCTTAATAAAAGGCACTCTGAACTCTTGGCCGCGTTCGAGAGAAAGGTCTTAAGGAGAATCGTTGGCCCCGTATGTGAGGGAGGACGATTCCGGAGACGCTACAACCATGAGTTGTACGCAATCTACCTTGAAGCTCATATTGTAAGAAAAATCAAGCTCGGTAGACTCCGGTGGGCGGGACACCTAGCTCGAATGAGCGAAGAGGACCCTGCCCGGAAAATCCTTTGTGGCAGGATGTATGGAAGGAGACAGCGCGGCAGACCTCGTCTGCGATGGAGGGATGGCGTAGACCAGGATGCCCAGAGCCTGGGAGTGCTAAACTGGATGACATCGGCTCGAAATCGGGACTGGTGGAGAGATTTGTTAAATAAGGCCAAGACCGGATCCCGGTTGTAGTGCCGATGATGATGATGATGATGATGAAATTAGAAAAACACATTTGTTTTTTGATTATGATAAGGATCATTCATCCCAATGTGCAATGATGTTGTTTTAATGCCCGTGGCTCTTTTGGAACTTCGGGGAAATATTTGTTTTTGTATATTCTCTAAATATTCTATCCTGTGCTCAATGTTATAATTATTTTCTTGGATTTTTAATAAACAATTCTTGATTTTCTAAAAATTTTTTATCCTTGTACATACCACTAGGCATGTGATCGATACATCTGCAACTCGATTATAACTCTTCGATTTTTGTAATATGCTTAGCTATGTTTCCTTTGAATGCAATCGGGATTGGTTTGGCGTGAGTTTCAATTACGTTGGTATAAAATTACTTTGCATATTTAATTCCGAATTTCTTTTGGTAAAGCTCGCACACCATGATTAAAAGATTTTACATGTTTATTTATAAAATTGCACTGGTAAACTCCAGATACAGCATTTTTTAATTATTATTAGATTGTCAAATTATTTCTGTGTATTTAATATTGGTCGTTCCATTGTATATACGTTGAGATTGATCAAATTATTTCTTGCACAATGTGAAAAATATTTTGCATATTTATTTATAAGTTTACAACAGTAAACTTCAGTTACAGAATTGTAAATTTTATAATTATGATTAAATTATCGATTGTTTCTGTTTAATTACTAATGGTTAAGATGAATCGTACATTTGCTAAAATTTATGAAATGATTTCTTACACAATGTTCAAAACTTTTTGAATGTTTATTTATGAATTTTTAGTGGTAAACTTTAATTAAAGAATACTTATACTTGTTTAATTAAACTTTTCTAAGGTCAATTGCACATTTGTTGTAATCATTATGGAGTAAAGGTAGGTAAATAGGCATTATAAGTAGGTAAACGTTTAATTTAAACATTCTTAATATTACAACGGATTCCATCTCTCTCTCAGGTATTCCTAGCTTCGATGGTATGTTTTAAGTACACGAGTTCGGTATAGTTGATGTTTTTTAAATAATTGTGTTGCAACTTATTGACCATTGTATAATTTTAGTTTTGTGATTATTGATGCATTACCAACCAGCAGTTAGAAAGAACTCACAATAAAATTAAAAATGCAACAATTGAATTAACAAAAGAAATCTCATCCAATATGTCTGAGAAGAAACCCAACATAAATACAATGTGAGTACCATTAAAAAATTAATAACATACCATTTATTTTCATATGTATGTATTTAAATTTTAAAAAAAAACTTTAGTTACAGGATTGTCGTAACTTTGTCAATTATTGTGAAATTGTTTTTGTTTAATTAACGTTGTCGTTTCTGGTCATATTTGAGATCTCGACATTTATTCCAAAGTGAATTTGTTCTCGCAAATAGATGTGTGGGTATAGAATAAATACGATATATAGAAATATAGGTAGATAGGCAGTATGGGGTATAGGTAGATAGGCAGTTTTTATAAAAGTTTTGCTGCTAAACTTATTACAATTCCTTTATTGATTCACACAACTGGGGGTATCTATCTCCCGAACACTTTAAATTTAGTTTTTACAAAAGTTTTTCTGCTTGACTTATTACCATTCACTACTTAACTTATTTAATCTAAATGAGGTATAGGTAAACGGTTAATTTAAACATTCTTAATATTACAACGGATTCCATCTCTCTCTCAGGTATTCCTAGCTTCGATGGTATGTTTTAAGTACCCGAGTTCGGTATAGTTGATGTTTTTTAAATAATTGTGTTGCAACTTATTGACCATTGTATAATTTTAGTTTTGTGATTATTGATGCATTACCCACCAGCAGTTAGAAAGAACTCACAATAAAATTAAAAATGCAACAATTGAATTAACAAAAGAAATCTCATCCAATATGTCTGAGAAGAAACCCAACATAAATACAATGTGAGTACCAGTAAAAAATTAATAACATACCATTTATTTTCATATGTATGTATTTAAATTTTAAAAAACGAGGATGGAGAGGAGATATAGTTTCTAAGTAAGGTGGAAATTCCTTACCCGTTATAATTTTGTTAGATTTTTCAGATTTACAAACATTCAATCATTAGGATGTTTATTAATGAAGATCCAGTGGTAAACTTTAGTTACAGGATTGTCGTAACTTTGTCAATTATTGTGAAATTGTTTTTGTTTAATTAACATTGTCGTTTTTGGTCATATTTGAAATCTCGACATTTATTCCAAAGTGAATTTGTTCTCGTAAATTAGAAAAACACATTTGTTTTTTGATTATGATAAGGATCATTCATCCCAATGTGCAATGATGTTGTTTTAATGCCCGTGGCTCTTTTGGAACTTCGGGGAAATATTTGTTTTTGTATACTCTCTAAATATTCTATCCTGTGCTCAATGTTATAATTATTTTCTTCGATTTTTAATAAACAATTCTTGATTTTCTAAAAATTCTTTATCCTTGTACATACCGTTAGGCATGTGATCGATACATCTGCAACTCGATTATAACTCTTCGATTT
Source organism: Microdon myrmicae (assembly GCA_963931805.1). NCBI lineage: Eukaryota > Metazoa > Arthropoda > Insecta > Diptera > Syrphidae > Microdon > Microdon myrmicae. The sequence continues at coordinate 160,900,470 of OZ007500.1, forward strand.
TTGTAATATGCTTAGCTATGTTTCCTTTGAATGCAATCGGGATTGGTTTGGCGTGAGTTTCGATTACGTTGGTATAAAATTACTTTGCATATTTAATTCCGAATTTCTTTTGGTAAAGCTCGCACACCATGATTAAAAGATTTTACATGTTTATTTATAAAATTGCACTGGTAAACTCCAAAAACAGCATTTTTTAATTATTATTAGATTGTCAAATTATTTCTGTGTATTTAATATTGGTCGTTCCATTGTATATACGTTGAGATTGATCAAATTATTTCTTGCACAATGTGAAAAATATTTTGCATATTTATTTATAAGTTTACAACAGTAAACTTCAGTTACAGAATTGTAAATTTTATAATTATGATTAAATTATCGATTGTTTCTGTTTAATTTCTAATGGTTAAGTTGAATCGTACATTTGCTAAAATTTATGAAATGATTTCTCACACAATGTTCAAAATTTTTTGAATGTTGATTTATGAATTTTTAGTGGTAAACTTTAATTAAAGAATACTTATACTTGTTTAATTTAACTTTTCTAAGGTCAATTGTACATTTGTTGTAATCATTATGGAGTAAAGGTAGGTAAATAGGCATTGTAAGTAGGTAAACGTTTAATTTAAACATTCTTAATATTACAACGGATTCCATCTCTCTCTCAGGTATTCCTAGCTTCGATGGTATGTTTTAAGTACCCGAGTTCGGTATAGTTGATGTTTTTTTAAATAATTGTGTTGTAACTTATTGACCATTGTATAATTATAGTTTTGTGATTATTGATGCATTACCCACCAGCAGTCAGAAAGAACTGACAATAAAATTAAAAATGCAACAATTGAATTAACAAAAGAAATCTCATCCAATATGTCTGAGAAGAAACTCAACATAAATACAATGTGAGTACCAGTAAAAAATTAATAACATACCATTTATTTTCATATGTATGTATTTAAATTTTAAAAACCGAGGATGGAGAGGAGATATAGTTTCTAAGTAAGGTGGAAATTCCTTACCCGTTATAATTTTGTCAGATTTTTCAGATTTACAAACATTCAATCATTAGGATGTTTATTAATGAAGATCCAGTGGTAAACTTTAGTTACAGGATTGTCGTAACTTTGTCAATTATTGTGAAATTGTTTTTGTTTAATTAACATTGTCGTTTTTGGTCATATTTGAGATCACGACATTTATTCCAAAGTGAATTTGTTCTCATAAATTAGAAAAACAATATGGAAGAAGAAATACGCGAACGGCTGATTAAATCCAACAAAGCCTACTATGGCCTATCAAGGCTCTTTAAATCCCGAAATTTATCCAGAACATTCAAGCTACTACTGTACAAGACCATGGTCTTACCAGTACTCATGTATGGATCCGAGACCTGGGTGCTTAATAAAAGGCACTCTGAACTCTTGGCCGCGTTCGAGAGAAAGGTCTTAAGGAGAATCGTTGGCCCCGTATGTGAGGGAGGACGATTCCGGAGACGCTACAACCATGAGTTGTACGCAATCTACCTTGAAGCTCATATTGTAAGAAAAATCAAGCTCGGTAGACTCCGGTGGGCGGGACACCTAGCTCGAATGAGCGAAGAGGACCCTGCCCGGAAAGTCCTTTGTGGCAGGATGTATGGAAGGAGACAGCGCGGCAGACCTTGTCTGCGATGGAGGGATGGCGTAGACCAGGACGCCCAGAGCCTGGGAGTGCTAAACTGGATGACATCGGCTCGAAATCGGGACCGGTGGAGAGATTTGTTAAATAAGGCCAAGACCGGATCCCGGTTGTAGTGCCGATGATGATGATGATGATGATGAAATTAGAAAAACACATTTGTTTTTTAATTATGATAAGGATCATTCATCCCAATGTGCAATGACGTTGTTTTAATGCCCGTGGCTTTTTTGGAACTTCGGGGAAATATTTGTTTTTGTATATTCTCTAAATATTCTATCCTGTGCTCAATGTTATAATTATTTTCTTGGATTTTTAATAAACAATTCTTGATGGATGGAGAGGAGATATAGTTTCTAAGTAAGGTGGAAATTGCTTACCCGTTATAATTTTGTCAGATTTTTCAGATTTACAAACATTCAATCATTAGGATGTTTATTAATGAAGATCAAGTGGTAAACTTTAGTTACAGGATTGTCGTAACTTTGTCAATTATTGTGAAATTGTTTTTGTTTAATTAACATTGTCGTTTTTGGTCATATTTGAGATTTCGACATTTATTCCAAAGTGAATTTGTTCTCGTAAATTAGAAAAACACATTTGTTTTTTGATTATGATAAGGATCATTCATCCCAATGTGCAATGATGTTGTTTTAATGCCCGTGGCTCTTTTGGAACTTCGGGGAAATATTTGTTTTTGTATATTCTCTAAATATTCTATCCTGTGCTCAATGTTATAATTATTTTCTTGGATTTTATAATAAACAGTTCTTGATTTTCTAAAAATTCTTTATCCTTGTACATACCACTAGGCATGTGATCGATACATCTGCAACTCGATTATAACTCTTCGATTTTTGTAATATGCTTAGCTATGTTTCCTTTGAATGCAATCGGGATTGGTTTGGCGTGAGTTTCGATTACGTTGGTATAAAATTACTTTGCATATTTAATTCCGAATTTCTTTTGGTAAAGCTCGCACACCATGATTAAAACATTTTACATGTTTATTTACAAAATTGTACAGGTAAACTGCAGATACAGCATTTTTTAATTATTATTAGATTGTCAAATTATTTCTGTGTATTTAATATTGGTCGTTAAAAAAAAAACTTTAGTTACAGGATTGTCGTAACTTTGTCAATTATTGTGAAATTGTTTTTGTTTAATTAACATTGTCGTTTTTGGTCATATTTGAGATCTCGACATTTATTCCAAAGTGAATTTGTTCTCGTAAATTAGAAAAACACATTTGTTTTTTGATTATGATAAGGATCATTCATCCCAATGTGCAATGATGTTGTTTTAATGCCCGTGGCTCTTTTGGAACTTCGGGGAAATATTTGTTTTTGTATATTCTCTAAATATTCTATCCTGTGTCAATGTTATAATTATTTTCTTCGATTTTTAATAAACAATTCTTGATTTTCTAAAAATTCTTTATCCTTGTACGTACCGCTAGGCATGTGATCGATACATCTGCAACTCGATTATAACTCTTCGATTTTTGTAATATGCTTAGCTATGTTTCCTTTGAATGCAATCGGGATTGGTTTGGCGTGAGTTTCAATTACGTTGGTATAAAATTACTTTGCATATTTAATTCCGAATTTCTTTTGGTAAAGCTCGCACACCATGATTAAAAGATTTTACATGTTTATTTATAAAATTGCACTGGTAAACTCCAAAAACAGCATTTTTTAATTATTATTAGATTGTCAAATTATTTCTGTGTATTTAATATTGGTCGTTCCATTGTATATACGTTGAGATTGATCAAATTATTTCTTGCACAATGTGAAAAATATTTTGCATATTTATTTATAAGTTTACAACAGTAAACTTCAGTTACAGAATTGTAAATTTTATAATTATGATTAAATTATCGATTGTTTCTGTTTATTTACTAATGGTTAAGATGAATCGTACATTTGCTAAAATTTATGAAATGATTTCTTACACAATGTTCAAAACTTTTTGAATGTTTATTTATGAATTTTTAGTGGTAAACTTTAATTAAAGAATACTTATACTTGTTTAATTAAACTTTTCTAAGGTCAATTGTACATTTGTTGTAATAATTATGCAGTAAAGGTAGGTAAATAGGCATTATAAGTAGGTAAACATTTAATTTAAATATTCTTAATATTACAACGGATTCCATCTCTCTCTCAGGTATTCCTAGCTTCGATGGTATGTTTTAAGTACCCGAGTTCGGTATAGTTGATGTTTTTTAAATAATTGTGTTGCAACTTATTGACCATTGTATAATTTTAGTTTTGTGATTATTGATGCATTACCAACCAGCAGTTAGAAAGAACTCACAATAAAATTAAAAATGCAACAATTGAATTAACAAAAGAAATCTCATCCAATATGTCTGAGAAGAAACTCAACATAAATACAATGTGAGTACCAGTAAAAAATTAATAACATACCATTTATTTTCATATGTATGTATTTAAATTTTAAAAACCGAGGATGGAGAGGAGATATAGTTTCTAAGTAAGGTGGAAATTCCTTACCCGTTATAATTTTGTCAGATTTTTCAGATTTACAAACATTCAATCATTAGGATGTTTATTAATGAAGATCCAGTGGTAAACTTTAGTTACAGGATTGTCGTAACTTTGTCAATTATTGTGAAATTGTTTTTGTTTAATTAACATTGTCGTTTTTGGTCATATTTGAGATCTCGACATTTATTCCAAAGTGAATTTGTTCTCGTAAATTAGAAAAACACATTTGTTTTTTGATTATGATAAGGATCATTCATCCCAATGTGCAATGATGTTGTTTTAATGCCCGTGGCTCTTTTGGAACTTCGGGGAAATATTTGTTTTTGTATATTCTCTAAATATTCTATCCTGTGCTCAATGTTGTAATTATTTTCTTCGATTTTTAATAAACAATTCTTGATTTTCTAAAAATTCTTTATTCTTGTACATACCGCTAGGCATGTGATCGATACATCTACAACTCGATTATAACTCTTCGATTTTTGTAATATGCTTAGCTATGTTTCCTTTGAATGCAATCGGGATTGGTTTGGCGTGAGTTTCGATTACGTTGGTATGAAATTACTTTGCATATTTAATTCCGAATTTCTTTTGGTAAAGCTCGCACACCATGATTAAAAGATTTTACATGTTTATTTTTAAAATTGCACTGGTAAACTCCAGATACAGCATTTTTTAATTATTATTAGATTGTCAAATTATTTCTGTGTATTTAATATTGGTCGTTCCATTGTATATACGTTGAGATTGATCAAATTATTTCTTGCACAATGTGAAAAATATTTTGCATATTTATTTATAAGTTTACAACAGTAAACTTCAGTTACAGAATTGTAAATTTTATCATCATCATCATCGGCACTACAACCGGGGACCGGTCTTGGCCTTATTTAGCCAGTCCTAAGGCTGTGAGTACCGGTAAAAAATTAATAACATACCATTTATTTTCATATGTATGTATTTAAATTTTAAAAAACGGGGATGGAGAGGAGATATAGTTTCTAAGTAAGGTGGAAATTGCTTACCCGTTATAATTTTGTCAGATTTTTCAGATTTAAAAACATTCAATCATTAGGATGTTTATTAATGAAGATCCAGTGGTAAACTTTAGTTATAGGATTGTCGTAACTTTGTCAATTATTGTGAAATTGAAAAAAACATTTGTTTTTTGATTATGATAAGGATCATTCATCCCAATGTGCAATGATGTTGTTTTAATGCCCGTGGCTCTTTTGGAACTTCGGGGAAATATTTGTTTTTGTATATTCTCTAAATATTCTATCCTGTGCTCAATGTTATAATTATTTTCTTGGATTTTTAATAAACAATTCTTGATGGATGGAGAGGAGATATAGTTTCTAAGTAAGGTGGAAATTGCTTACCCGTTATAATTTTGTCAGATTTTTCAGATTTAAAAACATTCAATCATTAGGATGTTTATTAATGAAGATCCAGTGGTAAACTTTAGTTACAGGATTGTCGTAACTTTGTCAATTATTGTGAAATTGTTTTTGTTTAATTAACATTGTCGTTTTTAGGCATATTTGAGATTTCGACATTTATTCCAAAGTGAATTTGTTCTCGTAAATTAGAAAAACACATTTGTTTTTTGATTATGATAAGGATCATTCATCCCAATGTGCAATGATGTTGTTTTAATGCCCGTGGCTCTTTTGGAACTTCGGGGAAATATTTGTTTTTGTATATTCTCTAAATATTCTATCCTGTGCTCAATGTTATAATTATTTTCTTGGATTTTTAATAAACAATTCTTGATGGATGGAGAGGAGATATAGTTTCTAAGTAAGGTGGAAATTCCTTACCCGTTATAATTTTGTCAGATTTTTCAGATTTACAAACATTCATCCATTAGGATGTTTATTAATGAAGATCCAGTGGTAAACTTTAGTTACAGGATTGTCGTAACTTTGTCAATTATTGTGAAATTGTTTTTGTTTAATTAACATTGTCGTTTTTGGTCATATTTGAGATCTCGACATTTATTCCAAAGTGAATTTGTTCTCGTAAATTAGAAAAACACATTTGTTTTTTGATTATGATAAGGATCATTCATCCCAATGTGCAGTGATGTTGTTTTAATGCCCGTGGCTCTTTTGGAACTTCGGGGAAATATTTGTTTTTGTATATTCTCTAAATATTCTATCCTGTGCTCAATGTTATAATTATTTTCTTGGATTTTTAATAAACAATTCTTGATGGATGGAGAGGAGATATAGTTTCTAAGTAAGGTGGAAATTCCTTACCCGTTATAATTTTGTCAGATTTTTCAGATTTACAAACATTCAATCATTAGGATGTTTATTAATGAAGATTCAGTGGTAAACTTTAGTTACAGGATTGTCGTAACTTTGTCAATTATTGTGAAATTGTTTTTGTTTAATTAACATTGTCGTTTTTGGTCATATTTGAGATTTCGACATTTATTCCAAAGTGAATTTGTTCTCGTAAATTAGAAAAACACATTTGTTTTTTGATTATGATAAGGATCATTCATCCCAATGTGCAATGATGTTGTTTTAATGCCCGTGGTTCTTTTGGAACTTCGGGGAAATATTTGTTTTTGTATATTCTCTAAATATTCTATCCTGTGCTCAATGTTATAATTATTTTCTTGGATTTTTAATAAACAATTCTTGATTTTCTAAAAATTCTTTATCCTTGTACATACCACTAGGCATGTGATCGATACATCTGCAACTCGATTATAACTCTTCGATTTTTGTAATATGCTTAGCTATGTTTCCTTTGAATGCAATCGGGATTGGTTTGGCGTGAGTTTCAATTACGTTGGTATAAAATTACTTTGCATATTTAATTCCGAATTTCTTTTGGTAAAGCTCGCACACCATGATTAAAAGATTTTACATGTTTATTTTTAAAATTTCACTGGTAAACTCCAGATACAGCATTTTTTAATTATTATTAGATTGTCAAATTATTTCTGTGTATTTAATATTGGTCGTTCCATTGTATATACGTTGAGATTGATCAAATTATTTCTTGCACAATGTGAAAAATATTTTGCATATTTATTTATAAGTTTACAACAGTAAACTTCAGTTACAGAATTGTAAATTTTATAATTATGATTAAATTATCGATTGTTTCTGTTTATTTACTAATGGTTAAGATGAATCGTACATTTGCTAAAATTTATGAAATGATTTCTTACACAATGTTCAAAACTTTTTGAATGTTTATTTATGAATTTTTAGTGGTAAACTTTAATTAAAGAATACTTATACTTGTTTAATTAAACTTTTCTAAGGTCAATTGTACATTTGTTGTAATCATTATGCAGTAAAGGTAGGTAAATAGGCATTTTAAGTAGGTAAACGTTTAATTTAAACATTCTTAATATTACAACGGATTCCATCTCTCTCTCAGGTATTCCTAGCTTCGATGGTATGTTTTAAGTACCCGAGTTCGGTATAGTTGATGTTTTTTAAATAATTGTGTTGCAACTTATTGACCATTGTATAATTTTAGTTTTGTGATTATTGATGCATTACCAACCACCAGTTAGAAAGAACTCACAATAAAATTAAAAATGCAACAATTGAATTAACAAAAGAAATCTCATCCAATATGTCTGAGAAGAAACTCAACATAAATACAATGTGAGTACCAGTAAAAAATTAATAACATACCATTTATTTTCATATGTATGTATTTAAATTTTAAAAACCGAGGATGGAGAGGAGATATAGTTTCTAAGTAAGGTGGAAATTCCTTACCCGTTATAATTTTGTCAGATTTTTCAGATTTACAAACATTCAATCATTAGGATGTTTATTAATGAAGATCCAGTGGTAAACTTTAGTTACAGGATTGTCGTAACTTTGTCAATTATTGTGAAATTGTTTTTGTTTAATTAACATTGTCGTTTTTGGTCATATTTGAGATCTCGACATTTATTCCAAAGTGAATTTGTTCTCGTAAATTAGAAAAACACATTTGTTTTTTGATTATGATAAGGATCATTCATCCCAATGTGCAATGATGTTGTTTTAATGCCCGTGGCTCTTTTGGAACTTCGGGGAAATATTTGTTTTTGTATATTCTCTAAATATTCTATCCTGTGCTCAATGTTGTAATTATTTTCTTCGATTTTTAATAAACAATTCTTGATTTTCTAAAAATTCTTTATTCTTGTACATACCGCTAGGCATGTGATCGATACATCTACAACTCGATTATAACTCTTCGATTTTTGTAATATGCTTAGCTATGTTTCCTTTGAATGCAATCGGGATTGGTTTGGCGTGAGTTTCGATTACGTTGGTATGAAATTACTTTGCATATTTAATTCCGAATTTCTTTTGGTAAAGCTCGCACACCATGATTAAAAGATTTTACATGTTTATTTTTAAAATTGCACTGGTAAACTCCAGATACAGCATTTTTTAATTATTATTAGATTGTCAAATTATTTCTGTGTATTTAATATTGGTCGTTCCATTGTATATACGTTGAGATTGATCAAATTATTTCTTGCACAATGTGAAAAATATTTTGCATATTTATTTATAAGTTTACAACAGTAAACTTCAGTTACAGAATTGTAAATTTTATCATCATCATCATCGGCACTACAACCGGGGACCGGTCTTGGCCTTATTTAGCCAGTCCTAAGGCTGTGAGTACCGGTAAAAAATTAATAACATACCATTTATTTTCATATGTATGTATTTAAATTTTAAAAAACGGGGATGGAGAGGAGATATAGTTTCTAAGTAAGGTGGAAATTGCTTACCCGTTATAATTTTGTCAGATTTTTCAGATTTAAAAACATTCAATCATTAGGATGTTTATTAATGAAGATCCAGTGGTAAACTTTAGTTATAGGATTGTCGTAACTTTGTCAATTATTGTGAAATTGAAAAAAACATTTGTTTTTTGATTATGATAAGGATCATTCATCCCAATGTGCAATGATGTTGTTTTAATGCCCGTGGCTCTTTTGGAACTTCGGGGAAATATTTGTTTTTGTATATTCTCTAAATATTCTATCCTGTGCTCAATGTTATAATTATTTTCTTGGATTTTTAATAAACAATTCTTGATGGATGGAGAGGAGATATAGTTTCTAAGTAAGGTGGAAATTGCTTACCCGTTATAATTTTGTCAGATTTTTCAGATTTAAAAACATTCAATCATTAGGATGTTTATTAATGAAGATCCAGTGGTAAACTTTAGTTACAGGATTGTCGTAACTTTGTCAATTATTGTGAAATTGTTTTTGTTTAATTAACATTGTCGTTTTTAGGCATATTTGAGATTTCGACATTTATTCCAAAGTGAATTTGTTCTCGTAAATTAGAAAAACACATTTGTTTTTTGATTATGATAAGGATCATTCATCCCAATGTGCAATGATGTTGTTTTAATGCCCGTGGCTCTTTTGGAACTTCGGGGAAATATTTGTTTTTGTATATTCTCTAAATATTCTATCCTGTGCTCAATGTTATAATTATTTTCTTGGATTTTTAATAAACAATTCTTGATGGATGGAGAGGAGATATAGTTTCTAAGTAAGGTGGAAATTCCTTACCCGTTATAATTTTGTCAGATTTTTCAGATTTACAAACATTCATCCATTAGGATGTTTATTAATGAAGATCCAGTGGTAAACTTTAGTTACAGGATTGTCGTAACTTTGTCAATTATTGTGAAATTGTTTTTGTTTAATTAACATTGTCGTTTTTGGTCATATTTGAGATCTCGACATTTATTCCAAAGTGAATTTGTTCTCGTAAATTAGAAAAACACATTTGTTTTTTGATTATGATAAGGATCATTCATCCCAATGTGCAGTGATGTTGTTTTAATGCCCGTGGCTCTTTTGGAACTTCGGGGAAATATTTGTTTTTGTATATTCTCTAAATATTCTATCCTGTGCTCAATGTTATAATTATTTTCTTGGATTTTTAATAAACAATTCTTGATGGATGGAGAGGAGATATAGTTTCTAAGTAAGGTGGAAATTCCTTACCCGTTATAATTTTGTCAGATTTTTCAGATTTACAAACATTCAATCATTAGGATGTTTATTAATGAAGATTCAGTGGTAAACTTTAGTTACAGGATTGTCGTAACTTTGTCAATTATTGTGAAATTGTTTTTGTTTAATTAACATTGTCGTTTTTGGTCATATTTGAGATTTCGACATTTATTCCAAAGTGAATTTGTTCTCGTAAATTAGAAAAACACATTTGTTTTTTGATTATGATAAGGATCATTCATCCCAATGTGCAATGATGTTGTTTTAATGCCCGTGGCTCTTTTGGAACTTCGGGGAAATATTTGTTTTTGTATATTCTCTAAATATTCTATCCTGTGCTCAATGTTATAATTATTTTCTTGGATTTTTAATAAACAATTCTTGATTTTCTAAAAATTCTTTATCCTTGTACATACCACTAGGCATGTGATCGATACATCTGCAACTCGATTATAACTCTTCGATTTTTGTAATATGCTTAGCTATGTTTCCTTTGAATGCAATCGGGATTGGTTTGGCGTGAGTTTCAATTACGTTGGTATAAAATTACTTTGCATATTTAATTCCGAATTTCTTTTGGTAAAGCTCGCACACCATGATTAAAAGATTTTACATGTTTATTTTTAAAATTTCACTGGTAAACTCCAGATACAGCATTTTTTAATTATTATTAGATTGTCAAATTATTTCTGTGTATTTAATATTGGTCGTTCCATTGTATATACGTTGAGATTGATCAAATTATTTCTTGCACAATGTGAAAAATATTTTGCATATTTATTTATAAGTTTACAACAGTAAACTTCAGTTACAGAATTGTAAATTTTATAATTATGATTAAATTATCGATTGTTTCTGTTTATTTACTAATGGTTAAGATGAATCGTACATTTGCTAAAATTTATGAAATGATTTCTTACACAATGTTCAAAACTTTTTGAATGTTTATTTATGAATTTTTAGTGGTAAACTTTAATTAAAGAATACTTATACTTGTTTAATTAAACTTTTCTAAGGTCAATTGTACATTTGTTGTAATCATTATGCAGTAAAGGTAGGTAAATAGGCATTTTAAGTAGGTAAACGTTTAATTTAAACATTCTTAATATTACAACGGATTCCATCTCTCTCTCAGGTATTCCTAGCTTCGATGGTATGTTTTAAGTACCCGAGTTCGGTATAGTTGATGTTTTTTAAATAATTGTGTTGCAACTTATTGACCATTGTATAATTTTAGTTTTGTGATTATTGATGCATTACCAACCACCAGTTAGAAAGAACTCACAATAAAATTAAAAATGCAACAATTGAATTAACAAAAGAAATCTCATCCAATATGTCTGAGAAGAAACTCAACATAAATACAATGTGAGTACCAGTAAAAAATTAATAACATACCATTTATTTTCATATGTATGTATTTAAATTTTAAAAACCGAGGATGGAGAGGAGATATAGTTTCTAAGTAAGGTGGAAATTCCTTACCCGTTATAATTTTGTCAGATTTTTCAGATTTACAAACATTCAATCATTAGGATGTTTATTAATGAAGATCCAGTGGTAAACTTTAGTTACAGGATTGTCGTAACTTTGTCAATTATTGTGAAATTGTTTTTGTTTAATTAACATTGTCGTTTTTGGTCATATTTGAGATCTCGACATTTATTCCAAAGTGAATTTGTTCTCGTAAATTAGAAAAACACATTTGTTTTTTGATTATGATAAGGATCATTCATCCCAATGTGCAATGATGTTGTTTTAATGCCCGTGGCTCTTTTGGAACTTCGGGGAAATATTTGTTTTTGTATATTCTCTAAATATTCTATCCTGTGCTCAATGTTGTAATTATTTTCTTCGATTTTTAATAAACAATTCTTGATTTTCTAAAAATTCTTTATTCTTGTACATACCGCTAGGCATGTGATCGATACATCTACAACTCGATTATAACTCTTCGATTTTTGTAATATGCTTAGCTATGTTTCCTTTGAATGCAATCGGGATTGGTTTGGCGTGAGTTTCGATTACGTTGGTATGAAATTACTTTGCATATTTAATTCCGAATTTCTTTTGGTAAAGCTCGCACACCATGATTAAAAGATTTTACATGTTTATTTTTAAAATTGCACTGGTAAACTCCAGATACAGCATTTTTTAATTATTATTAGATTGTCAAATTATTTCTGTGTATTTAATATTGGTCGTTCCATTGTATATACGTTGAGATTGATCAAATTATTTCTTGCACAATGTGAAAAATATTTTGCATATTTATTTATAAGTTTACAACAGTAAACTTCAGTTACAGAATTGTAAATTTTATCATCATCATCATCGGCACTACAACCGGGGACCGGTCTTGGCCTTATTTAGCCAGTCCTAAGGCTGTGAGTACCGGTAAAAAATTAATAACATACCATTTATTTTCATATGTATGTATTTAAATTTTAAAAAACGGGGATGGAGAGGAGATATAGTTTCTAAGTAAGGTGGAAATTGCTTACCCGTTATAATTTTGTCAGATTTTTCAGATTTAAAAACATTCAATCATTAGGATGTTTATTAATGAAGATCCAGTGGTAAACTTTAGTTATAGGATTGTCGTAACTTTGTCAATTATTGTGAAATTGAAAAAAACATTTGTTTTTTGATTATGATAAGGATCATTCATCCCAATGTGCAATGATGTTGTTTTAATGCCCGTGGCTCTTTTGGAACTTCGGGGAAATATTTGTTTTTGTATATTCTCTAAATATTCTATCCTGTGCTCAATGTTATAATTATTTTCTTGGATTTTTAATAAACAATTCTTGATGGATGGAGAGGAGATATAGTTTCTAAGTAAGGTGGAAATTGCTTACCCGTTATAATTTTGTCAGATTTTTCAGATTTAAAAACATTCAATCATTAGGATGTTTATTAATGAAGATCCAGTGGTAAACTTTAGTTACAGGATTGTCGTAACTTTGTCAATTATTGTGAAATTGTTTTTGTTTAATTAACATTGTCGTTTTTGGTCATATTTGAGATCTCGACATTTATTCCAAAGTGAATTTGTTCTCGTAAATTAGAAAAACACATTTGTTTTTTGATTATGATAAGGATCATTCATCCCAATGTGCAATGACGTTGTTTTAATGCCCGTGGCTCTTTTGGAACTTCGGGGAAATATTTGTTTTTGTATATTCTCTAAATATTCTATCCTGTGCTCAATGTTGTAATTATTTTCTTCGATTTTTAATAAACAATTCTTGATTTTCTAAAAATTCTTTATTCTTGTACATACCGCTAGGCATGTGATCGATACATCTACAACTCGATTATAACTCTTCGATTTTTGTAATATGCTTAGCTATGTTTCCTTTGAATGCAATCGGGATTGGTTTGGCGTGAGTTTCAATTACGTTGGTATAAAATTACTTTGCATATTTAATTCCGAATTTCTTTTGGTAAAGCTCGCACACCATGATTAAAAGATTTTACATGTTTATTTTTAAAATTTCACTGGTAAACTCCAGATACAGCATTTTTTAATTATTATTAGATTGTCAAATTATTTCTGTGTATTTAATATTGGTCGTTCCATTGTATATACGTTGAGATTGATCAAATTATTTCTTGCACAATGTGAAAAATATTTTGCATATTTATTTATAAGTTTACAACAGTAAACTTCAGTTACAGAATTGTAAATTTTATCATCATCATCATCGGCACTACAACCGGGGACCGGTCTTGGCCTTATTTAGCCAGTCCTAAGGCTGTGAGTACCGGTAAAAAATTAATAACATACCATTTATTTTCATATGTATGTATTTAAATTTTAAAAAACGGGGATGGAGAGGAGATATAGTTTCTAAGTAAGGTGGAAATTGCTTACCCGTTATAATTTTGTCAGATTTTTCAGATTTAAAAACATTCAATCATTAGGATGTTTATTAATGAAGATCCAGTGGTAAACTTTAGTTATAGGATTGTCGTAACTTTGTCAATTATTGTGAAATTGAAAAAAACATTTGTTTTTTGATTATGATAAGGATCATTCATCCCAATGTGCAATGATGTTGTTTTAATGCCCGTGGCTCTTTTGGAACTTCGGGGAAATATTTGTTTTTGTATATTCTCTAAATATTCTATCCTGTGCTCAATGTTATAATTATTTTCTTGGATTTTTAATAAACAATTCTTGATGGATGGAGAGGAGATATAGTTTCTAAGTAAGGTGGAAATTGCTTACCCGTTATAATTTTGTCAGATTTTTCAGATTTAAAAACATTCAATCATTAGGATGTTTATTAATGAAGATCCAGTGGTAAACTTTAGTTACAGGATTGTCGTAACTTTGTCAATTATTGTGAAATTGTTTTTGTTTAATTAACATTGTCGTTTTTGGTCATATTTGAGATCTCGACATTTATTCCAAAGTGAATTTGTTCTCGTAAATTAGAAAAACACATTTGTTTTTTGATTATGATAAGGATCATTCATCCCAATGTGCAATGACGTTGTTTTAATGCCCGTGGCTCTTTTGGAACTTCGGGGAAATATTTGTTTTTGTATATTCTCTAAATATTCTATCCTGTGCTCAATGTTATAATTATTTTCTTGGATTTTTAATAAACAATTCTTGATGGATGGAGAGGAGATATAGTTTCTAAGTAAGGTGGAAATTCCTTACCCGTTATAATTTTGTCAGATTTTTCAGATTTACAAACATTCAATCATTAGGATGTTTATTAATGAAGATCCAGTGGTAAACTTTAGTTACAGGATTGTCGTAACTTTGTCAATTATTGTGAAATTGTTTTTGTTTAATTAACATTGTCGTTTTTGGTCATATTTGAGATTTCGACATTTATTCCAAAGTGAATTTGTTCTCGTAAATTAGAAAAACACATTTGTTTTTTGATTATGATAAGGATCATTCATCCCAATGTGCAATGATGTTGTTTTAATGCCCGTGGCTCTTTTGGAACTTCGGGGAAATATTTGTTTTTGTATATTCTCTAAATATTCTATCCTGTGCTCAATGTTATAATTATTTTCTTGGATTTTTAATAAACAATTCTTGATTTTCTAAAAATTCTTTATCCTTGTACATACCACTAGGCATGTGATCGATACATCTGCAACTCGATTATAACTCTTCGATTTTTGTAATATGCTTAGCTATGTTTCCTTTGAATGCAATCGGGATTGGTTTGGCGTGAGTTTCAATTACGTTGGTATAAAATTACTTTGCATATTTAATTCCGAATTTCTTTTGGTAAAGCTCGCACACCATGATTAAAAGATTTTACATGTTTATTTTTAAAATTTCACTGGTAAACTCCAGATACAGCATTTTTTAATTATTATTAGATTGTCAAATTATTTCTGTGTATTTAATATTGGTCGTTCCATTGTATATACGTTGAGATTGATCAAATTATTTCTTGCACAATGTGAAAAATATTTTGCATATTTATTTATAAGTTTACAACAGTAAACTTCAGTTACAGAATTGTAAATTTTATAATTATGATTAAATTATCGATTGTTTCTGTTTATTTACTAATGGTTAAGATGAATCGTACATTTGCTAAAATTTATGAAATGATTTCTTACACAATGTTCAAAACTTTTTGAATGTTTATTTATGAATTTTTAGTGGTAAACTTTAATTAAAGAATACTTATAGTTGTTTAATTAAACTTTTCTAAGGTCAATTGTACATTTGTTGTAATCATTATGCAGTAAAGGTAGGTAAAGAGGCATTATAAGTAGTTAAACGTTTAATTTAAACATTCTTAATATTACAACGGATTCCATCTCTCTCTCAGGTATTCCTAGCTTCGATGGTATGTTTTAAGTACCCGAGTTCGGTATAGTTGATGTTTTTTTAAATAATTGTGTTGTAACTTATTGACCATTGTATAATTATAGTTTTGTGATTATTGATGCATTACCCACCAGCAGTTAGAAAGAACTGACAATAAAATTAAAAATGCAACAATTGAATTAAGAAAGGAAATCACATCCAATATGTCTGAGAAGAAACCCAACATAAATACAATGTGAGTACCATTAAAAAATTAATAACATACCATTTATTTTCATATGTATGTATTTAAATTTTAAAAAACGGGGATGGAGAGGAGATATAGTTTCTAAGTAAGGTGGAAATTCCTTACCCGTTATAATTTTGTCAGATTTTTCAGATTTACAAACAGTCAATCATTAGGATGTTTATTAATGAAGATCCAATGGTAAACTTTAGTTACAGGATTGTCGTAACTTTGTCAATTATTGTGAAATTGTTTTTGTTTAATTAACATTGTCGTTTTTGGTCATATTTGAGATCTCGACATTTATTCCAAAGTGAATTTGTTCTCGTAAATTAGAAAAACACATTTGTTTTTTGATTATGATAAGGATCATTCATCCCAATGTGCAATGACGTTGTTTTAATGCCCGTGGCTCTTTTGGAACTTCGGGGAAATATTTGTTTTTGTATATTCTCTAAATATTCTATCCTGTGCTCAATGTTATAATTATTTTCTTGGATTTTTAATAAACAATTCTTGATGGATGGAGAGGAGATATAGTTTCTAAGTAAGGTGGAAATTCCTTACCCGTTATAATTTTGTCAGATTTTTCAGATTTACAAACATTCAATCATTAGGATGTTTATTAATGAAGATCCAGTGGTAAACTTTAGTTACAGGATTGTCGTAACTTTGTCAATTATTGTGAAATTGTTTTTGTTTAATTAACATTGTCGTTTTTGGTCATATTTGAGATTTCGACATTTATTCCAAAGTGAATTTGTTCTCGTAAATTAGAAAAACACATTTGTTTTTTGATTATGATAAGGATCATTCATCCCAATGTGCAATGATGTTGTTTTAATGCCCGTGGCTCTTTTGGAACTTCGGGGAAATATTTGTTTTTGTATATTCTCTAAATATTCTATCCTGTGCTCAATGTTATAATTATTTTCTTGGATTTTTAATAAACAATTCTTGATTTTCTAAAAATTCTTTATCCTTGTACATACCACTAGGCATGTGATCGATACATCTGCAACTCGATTATAACTCTTCGATTTTTGTAATATGCTTAGCTATGTTTCCTTTGAATGCAATCGGGATTGGTTTGGCGTGAGTTTCAATTACGTTGGTATAAAATTACTTTGCATATTTAATTCCGAATTTCTTTTGGTAAAGCTCGCACACCATGATTAAAAGATTTTACATGTTTATTTTTAAAATTTCACTGGTAAACTCCAGATACAGCATTTTTTAATTATTATTAGATTGTCAAATTATTTCTGTGTATTTAATATTGGTCGTTCCATTGTATATACGTTGAGATTGATCAAATTATTTCTTGCACAATGTGAAAAATATTTTGCATATTTATTTATAAGTTTACAACAGTAAACTTCAGTTACAGAATTGTAAATTTTATAATTATGATTAAATTATCGATTGTTTCTGTTTATTTACTAATGGTTAAGATGAATCGTACATTTGCTAAAATTTATGAAATGATTTCTTACACAATGTTCAAAACTTTTTGAATGTTTATTTATGAATTTTTAGTGGTAAACTTTAATTAAAGAATACTTATAGTTGTTTAATTAAACTTTTCTAAGGTCAATTGTACATTTGTTGTAATCATTATGCAGTAAAGGTAGGTAAAGAGGCATTATAAGTAGTTAAACGTTTAATTTAAACATTCTTAATATTACAACGGATTCCATCTCTCTCTCAGGTATTCCTAGCTTCGATGGTATGTTTTAAGTACCCGAGTTCGGTATAGTTGATGTTTTTTTAAATAATTGTGTTGTAACTTATTGACCATTGTATAATTATAGTTTTGTGATTATTGATGCATTACCCACCAGCAGTTAGAAAGAACTGACAATAAAATTAAAAATGCAACAATTGAATTAAGAAAGGAAATCACATCCAATATGTCTGAGAAGAAACCCAACATAAATACAATGTGAGTACCATTAAAAAATTAATAACATACCATTTATTTTCATATGTATGTATTTAAATTTTAAAAAACGGGGATGGAGAGGAGATATAGTTTCTAAGTAAGGTGGAAATTCCTTACCCGTTATAATTTTGTCAGATTTTTCAGATTTACAAACAGTCAATCATTAGGATGTTTATTAATGAAGATCCAATGGTAAACTTTAGTTACAGGATTGTCGTAACTTTGTCAATTATTGTGAAATTGTTTTTGTTTAATTAACATTGTCGTTTTTGGTCATATTTGAGATCTCGACATTTATTCCAAAGTGAATTTGTTCTCGTAAATTAGAAAAACAATATGGAAGAAGAAATACGCGAACGGCTGATTAAATTCAACAAAGCCTACTATGGTCTATCAAGGCTCTTTAAATCCCGAAATTTATCCAGAACATCCAAGCTACTACTGTACAAGACCATGGTCTTACCAGTACTCATGTATGGATCCGAGACCTGGGTGCTTAATAAAAGGCACTCTGAACTCTTGGCCGCGTTCGAGAGAAAGGTCTTAAGGAGAATCGTTGGCCCCGTATGTGAGGGAGGACGATTCCGGAGACGCTACAACCATGAGTTGTACGCAATCTACCTTGAAGCTCATATTGTAAGAAAAATCAAGCTCGGTAGACTCCGGTGGGCGGGACACCTAGCTCGAATGAGCGAAGAGGACCCTGCCCGGAAAGTCCTTTGTGGCAGGATGTATGGAAGGAGACAGCGCGGCAGACCTTGTCTGCGATGGAGGGATGGCGTAGACCAGGACGCCCAGAGCCTGGGAGTGCTAAACTGGATGACATCGGCTCGAAATCGGGACCGGTGGAGAGATTTGTTAAATAAGGCCAAGACCGGATCCCGGTTGTAGTGCCGATGATGATGATGATGATGATGAAATTAGAAAAACACATTTGTTTTTTGATTATGATAAGGATCATTCATCCCAATGTGCAATGATGTTGTTTTAATGCCCGTGGCTTTTTTGGAACTTCGGGGAAATATTTGTTTTTGTATATTCTCTAAATATTCTATCCTGTGCTCAATGTTATAATTATTTTCTTGGATTTTTAATAAACAATTCTTGATTTTCTAAAAATTCTTTATCCTTGTACATACCACTAGGCATGTGATCGATACATCTGCAACTCGATTATAACTCTTCGATTTTTGTAATATGCTTAGCTATGTTTCCTTTGAATGCAATCGGGATTGGTTTGGCGTGAGTTTCAATTACGTTGGTATAAAATTACTTTGCATATTTAATTCCGAATTTCTTTTGGTAAAGCTCGCACACCATGATTAAAAGATTTTACATGTTTATTTTTAAAATTTCACTGGTAAACTCCAGATACAGCATTTTTTAATTATTATTAGATTGTCAAATTATTTCTGTGTATTTAATATTGGTCGTTCCATTGTATATACGTTGAGATTGATCAAATTATTTCTTGCACAATGTGAAAAATATTTTGCATATTTATTTATAAGTTTACAACAGTAAACTTCAGTTACAGAATTGTAAATTTTATAATTATGATTAAATTATCGATTGTTTCTGTTTATTTACTAATGGTTAAGATGAATCGTACATTTGCTAAAATTTATGAAATGATTTCTTACACAATGTTCAAAACTTTTTGAATGTTTATTTATGAATTTTTAGTGGTAAACTTTAATTAAAGAATACTTATAGTTGTTTAATTAAACTTTTCTAAGGTCAATTGTACATTTGTTGTAATCATTATGCAGTAAAGGTAGGTAAAGAGGCATTATAAGTAGTTAAACGTTTAATTTAAACATTCTTAATATTACAACGGATTCCATCTCTCTCTCAGGTATTCCTAGCTTCGATGGTATGTTTTAAGTACCCGAGTTCGGTATAGTTGATGTTTTTTTAAATAATTGTGTTGTAACTTATTGACCATTGTATAATTATAGTTTTGTGATTATTGATGCATTACCCACCAGCAGTTAGAAAGAACTGACAATAAAATTAAAAATGCAACAATTGAATTAAGAAAGGAAATCACATCCAATATGTCTGAGAAGAAACCCAACATAAATACAATGTGAGTACCATTAAAAAATTAATAACATACCATTTATTTTCATATGTATGTATTTAAATTTTAAAAAACGGGGATGGAGAGGAGATATAGTTTCTAAGTAAGGTGGAAATTCCTTACCCGTTATAATTTTGTCAGATTTTTCAGATTTACAAACAGTCAATCATTAGGATGTTTATTAATGAAGATCCAATGGTAAACTTTAGTTACAGGATTGTCGTAACTTTGTCAATTATTGTGAAATTGTTTTTGTTTAATTAACATTGTCGTTTTTGGTCATATTTGAGATCTCGACATTTATTCCAAAGTGAATTTGTTCTCGTAAATTAGAAAAACACATTTGTTTTTTGATTATGATAAGGATCATTCATCCCAATGTGCAATGACGTTGTTTTAATGCCCGTGGCTCTTTTGGAACTTCGGGGAAATATTTGTTTTTGTATATTCTCTAAATATTCTATCCTGTGCTCAATGTTATAATTATTTTCTTGGATTTTTAATAAACAATTCTTGATGGATGGAGAGGAGATATAGTTTCTAAGTAAGGTGGAAATTCCTTACCCGTTATAATTTTGTCAGATTTTTCAGATTTACAAACATTCAATCATTAGGATGTTTATTAATGAAGATCCAGTGGTAAACTTTAGTTACAGGATTGTCGTAACTTTGTCAATTATTGTGAAATTGTTTTTGTTTAATTAACATTGTCGTTTTTGGTCATATTTGAGATTTCGACATTTATTCCAAAGTGAATTTGTTCTCGTAAATTAGAAAAACACATTTGTTTTTTGATTATGATAAGGATCATTCATCCCAATGTGCAATGATGTTGTTTTAATGCCCGTGGCTCTTTTGGAACTTCGGGGAAATATTTGTTTTTGTATATTCTCTAAATATTCTATCCTGTGCTCAATGTTATAATTATTTTCTTGGATTTTTAATAAACAATTCTTGATTTTCTAAAAATTCTTTATCCTTGTACATACCACTAGGCATGTGATCGATACATCTGCAACTCGATTATAACTCTTCGATTTTTGTAATATGCTTAGCTATGTTTCCTTTGAATGCAATCGGGATTGGTTTGGCGTGAGTTTCAATTACGTTGGTATAAAATTACTTTGCATATTTAATTCCGAATTTCTTTTGGTAAAGCTCGCACACCATGATTAAAAGATTTTACATGTTTATTTTTAAAATTTCACTGGTAAACTCCAGATACAGCATTTTTTAATTATTATTAGATTGTCAAATTATTTCTGTGTATTTAATATTGGTCGTTCCATTGTATATACGTTGAGATTGATCAAATTATTTCTTGCACAATGTGAAAAATATTTTGCATATTTATTTATAAGTTTACAACAGTAAACTTCAGTTACAGAATTGTAAATTTTATAATTATGATTAAATTATCGATTGTTTCTGTTTATTTACTAATGGTTAAGATGAATCGTACATTTGCTAAAATTTATGAAATGATTTCTTACACAATGTTCAAAACTTTTTGAATGTTTATTTATGAATTTTTAGTGGTAAACTTTAATTAAAGAATACTTATAGTTGTTTAATTAAACTTTTCTAAGGTCAATTGTACATTTGTTGTAATCATTATGCAGTAAAGGTAGGTAAAGAGGCATTATAAGTAGTTAAACGTTTAATTTAAACATTCTTAATATTACAACGGATTCCATCTCTCTCTCAGGTATTCCTAGCTTCGATGGTATGTTTTAAGTACCCGAGTTCGGTATAGTTGATGTTTTTTTAAATAATTGTGTTGTAACTTATTGACCATTGTATAATTATAGTTTTGTGATTATTGATGCATTACCCACCAGCAGTTAGAAAGAACTGACAATAAAATTAAAAATGCAACAATTGAATTAAGAAAGGAAATCACATCCAATATGTCTGAGAAGAAACCCAACATAAATACAATGTGAGTACCATTAAAAAATTAATAACATACCATTTATTTTCATATGTATGTATTTAAATTTTAAAAAACGGGGATGGAGAGGAGATATAGTTTCTAAGTAAGGTGGAAATTCCTTACCCGTTATAATTTTGTCAGATTTTTCAGATTTACAAACAGTCAATCATTAGGATGTTTATTAATGAAGATCCAATGGTAAACTTTAGTTACAGGATTGTCGTAACTTTGTCAATTATTGTGAAATTGTTTTTGTTTAATTAACATTGTCGTTTTTGGTCATATTTGAGATCTCGACATTTATTCCAAAGTGAATTTGTTCTCGTAAATTAGAAAAACAATATGGAAGAAGAAATACGCGAACGGCTGATTAAATTCAACAAAGCCTACTATGGTCTATCAAGGCTCTTTAAATCCCGAAATTTATCCAGAACATCCAAGCTACTACTGTACAAGACCATGGTCTTACCAGTACTCATGTATGGATCCGAGACCTGGGTGCTTAATAAAAGGCACTCTGAACTCTTGGCCGCGTTCGAGAGAAAGGTCTTAAGGAGAATCGTTGGCCCCGTATGTGAGGGAGGACGATTCCGGAGACGCTACAACCATGAGTTGTACGCAATCTACCTTGAAGCTCATATTGTAAGAAAAATCAAGCTCGGTAGACTCCGGTGGGCGGGACACCTAGCTCGAATGAGCGAAGAGGACCCTGCCCGGAAAGTCCTTTGTGGCAGGATGTATGGAAGGAGACAGCGCGGCAGACCTTGTCTGCGATGGAGGGATGGCGTAGACCAGGACGCCCAGAGCCTGGGAGTGCTAAACTGGATGACATCGGCTCGAAATCGGGACCGGTGGAGAGATTTGTTAAATAAGGCCAAGACCGGATCCCGGTTGTAGTGCCGATGATGATGATGATGATGATGAAATTAGAAAAACACATTTGTTTTTTGATTATGATAAGGATCATTCATCCCAATGTGCAATGATGTTGTTTTAATGCCCGTGGCTTTTTTGGAACTTCGGGGAAATATTTGTTTTTGTATATTCTCTAAATATTCTATCCTGTGCTCAATGTTATAATTATTTTCTAGGATTTTTAATAAACAATTCTTGATTTTCTAAAAATTCTTTATCCTTGTACATACCACTAGGCATGTGATCGATACATCTACAACTCGATTATAACTCTTCGATTTTTGTAATATGCTTAGCTATGTTTCCTTTGAATGCAATCGGGATTGGTTTGGCGTGAGTTTCGATTACGTTGGTATAAAATTACTTTGCATATTTAATTCCGAATTTCTTTTGATAAAGCTCGCACACCATGATTAAAAGATTTTACATGTTTATTTTTAAAATTTCACTGGTAAACTCCAGATACATCATTTTTTAATTATTATTAGATTGTCAAATTATTTCTGTGTATTTAATATTGGTCGTTCCATTGTATATACGTTGAGATTGATTAAATTATTTCTTGCACAATGTGAAAAATATTTTGCATATTTATTTATAAGTTTACAACAGTAAACTTCAGTTACAGAATTGTAAATTTTATAATTATGATTAAATTATCGATTGTTTCTGTTTATTTACTAATGGTTAAGATGAATCGTACATTTGCTAAAATTTATGAAATGATTTCTTACACAATGTTCAAAACTTTTTGAATGTTTATTTATGAATTTTTAGTGGTAAACTTTAATTAAAGAATACTTATACTTGTTTAATTAAACTTTTCTAAGGTCAATTGTACATTTGTTGTAATCATTATGCAGTAAAGGTAGGTAAATAGGCATTATAAGTAGGTAAACATTTAATTTAAACATTCTTAATATTACAACGGATTCCATCTCTCTCTCAGGTATTCCTAGCTTCGATGGTATGTTTTAAGTACCCGAGTTCGGTATAGTTGATGTTTTTTAAATAATTGTGTTGCAACTTATTGACCATTGTATAATTTTAGTTTTGTGATTATTGATGCATTACCAACCAGCAGTTAGAAAGAACTCACAATAAAATTAAAACTGCAACAATTGAATTAACAAAAGAAATCTCATCCAATATGTCTGAGAAGAAACCCAACATAAATACAATGTGAGTACCATTAAAAAATTAATAACATACCATTTATTTTCATATGTATGTATTTAAATTTAAAAAAAAAAACTTTAGTTACAGGATTGTCGTAACTTTGTCAATTATTGTGAAATTGTTTTTGTTTAATTAACATTGTCGTTTCTGGTCATATTTGAGATCTCGACATTTATTCCAAAGTGAATTCGTTCTCGCAAATAGATGTGTGGGTATAGAATAAATACGATATATAGAAATATAGGTAGATAGGCAGTATGGGGTATAGGTAGATAGACATTCAGGTGTGTATGTAAGTAGGCATTAGGGTGTATAGGTTAATAAGCATTATGGGGTATCGGTAGATACGCAGTATGGATTATAGGTAGGTCGATAGGGATTATGGAGCATAGGTTGGTCGATAGGCATTATGGAGTAAAGGTAAATAGGCATTATAAGTAGGTAAACATTTAATTTAAACATTCTTAATATTACAACGGATTCCATCTCTCTCTCAGGTATTCCTAGCTTCGATGGTATGTTTTAAGTACCCGAGTTCGGTATAGTTGATGTTTTTTAAATAATTGTGTTGCAACTTATTGACCATTGTATAATTTTAGTTTTGTGATTATTGATGCATTACCAACCAGCAGTTAGAAAGAACTCACAATAAAATTAAAACTGCAACAATTGAATTAACAAAAGAAATCTCATCCAATATGTCTGAGAAGAAACCCAACATAAATACAATGTGAGTACCATTAAAAAATTAATAACATACCATTTATTTTCATATGTATGTATTTAAATTTAAAAAAAAAAACTTTAGTTACAGGATTGTCGTAACTTTGTCAATTATTGTGAAATTGTTTTTGTTTAATTAACATTGTCGTTTTTGGTCATATTTGAGATCTCGACATTTATTCCAAAGTGAATTTGTTCTCGTAAATTAGAAAAACAATATGGAAGAAGAAATACGCGAACGGCTGATTAAATTCAACAAAGCCTACTATGGTCTATCAAGGCTCTTTAAATCCCGAAATTTATCCAGAACATCCAAGCTACTACTGTACAAGACCATGGTCTTACCAGTACTCATGTATGGATCCGAGACCTGGGTGCTTAATAAAAGGCACTCTGAACTCTTGACCGCGTTCGAGAGAAAGGTCTTAAGGAGAATCGTTGGCCCCGTATGTGAGGGAGGACGATTCCGGAGACGCTACAACCATGAGTTGTACGCAATCTACCTTGAAGCTCATATTGTAAGAAAAATCAAGCTCGGTAGACTCCGGTGGCCGGGACACCTAGCTCGAATGAGCGAAGAGGACCCTGCCCGGAAAATCCTTTGTGGCAGGATGTATGGAAGGAGACAGCGCGGCAGACCTTGTCTGCGATGGAGGGATGGCGTAGACCAGGATGCCCAGAGCCTGGGAGTGCTAAACTGGATGACATCGGCTCGAAATCGGGACCGGTGGAGAGATTTGTTAAATAAGGCCAAGACCGGATCCCGGTTGTAGTGCCGATGATGATGATGATGATGATGAAATTAGAAAAACACATTTGTTTTTTGATTATGATAAGGATCATTCATCCCAATGTGCAATGATGTTGTTTTAATGCCCGTGGCTCTTTTGGAACTTCGGGGAAATATTTGTTTTTGTATATTCTCTAAATATTCTATCCTGTGCTCAATGTTATAATTATTTTCTAGGATTTTTAATAAACAATTCTTGATTTTCTAAAAATTCTTTATCCTTGTACATACCACTAGGCATGTGATCGATACATCTGCAACTCGATTATAACTCTTCGATTTTTGTAATATGCTTAGCTATGTTTCCTTTGAATGCAATCGGGATTGGTTTGGCGTGAGTTTCAATTACGTTGGTATAAAATTACTTTGCATATTTAATTCCGAATTTCTTTTGGTAAAGCTCGCACACCATGATTAAAAGATTTTACATGTTTATTTATAAAATTGCACTGGTAAACTCCAGATACAGCATTTTTTAATTATTATTAGATTGTCAAATTATTTCTGTGTATTTAATATTGGTCGTTCCATTGTATATACGTTGAGATTGATCAAATTATTTCTTGCACAATGTGAAAAATATTTTGCATATTTATTTATAAGTTTACAACAGTAAACTTCAGTTACAGAATTGTAAATTTTATAATTATGATTAAATTATCGATTGTTTCTGTTTAATTACTAATGGTTAAGATGAATCGTACATTTGCTAAAATTTATGAAATGATTTCTTACACAATGTTCAAAACTTTTTGAATGTTTATTTATGAATTTTTAGTGGTAAACTTTAATTAAAGAATACTTATACTTGTTTAATTAAACTTTTCTAAGGTCAATTGCACATTTGTTGTAATCATTATGCAGTAAAGGTAGGTAAATAGGCATTATAAGTAGGTAAACGTTTAATTTAAACATTCTTAATATTACAACGGATTCCATCTCTCTCTCAGGTATTCCTAGCTTCGATGGTATGTTTTAAGTACCCGAGTTCGGTATAGTTGATGTTTTTTAAATAATTGTGTTGCAACTTATTGACCATTGTATAATTTTAGTTTTGTGATTATTGATGCATTACCAACCAGCAGTTAGAAAGAACTCACAATAAAATTAAAACTGCAACAATTGAATTAACAAAAGAAATCTCATCCAATATGTCTGAGAAGAAACCCAACATAAATACAATGTGAGTACCATTAAAAAATTAATAACATACCATTTATTTTCATATGTATGTATTTAAATTTAAAAAAAAAAACTTTAGTTACAGGATTGTCGTAACTTTGTCAATTATTGTGAAATTGTTTTTGTTTAATTAACATTGTCGTTTCTGGTCATATTTGAGATCTCGACATTTATTCCAAAGTGAATTCGTTCTCGCAAATAGATGTGTGGGTATAGAATAAATACGATATATAGAAATATAGGTAGATAGGCAGTATGGGGTATAGGTAGATAGACATTCAGGTGTGTATGTAAGTAGGCATTAGGGTGTATAGGTTAATAAGCATTATGGGGTATCGGTAGATACGCAGTATGGATTATAGGTAGGTCGATAGGGATTATGGAGCATAGGTTGGTCGATAGGCATTATGGAGTAAAGGTAGATAGGCTTTATGGAGTATATGTAGATAGGTATTATGGAGCATAGGTAGGTCGCTAGAGATTCTCGAGCATACGTATGTTGATAGGCATTATGGTGTAAAGGTGGATAGGCATTGTGGATTATAGGTAGGTCGATAGGCATTATGGAGTAAACGTAGGTAAATAGGCATTATAAGTAGGTAAACGTTTAATTTAAACATTCTTAATATTACAACGGATTCCATCTCTCTCTCAGGTGTTCCTACCTTCGATGGTGTGTTTTAAGCATCCGAGGTTCGGTATAGTTGATGTTTTTTAAATAATTGTGTTGCAACTTATTGACCATTGTATAATTTTAGTTTTGTGATTATTGATGCATTACCAACCAGCAGTTAGAAAGAACTCACAATAAAATTAAAACTGCAACAATTGAATTAACAAAAGAAATCTCATCCAATATGTCTGAGAAGAAACCCAACATAAATACAATGTGAGTACCATTAAAAAATTAATAACATACCATTTATTTTCATATGTATGTATTTAAATTTAAAAAAAAAAAACTTTAGTTACAGGATTGTCGTAACTTTGTCAATTATTGTGAAATTGTTTTTGTTTAATTAACATTGTCGTTTCTGGTCATATTTGAGATCTTGACATTTATTCCAAAGTGAATTTGTTCTCGCAAATAGATGTGTGGGTATAGAATAAATACGATATATAGAAATATAGGTAGATAGGCAGTATGGGGTATAGGTAGATAGACATTCAGGTGTGTATGTAAGTAGGCATTAGGGTGTATAGGTTAATAAGCATTATGGGGTATCGGCAGATACGCAGTATGGATTATAGGTAGGGCGATAGGGTTTATGAAGCATAGGTAGGTCGATAGGGATTATGGAGCATAGGTTGGTCGATAGGCATTATGGAGTAAAGGTAGATAGGCTTTATGGAGTATATGTAGATAGGTATTATGGAGCATAGGTAGGTCGCTAGAGATTCTCGAGCATACGTATGTTGATAGGCACTATGGTGTAAAGGTGGATAGGCATTGTGGATTATAGGTAGGTCGATAGGCATTATGGAGTAAAGGTAGGTAAATAGGCATTATAAGTAGGTAAACGTTTAATTTAAACATTCTTAATATTACAACGGATTCCATCTCTCTCTCAGGTGTTCCTAGCTTCGATGGTGTGTTTTAAGCATCCGAGTTCGGTATAGATGATATTTTTTTAATAATTGTGTTGCAACTTATTGACCATTGTATAATTTTAGTTTTGTGATTATTGATGCATTACCAACCAGCAGTTAGAAAGAACTCACAATGAAATTAAAAATGCAACAATTGAATTAACAAAGGAAATCACATCCAATATGTCTGAGAAGAAACCCAACATAAATACAATGTGAGTACCATTAAAAAATTAATAACATACCATTTATTTTCATATGTATGTATTTAAATTTTAAAAGACGGGGATGGAGAGGAGATATAGTTTCTAAGTAAGGTGGAAATTCCTTACCCGTTATAATTTTGTTAGATTTTTCAGATTTTCAAACATTCAATCATTAGGATGTTTATTAATGAAGATCCAGTGGTAAACTTTAGTTACAGGATTGTCGTAACTTTGGATTAATTATTTTAAAATAAATAAGAGCCGTTAAATCGATTTTGAATTAATACAACACTCTATTAGTCCGCAATACAACTGTTACTTTTTACCGTACACATAACGATTTCTTTGTAAACACTATCTACTTCTTACTCATTACTTATTACTTCCGCACTTATCGTCATGCTTCACTGTCTTACTTATAACTCAACTCGCGATCTGCGTGCGACGTATTTATACCGTTTTTCCTCATTCTGATTTGGTGTATCGTTTCCGTCCGTTCCATAGTCTTGAATGTTCTATTCCAGTTTTCCAGTACTTCCTAAAATAATCTAGTACCTTGTTTCGGACTTTCTCGAAGATTCCAGTACTGATTGTCATATGCGTCACAATATCAAGAATTGGTTACTTGATTCTTCCTTCGGTCAGCGGGCTTCCCCCTCTAGTATTTCTTCTATTTCTCGAACCGGGCCTTCTTCTTCTTCGATGTTTGGCTTCCCTTTGGTTGGATGGTTTGTTGAAGTAAAACAGGATTTTTTCTTTCTGCGGGTCTTTTTTTCACTTAATCTTTATTGATACACACAACTGGGGGTTTCTATCTCCCGAACACTTTAAATTTAGTTTTTACAAAAGTTTTGCTGCTTAACTTATAACAATTCCTTTATTGATACACACAACTGGGGGTTTCTATCTCCCGAACACTTTAAATTTAGTTTTTACCAAAGTTTTTCTGCTTGACTTATTACCATTCACTACTTAACTTATTTAATCTAAACGAGACTACGCACTACACTTCACTTCTACTGCTACTCACTGACTTTGACTGACTGCGACTCTTCTCTTTGCAAAATCACCTGCGTACCTTTTTTAATTGATTAAAAGTGCGGCTCGTACATTTTTTCGCACTGATTGTATATCCTACTTAGAGGCTATTCGCCTGCCATAACCCGATCGTTTGTTCTGCAAAAACCGCAGCGACAGAGAATTTCGCAATTGCTTAGTTGCTTTCCATTTGGCGAACCAAATACAGGCCAATGCCGGCAAGTGCATAATTGTTTCATACTTCCATAATCGTTTCCCTTAAAAGTGCAACGGCAATGGATTTCGCAATTACTTAATTAGCTTTCAATTTGGCGAACCAGTTACAGGCCAATGCCCGCATGTGCCAATAGTATCGTATGAGTAATTTGCGATTCTTCGTTACACTCGCCATTTCGTCGAGTTCAGCGTTCTTCCTTCGTTCCACGGTGTCTTAGTCGGTGTTCCTTGAACATGCCGCTGGCGCTCGAATATTATGTAGTACACTTGTTGACACATGTAAAATGAGACCGTGCGGGTCGTG
This sequence comes from Microdon myrmicae, assembly GCA_963931805.1. Classification (NCBI taxonomy): domain Eukaryota; kingdom Metazoa; phylum Arthropoda; class Insecta; order Diptera; family Syrphidae; genus Microdon; species Microdon myrmicae. The sequence goes on from OZ007500.1 coordinate 160,930,848, forward strand.
GCCAGGTGTCCGCTTGGTTTTTGCAATGTGAAGCAGAATGTGGCGGACTTGGGTTGTGAAGTATGATATGCGTTATCGCAGCGTGTGTGGATGAATCAATTGAAGGTAGAAGAGTTGCTTTGTAAGCAAAATACTTGTAGCGATTGGATTATTTAGGATATTAGGAATGACCGTGAAATGGATAGGCGTTTGATATGACCCGAATGAATGGAAGAGTTGCATAGTATGCAAAAATGTGGTTTAAGATTAATTAATTGGATTAAGGTTTATTGCTTGTGTGTATTGTTATATTATTTAAGAAGGGTGTGTGGCGAGGTGTAACATTATAATTATTTTCTTGGATTTTTAATAAACAATTCTTGATGTTCTAAAAATTCTTTATCCTTGTACATACCGTTAGGCATGTGATCGATACATCTGCAACTCGATTATAACTCTTCGATTTTTGTAATATGCTTAGCTATGTTTCCTTTGAATGCAATCGGGATTGGTTTGGCGTGAGTTTCAATTACGTTGGTATAAAATTACTTTGCATATTTAATTCCGAATTTCTTTTGGTAAAGCTCGCACACCATGATTAAAAGATTTTACATGTTTATTTATAAAATTGCACTGGTAAACTGCATATACAGCATTTTTTAATTATTATCAGATTGTCAAATTATTTCTGTGTATTTAATATTGGTGGTTCCATTGTACATACTTTGAAATCGATCAAACTATTTCTTGCACAATGTGAAAAATATTAAAGAATACTTATACTTGTTTAATTAAACTTTTCTAAGTTCAATTGTACATTTGTTGTAATCATTATGTAGTAAAGGTAGGTAAATAGGCATTATAAGTAGGTAAACATTTAATTTAAACATTCTTAATATTACAACGGATTCCATCTCTCTCTCAGGTGTTCCTAGCTTCGATGGTGTGTTTTAAGCATCCGAGTTCGGTATAGATGATATTTTTTAAATAATTGTGTTGCAACTTATTGACCATTGTATAATTTTAGTTTTGTGATTATTGATGCATTACCAACCAGCAGTTAGAAAGAACTCACAATAAAATTATAACTGCAACAATTGAATTAACAAAGGAAATCTCATCCAATATGTCTGAGAAGAAACCCAACATAAATATAATGTGAGTATCATTAAAAAATTAATAACATACCATTTATTTTCATATGTGTGTATTTAAATTTTAAAAAACGAGGATGGAGAGGAGGAATAGTTTCTAAGTAAGGTGGAAATTTCTTACCAATTATAATTTTGTTAGATTTTTCAGATTTTCAAACATTCAATCATTAGAATCTTTATTAATGAGGATCCAGTGGTAAACTTTAGTTACATGATTGTCGTAACTGTGTCAATTATTGTTAAATTGTTTTTGTTTAATTAACATCAGTTGAGATCAATTGTACATTTGCCGAAATTTATCAAATTACATAATTACACATTAGTTGAAATTTATGAAATTATTTATTGCAGAATGTTAAAAATATTTTACATATTTCTAAACGAATTTCTACTGGAAAACTTCGATTACAGAATTGGTGTAAATTTTTTAATTATTAACTATAAAATAACTTTGCATATTTAATACCGAATCGCACACCACGATTAAAAGATTTTACAAATTATTCCTCTGTAATTAAAAGTAGTTAAGTCGATTTGTACATTTATTGAAATTTATCAAATTAGTTCTTTATATATATAGGTTTAGAATAATTAATTCGCATATAGAATAATTAGATGTGTGGGTCTAGAATAATTACGATATATAGGCAGATAGGCATTAAGGTGTGTATGTAAGTAGGGATTCGGGTGTATAGGTTAATAAGCTTTATGGGGTATAGGCAGATAGGCAGTATGGATTAAAGGCAGATAGGAATTATGGAGTATAGGTAGTTAGGAATTATGGAGTATAGGTAGTTAGGAATTATGGAGTATAGATAGGTAGGAATTATGAAGTATAGATAGGTAGGATTTAAGGAGTATAGAGAAGTAGGAATTATGGAGTATAGATAGGTAGGAATTATGGAGTATAGATAGGTACGAATTATGGAGTATAGATAGGTAAAAATTATGGAGTATAGATAGGTAGGAATTATGGAGTATAGATAGGTAGGAATTATGGAGTATAGATAGGTAGGAATTATGGAGTATAGATAGCTGGGAATTATGGAGTATAGATAGGTAGGAATTATGGAGTATAGATAGGTAGGAATTATGGAGTATAGATAGCTGGGAATTATGGAGTATAGATAGGTAGGAATTATGGAATATAGATAGGTAGGAATTATGGAGTATAGATAGGTAGGAATTATGGAATATAGATAGGTAGGAATTATGGAGTATAGATAGGTAGGAATTATGGAATATAGATAGGTAGGAATTATGGAGTATAGATAGGTAGGAATTATGGAGTATAGATAGGTAGGAATTATGGAGTATAGATAGGTAGGAATTATGGAGTATAGATAGGTAGGAATTATGGAGTATAGATAGGTAGGAATTATGGAGTATAGATAGGTAGGAATTATGGAGTATAGATAGGTAGGAATTATGGAGTATAGATAGGTAGGAATTATGGAGTATAGATAGGTAGGAATTATGGAGTATAGATAGGTAGGAATTATGGAGTATAGATAGGTAGGAAGTATGGAGTATAGATAGGTAGGAATTATGGAGTATAGATAGGTAGGAATTATGGAGTATAGATAGGTAGGAATTATGGAGTATAGATAGGTAGGAATTATGGAGTATAGATAGGTAGGAATTATGGAGTATAGATAGGTAGGAATTGTGGAGTATAGATAGGTAGGAATTATGGAGTATAGATAGGTAGGAATTATGGAGTATAGATAGGTAGGAATTATGGAGTATAGGTAGGTAAGAATTATGGAGTATAGGTAGGTAAGAATTATGGAGTATAGGTAGGTAAGAATTATGGAGTATAGGTAGGTAAGAATTATGGAGTATAGGTAGGTAAGAATTATGGAGTATAGGTAGGTAAGAATTATGGAGTATAGGTAGGTAAGAATTATGGAGTATAGGTAGGTAAGAATTATGGAGTATAGGTAGGTAAGAATTATGGAGTATAGGTAGGTAAGAATTATGGAGTATAGGTAGGTAAGAATTATGGAGTATAGGTAGGTAAGAATTATGGAGTATAGGTAGGTAAGAATTATGGAGTATAGGTAGGTAAGAATTGTGGAGTATAGGTAGTTAAGATATATGGAGTATAGGTAGGTAAGAATTATGGAGTATAGGTAGGTAAGAATTATGGAGTATAGGTAGGTAAGAATTATGGAGTATAGGTAGGTAAGAATTATGGAGTATAGGTAGGTAAGAATTATGGAGTATAGGTAGGTAAGAATTATGGAGTATAGGTAGGTAAGAATTATGGAGTATAGGTAGGTAAGAATTATGGAGTATAGGTAGGTAAGAATTATGGAGTATAGGTAGGTAAGAATTATGGAGTATAGGTAGGTAAGAATTATGGAGTATAGGTAGGTAAGAATTATGGAGTATAGGTAGGTAAGAATTATGGAGTATAGGTAGGTAAGAATTATGGAGTATAGGTAGGTAAGAATTATGG